>JAPYXD010000691.1:0-600000 GCA_030998225.1 Diplolepis rosae | reverse complement strand
GGGGACGTTCCGAATGTCCTCACGGAACGTTCCATGAATGTTTATGGAATGTACTGTGCTATTAGGGTTGGGATTATAGATTAAAATGGGTCACCGTGTATAGGCAGGTCCACGCACGCCGCTTGAAAAGAGAGATGTTACGTTCAATTCATAAGAAATAGAACACGCTCATTTTGTTTGGCTACCATAAAATAGTATATTGTGCAACTACACTGAAAAAAAGCTCTTCCGAATTTCGCACAAATCTGAATTTACTAAAATCGCTACACATTTGTTTTACTTTTATTGTACAAATTCAAGCGAATTTCGTATGAACATTTCGTATGCCAAAATAGAAAAGCCGATATACAAAGAAAGCACACCACTCTGCGTGCGAAAAACGGACGGCACCCGTACTCTCTCGGTATGGCTAAGTTGGTCAGACAACGTATTGCAATACACTGAAGTTGCCGAATCTAATGCATTACAATACATTGTCAAACCAACTTGGCCATACCGAGAGAGTACGGCTGCCGCGCGTTTTTGGCAAGCAGAGTGGTGTGTTTTCCTCATATTCTTTTATACCAATATCACAAAAAAAGTCGTTTACGAAAATTGTAACGGCACCTCATACGAAATGCGTAAGAGATTTTTTTCGGTGTGTTGTCGTCCCCCCTTTTGTGGTACGGGAGTGAGGGAGAGCGACGAGAGGAATGCCTCGCCTCGCTCGTACTATTTTCTAGGTGAGAGTGTGTTAGAGAGAGAGAGGGGGGGGGGGGAGAACAACGAGAGGAATGCCTCGCCTTGTTCTCGACGGAAAGCGACGAGAAGATACTTCGCCTCGCTTCCGTTAATGTAGAAAAGAGTCAGTATTGTAGGTGAAAATAAGTATGGCTTACTATGTTTTCTCTAGTGATGATTTGGTAGTGCGTTTTATTTTAAAGTGGAGACTGGATCTAGCTCGTGGTGAGTGGAGCGTTAGATCTGATTTTCCAAGCGAAGGGACCCCCTTTTATATCCGAAGGGCTCGAAGGGAAAATGCGTGGGGGTAGGTGCAAGCGTGGGGGTGTTCGAGATGCGTGGGCATGATGCACTTGGTGGCGTCACCACGCGCCAATCGAGACGCTCCGGCGCTTTGCGCATCCCCTCCGCGCCGCGTGCATTGTGCTTTCCGATAGACTAGGTCCGCTGAGCCAATCCTCGGTAAGCAACGCGCTTTTCTTTCCCTTGAGTCGTTCGATACGTATTAATGAATATTTGTACAAACTAAATTAATCTTCAAAACTAATTTTCTAAGGTTCCACCAATGGCGTAGACGGAAAAGTGTGAAAATCTAAATAATTACTAAATATTAATAATTTAAGTCTATCTTATGCCTAAAAATTGGAAAAGATCCGGGGAGTTTGAATCTATTTAAAAAGTTAATTAATTTTTAACTTGGTCTTGTGAATTTATTTATTGAAATTCTGGTAACGGTATGGCGCATGACAACGGGTTGGCCGGCCCGTGACGGTAACTTACCGTAACCGAGAGTTTCTCTATGCATCAGTGATGGCGGGTGACGCTTGGACGCCGTAGAAAAAGATGGAGGATACAAACATGGGAGGATAGAAAGAGAAAGATAGAGGCAGTGAATATGGCGTTCAAGTAAACATTGATGCTTAGTAACTGAATGGAAAAACTTAATCATCTACTAATGAAATTACTTCCCAGTTCTTTTCCCTTGAGATGAGCAAATCAAGGGTCAGTTAATAAAAACTAAAAAGACTATTATACGCTAGTGTGTATATCAGGTGTAGGGAAAAAAAAATTTATTACGAAGAAAATTCTTTTTTCTACTAGAGAGTCAGAAAATGAATTTACTTGCCCCGCACGGGACAATAAAATCCACTTTATGACTCTCTAGTAGAAAAAAGAATTTTCTTCCTAATATTTCGTTTAAAAATGCGTCACAAGTTTGGGTGTGAGACATCTCAAACTTCTATGTCATAACAAAGTCAACCACAACAGTTATTACAAAATTCATTCTGTTTTAAGCCATTACCATGATTTATTTTCGATTATATTAAAATAACACAATTGATACAAGTCGACATGCACAAAAGTAATATTGTAGTAATCCCACACTTCTGCTATCACTCTTGATCTCGGCATCGTCTTCAATATTCGCGACTGTAAGATAATGTTTTCTTAATAAAGAAAGTTACTTAGTGCATAAATGAATCATTTTTTAGAGTAATTTACCTTCTTTTTTTTTCTGAATGTAATTCGCTTTCTTCACTGTAAATTATACTCTTTTCGAAATCTTCAGAAGAGTTTTCTTCCTTTGATTTACATTTAACTTTAGTTTTTGTAGTTACTCCACTTTTGCTTCTATAACATTTTTTTTTCCTATTGTTTTCATATTTTTCGTCCTCTTTCTTTTTAAGTTTTTCACCTGTACTGAAAGCTTCTCGTCCTATTTCTTCTCTGTGATGTCTTCTCTTTCTATTATACTGCTCTTTGTACTTTTCAGGCTTTATAGAATTTCGTGAACTCAAGGTCGAATATCCAATAACTTGTCTTGATTTTCTTGATAAAAAAGGTCAAAAACTTATTCATAAATACTAAAATATGCGGAAAATACAATACGAAATATGCTTACCGAGTATTTCTCATGAAATCCCTTGGTGATGAATCGTTCTTAAATATTTTTTCTGAATTGTCACTATCAAAAACATTTTCTTCAACAATTAGTTTCTTTGCTATTCTTCTTTTCCGATCCTCAATACATTCTTCACTCTTTATGTCTTTGTGAACATTATGACGTGAAATAATACTAATGCCTGGAATTTCATATTTTTTATATATCTCTTGCTTGCTTTTACGTTTATTTTCACTCTGGACGACGTACAATCTATATAATTGTAACAGGATAACCAAAGTGTTCTTGCAGGTGAAAAAAATGTTCATGTAGCTTACAATCTGATAATGAACTATAAGGATAAGTCTGAATGCTAAAAAAGGTCCATCCTGTATTTGAAAAAAAAAGAGAAATATTAGATACTTATCTGATTTTGGGTAATATTATTTTAAATCATTTATAAAATATTGTATTATATTACGCTCTACGAATGTTAATAGTTTTAATATACTTTTCCATCCATAATTTTTTTGCAAGTATAGGAAAATAATTATTAGGCAATCATTATTTCTTACAATAAATAACAAAGTAAAAAAAATAAAGAATGAAAACTCTTATTTGATGAATAAAAATCATGTGAATCTGATATATGTCTATACCAGTAATTCATGTTTAAATTGGGTTCATCATTGTACGATTCACGAAGTAATAGTAAGATCAATCTTTGTGTTAAAAACGTTTCGCCACTTTTCCAGGCATAGTTAGTGGGGGGAGTACCTCGACTGTTATTTTGGCATTGGGTCAGATTCTCTTTACTTTCACATTAAAAATTATCAATAACAGATATTAAAAAAACGTGGAAGGTAAGGCAAACGTTTCGGCCACACATGGGGGCCCTCTTCTGTGCCATAAATTAAAAGATTAATTCCAAATTTCATAAAGAGATTAAAATATAGGAGATTATTAAAACAAGCGAAACCATAAGAACCGAAAACTTATCTCATATAGCTTGCAAATAAAAATGAAGCAGTCCGGTATGCATAACACGTATTGAAAACATATAAAAAATTCACTGTTTTACAAACAAGCCGATAAAACGAACAAAAACTTAGAATTTTGCGAAACGAACCGGCCGAAAAATGTTCTTTTTTTTATAAATGTGAATAGATAAATCATGACAAACCGAACCCTAGTCAATTTTGAGAATTTTTCATGAGGACTCTGTTACCGAAGTCTCTCAACGATCGAGTTGAACGGTTTTGAAAACCGACTCGGAACATGTGGCTTTGCTGAATGAAATTTTTTTTAAATGCTATCCTGAGAGGTTCTTTTCCTCCTTGAATCAGACAATTGTCCTATACCTAGTTAAGAAATTCGAGACGGTTATGGTGAACTTTACGAGAGGAGGGAAGCGTGTATTTTTTAATGAAAAATTTTTGGTATACCGGACTGCCTCAATTTGATTTGCAAGCTATGAGATAAGTTTTCGATTTTTATGCTTTTGCTTATTTTAATAATCTCCTATATTTTAATCTTAAAATTAAATTTTGAATTAATCTTTTAATTTATGGCACTGAAGAGGGCCCCCCTATGTGGTCAAAACGTTTGCCTTACTTTCTACGTTTTTTTATATCTGCTATTGATAATTTTTAATGTGATAGTAAAAAGAAGTTGACCCAATGCCAAAATAACAAAATAAATAAAACTTCAGTGAATTTTGGGTCAATATAATAGCAGACATGTTTTCAAACATGTCACATTACAGTGTGTATTATCATTCAAATTTAGTGCAAAAACGCAACAACTCTCTTGCAAATATCCCACTCACCGCAATCAAGGTCGAGGTACAACCCCCACCAACTATGCCTGGAAAAGTGGCGAAACGTTTCTAATACAAAGATTGATCTCCTTACTATTACTTCGTGAATCGCACAATGATAAACTTAATTTAAACATGAATCACTGGTATACACATATATCAGATTCACATGACTTTTATTCATCAAATAAGAGTTTTCATTCTTTATTTTTTATACTTTGTTATTTATTGTAAGAAATAATGATCGCCCAATAATTATTTTCCTATACTTGCGAAAAAATTATGGAAAAATCATTATAGGCCTATAGAAAATTTTCATAAAGGAGGTTTGAGATACGTGCTTGCGCGCGACTCAAGTACTTGGTGCGCTTAAGTGCACTGCAGAAAACTTACATATAGTATGTACTGTATATGGCGTGTTCCATGGCAAATCGGACGGGTTCAGGACTCCATGTTTCCGATTTCCTTGAAATTTTAAGGATTGATAAAATAACATAAATAATGAAGAAACCCAAAATTTGAGATCATTTCATGCATTATTTAAAAAGTTATGGGATAAACGAACAAAAAAAATATTTTTGTTCTTTTTCAATTATTTAAAAACTGAAACTAGGAAAAATTCTGAAAAAAATTACACAAACGTATCATTAGATGGCCGATGTAGCAGTATTTTTTGGGAAAATTTTTACTCCAAATTTAATGATAAAAAAAATGTTTTTTTCAAATAAATTGATTTTTTGAAAAAACGCCATCTTTGAAAAATCTGAAAAAATTCATAGTGATAGCCGCAAGTATTACGCAAATTTTAGGTATATAATTAAGGTGCGCACTCAAAAATTGTGCGAAATATGAATTTTTTTGTAAAGTGATGCGCGTGGAATCACGATCTTCGATCGACGGTGTCGGGCGCAAGTTCCACTAATGTTCTATTACTATCTACTTTTTCGAGAACGTTATTATCAAAAAGCGATGGTAAGTGATTATTAATTATTTAATTATCGCTTTATACTCATAAAATATGAATAATGTAATGAGTTTTATAATTATACATAAATTATCAAAAAAATAATTTTTTTTATTATCATGAAAATAAATTAGTTGGTAAAAAATCCACGAGAGTTTATTTTCAAAGAGCAGTTGACATGATTCGACAAAAAAGGAAACATTGTTGTAATCCATACAAAAACAAAAACCGTAAATGAATATTACGTGATTTTTCACTCTCGATACAAATAGAAATATAGTGAAATCATCACGCGCTGATCTATAAATAATTTATCAAGCCTCAGCTTAAAAATCATTTTCCTCTTAATAGATTATACTCGCAGATTCAAATGAAAGCAGTTTAAGGGCATTCCCAGAGCATTTTCTCAATAAATTCAAAGATGTCAAAAAAATGCTCACCTTTGCAACACATACAGGATAAGACTTATGAAAGATGAAGTTTTAGAAGAAGGATAGAAAATAATAAGATTTGTTCCTCCTAGCATTTATGTTTTCTTTCTTAACTGTTAAAATTACCAGAAATCGGTGAATGACTCGCAAAATCTTCCTTCTCACGGCCTCCAGGTACCATTTGGTTCCAAAAATCTCTCGAAGACAATAATATTCACGAAAAATCAGAGTCCTTGCGATTTATCACATTCTCATCAACGTACAATTCAAAAAATCACTCTTCATACTTTCTGACGTAAAAAATTTGTTCGTGGATTTTTTACGAACAAATTTATATTCATGATAATAAAAAAAATTATTTTTTTGATAATTTATGTATAATCATAAAACTCATTACATTATTCATATGTTATGAGTATAAAGCGATAATTACACAATTAATAATCACTTCCCATCACTTTTTGATAGTAACGTTCTCGAAAAAGCAGATAGTAATATAACATTAGTGAAACTTGCGCCTGATACCGTCGATCGAAGATCGTGATTCCACGCGCATCACTTTACAAAAAAATTCATATTTCGCACAATTTTTGAGTGCGCACCTTAATTATATACCTAAAATTTGCGTAATACTTGCGGCTATCACTATGAATTTTTCCAGATTTTTCAAAGATGGCGTTTTTTCAAAAAATCAATTTGTTTGAAAAAAACGTTTTTTTTATCATTACATTTGGAGTAAAATATTTCCCAAAAAATACTGCTACATCGGCCATCTAATGATACATTTGTGTAATTTTTTTCAGAATTTTTCCTAGTTTCAGTTCTTAAATAATTAAAAAAGAACAAAAATATTTATTTTTTCGTTTATCCCATAACTTTTTAAATAATCCATGAAATAATCTCAAATTTTGGGTTTCTTTATTATTTATGTCAGTTTATCAATTCTTAAAATTTCAAGGAAATCGGAAACGTGGAGTCCTGAACCCGTCCGATTTGCCATGGAACACGCCATATACATGTTCGACGCATTACGCAGGTGTTGAATCTTGAATTCAGATGATTTTAAATTTCAGGATATGTAACTTAAAAACTCCAGTTATACTATTTTGAATCATAGTCATATTTTTCAAAAATGTACTGAATTTCTAAACATTCCAAAAAAAAAAAATCGAAATTGATCTTAATGTGACTTCGAAATTTATATCGAAGTTTAATGTTGGAGCCACCATTTATCGCAAATTTCTAAGTTCTGAAACTTTTTTTTGGACAATTTTTGTTGAAAAACTTATTGTTTAAAATATTTGAAAATCATCCATTAACTATTTAAAAAATATTCTCTGTGAAAAAAAACACTTTGTCTCTACTGGCTACCGAGCCCAGAACCTTTCGATTGTTGGTCAAATGCTTTACCATCTGAGCTACGGAGGTTCCACAAAACTTTTCTCACAGAATTTATTTATGCGTCATTCAGAAGTGGATATAGTATGTACTAATTATTAATTTTTCTAAATGATTTTAGTCGATTATCTCGATTATTAGAAGAGCTTATTACTCACCGTGATAACAGAACTCTACTGTACTGATCCTTTCAACCTGTGATTTAGAATTTACTAACTCTTTCGTGCCTGGCGGTACATATATGTACTACTACATTAAAAAATTCATTACTTTCCAAAAATCAACGCAGAATGGTCGTTAAGGGCTTGTTTTGAAAATTAAGGATAGAACCAACTCCAAATAAATGAGTGAACTCTTGGAGTCACCCCATCTTGTATATACCCTCTCAAAAATCGTGAAGAATGGCAAAATTTTAAAAATGAGCATATTTCTAAGAGTAGTTCTTTTGTAATATTTCTTCCTCCTGAAATTGCTCATAAATAATGCCAGTAATGCGAATATGAAGTCATATTCTTAAATTGTCTAAAATCCAAGATGGCGGATTTGATAATGTGGGTCGAAACTGCAAAATTCTATCTGACTTGCTTCTTGGAGTTTTTCAGGTCGCAGATTTCAAATCAAGAAAAACACTGTTCTAATGATCGACATAATCGACTGGAATGATTTGGGAAAAATGAGTAATCTATTAAGTAGTTTTATCTTACATAATACTGTTATGAATTATAAATTATATTTTTATCACCTGAAGCAGCATGTTCAGAACGATTCCCCAGATATCAGTGCTATGACAACTGGTTCCTGCTAACACTTTCCTCTTGATAGTAGTTCGAGAAGACAGTATCGATCTCCTGGATTTGGCTGCACTCAGTACGACTGTGAATTGCAACAACGACCAAGCCCAAATACCTAGGGTTAAATAGACTAAAATAGGCTCCCGTTCAATTTTTCCTTCATTAAAGGAGTCGAGAAATTCTATAATATCTGCTGCTGTTCCAATATACACCAAAAGAAGCTGACTTAATTGATCTTTACTCAAGTCGCCCTTTGGTAACATCCACCGACCAATTATGAGAATTAGCATCAGAAGTTGCTCGATCAGGGTAACCCGAGTTTCGGGCGATATCTCAATCGCTGGTAATTGCATATTTACCTAAACATAATAAAGCTTATTCAATAAAGTTTAGAACATTTAGTTAAAAAATTATTAATTTATAATATTTTAACATAGAAATGTACAAATAAAATACATATCATTATAAAAACATTTAAAGTATTACAAATTATTTTATTGTATCAAAAGACTTTTTGTAAAAAAAATTTAAAAACAAAATTTGAATAGCAAGGGGTGATTTTGTAAGTACTTAAGAACTTCAAAATGAAATAAAACGCTAAAAAATCGATGAAATGTTTTTTTAACCATTTCTTCAAGAAAGTGAATTCAATGTCATTTATGTATCAAAAATGATTTCCGGCACAAATAATGGTAAATGATTGCTATTCCTGTATGAATAACCTTACACGAGTAAAGGTAGTTGTTATGCTAAACATCAGGTACCTGGAAGCAAAAGTTTTTCTATGATTACAAGACTTAAAATAATATTGTCAATTGTGTCTTATGAAAGAGTAGTATATCAAGTGCCTAGGCGTATAATAAGGGCTATTACGCGACGAGCGACAATGCAATAAGCGAGTCTCGTAATTTCCCTAATTGTGTGCATTGGCACGTATTCTATTTTATGTGACTTCGGTGCGTATACGAGTTTTTATGCGTACACTCGAATCTAATCTGGTATTATAGCTGTTTGCGGCGCTAGTCATTATACTTAATATTTCGCGACTAGTTCCGGCCATTTTGATTTTTTCGATCTTGTGTAGTAGTAGCGTACTGTAATAGAGCATGTGCAGTTCAAATGTACAAGGCTTTGTCAGTACAGTGTCAACGCTGTACGAAGAAGAAGAAGAATAAGAAGATTACGCACCACTGTATGGTTATAGGCGCATGCGCAGTTTAATTTATTACATTACATTCCTCTGTATCGTAATACAGAACATTACGCTACTCTCAACTGTAACGTAAAACTGAGTTTACGCGCCGGAGGTACATAATAGTATATTACGCGCTTAAGTGCACAATGAGGGTTATTGCGTGACGAGCGACAATGCTCGCAGGAGATCGAAGCCAAGGCGTAGTCGAGGCATAGGTGAGACGTAGCTGAGACAAAGCCGAGATGAAGCCGAGACAAAGCCGAGACGAAGCCGAGGTGCGATCAATCCTGCGAGCATTGTCGCGAGTCTCGTAATTTCCCGAATTGTGTGCATTGACACGTATTCTATTTTATGTGACTTCGGTGCGTATACGAGTTCTTATGCGTACACTCGAATCTAATCTAGTTTTGTGGTTGTTTGCGGCTCTAGTCATTACACTTGATATTTCGCGACTAGTCCCAGCCATTTTGATTTTATCGTTCTTGTATAGTAGTAGTTTGTTGTAATAGAGCATGCGCAGTTCAAATGTGCAAGGCTTTGTCAGTAAGGTGCTAACGCTGTACGAAGAAGAATAAGAAGAAGATTCTGCTCCGTTGCACGGCTATAGGCGCATGCGCAGTCAATTTTCACATTTCATTCCTCTGTAGCGCAATATACGACATTGCGCTACTCTTAACTGTAGCGAAAAAACGAGTTTGCGCGACGGTGGCACATAAAATGTATTACATGTCATAGAAAATTTTGATACTTGTGAAAAATAATTCTTTTAATAATGTCTGCAGTAATAGAATTCTTCTATACTGTCTCTCCTTACCAATTCCAAAATAAATTTTCCATTTTTAAAAACAATTAAAGAATATTAAAGTATAGTTGATAAACAAAAAAATGTTCTTTTTTGATAAATCCTTTCGACGATTTTAGTCACTGAAAACTTTTCTTTCAAAATTCGAAGCATCATGGTTGTAGCATTTTTCTGCCTCAATAAAATAAGCCTTGAGTTAAAAATCCAAGCGAATTTCAAAAATTGGTGAAGAAAGATGGCAAGGAAAAATTAAATTACCAAAAACACTATTGAAAGTGTTATTTTTTGAAAGTTTTAAATTTTTTTCATAAAAAATATTTTTACTTTCATTAGAAATGAATCATAATATTGTTTCAAGTGTCAAAATCATAGAAAAACTTTTTTTTCCAGACACCTTATTTTTGGCACGACAAGTATGAAAAGCATTTCCTATATCAATGTTTCAACGGTAACAAAACACGTGGGATTATCTATTGAAAATAATTGGCCAGGTTTTGGGGATCTCAAAATTTTGAACGTCATATTAGGATAGCAATCAGGCTTCTTATACTACCCTCGCTTCTTGTGCTCGTGGAATAGTCGAGATCGAGACACTTATGAACAGAGAACATCATCGCTAATCTTCTGATTGGCCCGAAAAAGTATTACTTCCCCCTCTTCACATAAAATTTGGTTTAATGGAACAGTTTTTCAAAGCTCTTAAAGGGAAAAGAAAGTTGCTTCAAGTATTTAAGAGAAGGATTTTCAAAATACTTAGATGCATAATTGAATCAGGAACAGAAGGCAGCATGGACTAATTTATAGAAAGTTTTGTAATATTTCCTGGGAAATCACAGGAGTGATGACTAAAAAAAATAGTAGCTGCTATCGTGAAAAACTTTGTTAAAATAGGGTTTTTGATGAATCTGAAATTACACTTCCTTTATTCCCACTTCGATTACTTCCTTATAAATTCAGAAGATTATAGTGGGTAACAAGAAGAACGATTCTACCAAGATGTCAGAAAAACGGAACGTTGATATCACGGGAATTGTGATATAAATATGATGGCTGACTTTTGTTGCACGATGAAAATAGAGCATGTTCAAAAGAGAGTACAAGTAAAATGTGAGAGAAAGCTTCCTAACAGATCTCTTGAGAATAAAAATGTACGACACCACAAAACAAATAAATGAAGCTTTGACAATTTTAAAGTTGCGGGTTAAGGTCAGATTAAAGATGAAGGTTAGTATACTGGTGCAAAAATTGGGCTTTGGACTCAGTGGCCCAAAAAAATATTCATGTATTTGATACCAAAATTTTTAATCACTACGTTTCAAATTTTACCCCCAAAATGTGTTACTCGAGTACTTCCGAGCGATTTCTTGGGTGACAAACGGTGATCTGATGGGAAATAACAAACACTTCATTGGAATTCAGAGACTCCAAAAACATATTGCTATGGTAGTCAAGTTTCAAACCCTGTTTTCTCAAAATAGGTCATAGGAATTTCACAATTTCAGATTGGTATATCAATCGTTCTTTATGGAAATTATGAATCCGACCAAAAAACGTTAGCCCCGAAGTTCCCTTGTCATGCCTGTATTTGTTTTAAAATTCACTTTTTCGCATTGCTAAAAACTTCAAGATATTCCACACATAAAGGTTTTCGAGAAATTTTGAAACAAGAAAAAACATTTTTTTAATGAATTTTTAAATTTGGCCTTGGAGCTAACTACAAGGGTACCCAGTATTCAGAAGGGGCTAACCCCATACAAAGTCTTATGGAAGATCTGAGTTCCACATGGTATTTAGTCGGTTATTCAAAGATGAATGTTCAGTGTCTCCATTTACGGGTTGCGCAGTATAACTAATTCTCTCAGATAACTAGTTACATACAGAAATTTGCGGAAACCTGCCTCATCGAGCCAGTATATCCAAAATAATTGTGACCCGTGTACATTAGGGTTGTCCAAAATGGCGACTTTTAAGTAAATGAAAACGGTTCCCCCAAATAGTTTCAAAATCCAAAAAAAGTGGTCATGTATTTTTTTTTAAATTTTGATTTTAAGTGACTTTGTTCTTGATTTTTAAAATAATTTCCATCGTTTAAATAATAACATTATTATTTTATTTTAGCATTCCATCATTTATTCAAGCAAATTTAATTGTTTTGAATATTTTTTTCGGTAAATTCAGGATTTAAATTTTTTCTTTAAATAATAAATATTATAATTAGTGATTTCCAAAGTCGAACAATTCTATTGATTACATTTCATTCTTCATTCCCCAGTCTACATTTCGTGCCACTGTGCGTTGCAAGATACTGTTAATTTGTTGATGTCTGAAAACTTTTCCCTGTACTCTCTAGTAATTTGCAATAAAAATTATTTGTGATCCTCATCTCCTCATCACATTTAAGGAAGCTACGTATGCATCTATGTGCACTAACACGCGCACATATGATAATAGTTCATATGCACAGTTGTACGCAACGCTAGTTGCTAATCGTCCACCATCTATGCATTAGATTTTCACGGCCTGGTAGGAAGTTTTGGTCTTCCGACAATTCGAGTAGTGAGTCCTTTACCGCACAAGTAATTAGGGAACGTGAAAAATTTATTGAAGAAGTATAAAAAACAATGTAAAAACAAAAGGATAAATAAAACAGTTAAGCCTGCATCTCATAGCTAATTTGAAAGAGAAATTAGAAACCGTGAAAAATCGGAAAGGGAAAATATGGGAAATAGAAATGAAATATTCAATAGACAATCGGTCCAATTCGATGTAGAAAGAAATCTCGTGAATTATGGCAGAAACAATCGGAAAATTACGACAATAGAAAAAGAAACAACCAGAGAAATTTTGATACGGGTGATAGTGAACCAGCAGAGATTAAAGGAAATTTAAATCAAAATAAAACTCGCCGATCAACGGGTCGGAACAGATCATCTAGATGTTCGCGGGTGAACCAATATAATGAAGAAATAGAGGACGATTCAGACCTGAGTGACAAGAATCACACAATGCCAACAACACACTTTCCCTTTGGCATGAACCAAACCCCGTTTTATGTAATGAGTAATTGGACACTGAAATATAGAAACAACAAAGAAGACAGCCCAGCTTATGTTTTGAATGACCATAAAAGATTTAAAAAGGGACACGAAATAAGTAGTAGGGATATTTCAGAAAACCTGGATGCATTAATGATCGATGACGCTAAATATTGGTGCTTAATAAACAAAAATTATTATAGAACGTTATCAGATTTTTTCAGAGTTTGCCAACACATATATATTGGGTTGACAACAAAGTCATTTGGCTTTTTTTGGAGATTTTGACCTCAAAGATGCACTACGCTCTGGACGACCAACTAAATTTGACGACAATAAAATAAAAGCAATAAAAGAAAATAACCGACGTAGCACGACACGAGAGATCATAGAGAAGCTTAGCATATCACATACTTGCGTTGAAAGGAATTTAAAACAACTTGGTTACGTTAATAAGCTCGATATTTGGTTTCCTCACAAATTGAACGAAATTCAACTCACCAAACGAATTTTCATTTGCGATTCACTGCTGAAACGTAACGAAAACGATCCATTTTCAAAGTGAATCATAAGGGGAGATAAAATATGGGTTAATTACAATAACGCCGTGCGAAAAATATCATAGAACAAGCGAGATGAGCCTGCACATCGACATGAAAATATTTGATATTTGACTTTTTCTCAAATTTGGACCTATTTTATTTTTTTCTCAATCAGCTAGTTAAAAAGCTAACATTTTTTACCATAAAATAGTAAATTTTCAGGATGGGGTTTTTTTTTGTTTTCGAGCAATTTTTTTTATATTGCATTTTTTGAAAGCTGCTATTGAGGAAGTAGGTTCACTTTGTGGTCCCGGAATTGATGACTCAATGTTAATTGATAAATGAAATTTTTATACGCATCCAAATCATACTTAAAACTTTAAACGCGTTTATCTCGAAACCACGTTTCCGAAGTCGGTGAACACCATAACGGCTCAATCGATCGTTACCTCATTTTCACCAGTTATCAATAATCTAAATGGCTTCCGGCTAAGCGAAAGATTTTTTGATTTAATGGATTTTTTTGAAGCCAAAAAATGAGCGGTTTTTTTCGTGAAATTTTTTTTTTCTTTCAACATTGGAAATTTTGTTAAAAAATTTTAATATGGTCAAAATTGATCGTCCATTCGGAGAAGACATTTGGCAGATTGGCTGTAACTCACTTATTTATGAATATTATTCAATGAAAGAAATCGCCATAACATCACGAAATATTTATTATTAGAATGCCATAACATTAATTACAAAATAAATAAACTAATCTTTAAAGAAAAAATCGTAAACATTGAGTTTTTTGGCGAAATAAATGTATCTAACCCCTTAAGTTACAAGTTACAATGCCTGAATTACAGTTAGTGTAAAATTGATTTCGAATATGTTTTGGAAATTGAATCTATTGAATTTATATCTAGTTATTAAATGTGCAGGAAATCCTTCTTGAAATGCTGCCCAACACCATCAGTGAAATAGTAAATTTTCTCTGAATCAAAGTTATTTTTAAGATAATTTATTAAAATCTTCTGATATTCATGAACAGCCACCGTGTCATGAGATAAATTATCGGATATTATCGCGATACTTCTGTGTTTCAGCTCTCCACCATCTTTATAATAAATCACGACAGTGAAGATTGTAGCTTGGTCGTTATTCCAGTGAAATGATTAAGCTGAATTCTGGACGACGAAGGCGTAATTCTCATTAAAATCGAAGTAAATCAAAAACTCACCTACCAATAAATTTTCTTTTAGGTTTTTAAAAAACGATGACTGCATCTTTGAAACAAAGTGATGAGTTTTTAATTTTAACAACCTCTCACAGAAATCATCCAGGAATTCATCGGTATGCGTTACCAAATTTTGCCAAATTTAGAATCTTACTTCGTCAATTCCATGTTCATCGAAAGTATTTCTCAAATTTTCTTTCAACTTCGAAGTACCTGGGCAAATTTCACACTCTGCCAGAAAACAGAAACTTGAAGATTCAGGGCATACAATAGAATCCAGACAATCGTGATAATTATTTAAACTCATGTCAGTATCCTCTGTCAAATGCTGAATATTGATCTCATTTAGTATCAATTTGATATTCTCATGTTGCATACAAACGCACACATTATGACTGCCATTGCTTCCTGCCAGAACACAATGACGAGGTCTGAGTTTTGTAAGTTTTGAAATACTTATGTTCAGACCTTCGTGTTCTGCTACAAATTGTGCATACAGCTTATTGATATTACATAGTAGAAGTCTTTTTTAGATATTTGAGCGAGTTCCATTATAATTTTTTACCGACACAAAGTATTTCATTCCTGGCATCATTCTACTAATGTCATCGCGTTCATAAAAAGTCTTTACAAGAGTTTCAATTTCCAGGGGCCATGCTTTTCCTCTTTTTGGATTCGGGAGTATAAGAATTCCATTTTCTGAAACTGATTGTTTCACCTTAATTGCTTGCCACTTTGACATACCAAACACCTTCCTTAGTTTTCAGCATCCTCAAGATTTTGTTGCAAGTGAAAGGAGTTAAAATTTTTCTTGTCTACTTTTAGAGACGTTGAATGTTTCGATAATTTGATCAAGTACTTCAACACCCGCTTTATGATACTCGTCATCACACTGCATCTTTGTGTCATTGACCTGTAAAGGAATTGAAAAATCTGGATCACATTCATTATTATCTGCATCATCACCGTCAACAACAGTGTCAATATCTGATTGAACTTGATTAGGAATCCTTGCAGTATTGTCACAATTCAATAATGATCTTCCTTTCAAGTTGGTAAGTTCAAATCTGCATGTGTTGCAAATTTATAAATCTTCTCGTAAATTTAGAAATTTCACGCGTAAATTGTCAGAAACACGGCGAAGGATTTTTGACTCATGTTTCTTTTTTTTGGAACGGATTGATGCATTTATCCTTTCAAATTTCGCGATCTTTTTTGGAAGACATTATTAGAAAAGTACTCCTTTTCAATTTAAGAAAGAAGCTTACATAGAAAGTAACATACGAAGTAAAAGGAAAAGAAAAACAGAAGAGGAAACTGAAGGAAGAAAAATGGAATATCGCGACTGCAGATATAATTGATTTTTGAAATTAGAATAATTCAACAGAATCAACAAAATTATATTATGAAATTGAATTATTTCTAAAGACAAACCTGCTTCAAGAAACTCTTCTCAAATAAAATCCGGTAATACTGTACCAAACTAGTATGCTGGGATATTATGCTGAGTCAAAGTATTTTCTCTTATGGGAAACGAAAATAGTGGAACTCTAGTTACAGAAGTGACAAAGCAACGAAACAAATGAAGAAAAATAAAGTAACAAATGGACAAAGAAACAAACCGTGTCACGTGATTTTGATGTCACGTAATAAAATATCATATACTTAAATTTTTAGGTTAGGTTTCTAAACATCCCACATGAATTTCCCAGAAAGCAGTTATACTAACCACGTATGATATTATGTAATGTAAAAAATTAGCTTGATGGTGTTCTACGGGTTCCCCGGCGCGGCGTGACGACGGTAGCGAACGGTCACGCGGCCCCAGCTCCAACGGAGCATCCGGTTTTTCATCGCACAATTGCTCGAAAACAAAAAAAAGCCATCCTGAAATTTTGCATTTTACAGGAAAAAACCTCAGCTTTTTAACTACATGATTTTTTAAAAAAATGGTGCAAATTTGAGAAAAAGTCAAATTTATTTTTGATTTTCGAAAATGGAAGTCAAATTTTGATTTTTCTTTTAAAAATGGTTGCAACCAGTTGAAAGATCACGAAAAAGACTGAAGAAAGCATATGAAGTAAAATTTTGCTTTATGCAGAAAGAAATAAGTTATATTCGTTTGAAGAAGAGGCTTCCCATCAAAAGTATGAAAATTGCACCACCCCCTCCCCCCCATCCCCCCTATTTCAGAAAATATTCGTCAAAATGAAAAAAAATTTTGTAGGAAGTACCATCAAATGGGACTCCAATCAGCCAAACTTTAAGCCGGATCAGACGACTTCGTTTTATGGGGTGGTATCACTTGAGAAATTATGCCCCATATTCATCAAAAGAAGTTTATGCTGAGTGTTTGTTGCAGTGTGCTCAGATCGGATGCCGACGCAGTCACAAATGCAGAAGCACCTCCTGCCCGTGTGAAGCGAGAAGGGAGAGGCGGCGGCATGCGCTGCCCTTGTTTCTTCTTCGTCGCTGTTGCATGCGAAAACGACTCATCCCACTTTTCCTTATTCTCCTCGCTTCCTCCTTGCAATGCTATTTTTAGATTTTACGCTGTCGGTTTTCGAGTCGGAATTGAGAATTGCATTTTTCTCGAAGTCGCGTTCAAAAGAGGCGCGAAGCAGACGACAATCTCAAATTTACGAAATATGTTATTTAACATTTAAGCTCGGGGGTGGTCGATATATCGACCACTCAGGACGCACAAAATATTAAATGTTTTTAGGCAAAATTTGATGTTTTGAATACGTAAAGAAAAGTTTTACATTGCACTTTACATTGCCTACGGGGCTGGTCGATATATCGACCAGCAGTCAGGTCGGGGACTCTACCTGAGATATCCAGTGATTTTATGTATAAATTTTGCATTTTATAAGAGGTCGATTTGTACTGAAACTGAATGAGTGCTAAGCGCAAGATGCAAAAAGAACGAAGCGCAAAGCGCGACGATTAAATCGCGCGCCCTAGGCGCGCTAAAACTTGCGCGCGAAGCACGCAATGAGAATATGCCCGCGGTCACGACCGATAAAGTTATTTTTTTATTTTTCATTTATTAATTAATTCTCTTACAAGAATCGTCTAACCTTTTACATTTATGTTCATATATAATTTGCCGTATATGAATAATTTCATATTTTGTTTATTTCATTTTGAAGATTTTTTTTATGCAGACATTCTCTACATTTATATAAATTCATAAATTTCAATACATCAATTATTAATATTCAAACGTACTTTTTACGTCCAAGAATCATATGAACAATGAGTAGATGACAACAACGTCTTCGAACAATCAATAAACATATGTCAATGAAATAAAATTTTAATCAAAGACACGAATCTGGTTATACTGCTCAACGTTTCGAAGTCAAACCGACTTCCTCTTCAGGAGCTTTTTTTGAAAAAATATATATATTTAAAGTTGAAATTTTTATAAATAAATAATATTAAATTAATATTAATAATTATTCATTACATGTTCTTCATATACATGTTACGTCACAAGTGCGCAAATACTTACCATGATCGAAGGTACCTCGTTTTATGTTAGGATCAAACGATCCTCGCTTAGGGATGAGGATAAGTCAATGAAAAGACACAATGATTATCAAATAATACAAATTAAATTTATTAAAATAATTATAAATTGAAAATATTAAAATGTCGATACAATTGATTTATAATTGTAGGCACAGGCTTATTGGTTGGAAAAAGACAGAAGATCAAGAGATCAAGAGATCAAGAGAGAGAGAGAGAGAGAGAGAGAGGGGGGGGGAGAGAGAGAGAGAGAGAGAGAGAGAGAGAGAGAGAGAGAGAGAGAGAGAGAGAGAGGGGGGGGGGAAGTTCGGTACCTTTATGATTTCCCTTTGTTTCTTTACGTGTTCCTCACAGGTATGACTGCGTTGCGATTCCCACGGGTATGACTGCGAAGGAGTGAATATCCACACGTGTGACTAAGACAAAACAACTATTCACCCTTTTTGGCACTAAGTCTAAGATCCCTTCAAGGATAGTAAAACGGACCACGGTAAATTTATGACTCGGGTTCTCACTCTGTCAAACTGCACGGTATAATTATCTCACGCTGAGAATCCCTTTGTTTTTTAGAAAATGCCGCACTTAAATTCTGCTCACAAGACTAGTTTTCCCTTGAAAACCCCCTTCCCCCTTTTTATATTATATTTTTAGGTGACGTCACACGTTGCGCAGTCTCCCGCAGCGTGGGTTTTCTCTCTCTTTTAGTAATTTCCCCAGATTTTTCTCTAGAACCAACCTCTGCCTATAGTACATTCTAATGCGTCGCGGGACGTGATATCTCCCCCCCTAGTTCGAGCGCGGGGGTGAAGCATCCGCGATCGAATCTTCGGAAGAAGAATACATTCATTAATGTTTTAGAAGATACATAGAATTTCTATTTCTGATATAATAACAAAATGTGAAGGATAAAAACAACATTCATTTCGGCGTCTCTTTTGCAATTTGTATTCTTTGCATTTTATTATTTGATACATTCCAATATCGAACATTTTTTTGGATGTCATAAAAATTTATATTATGTTAATATTATAATTTTTTTGTTATAAATAATTACATAGTTTTTTTAAAAATAGTATGAACTTAACATAAGGTTACATATGATTTTTTGTTTTATAACTAAATACATCAATAATTTTTTATTTTATATTCGTAAATTATAAATAACCTGCTGCAATATAAAATGTAATTTTATAATGTCGTAGATTAGTGAAAACTTTTAAGAGTTATTTTATATTTTTTATTACGTAAAGGGTTGCGGCAGTTATGAGCTAAATGTCCTCTTTGAAAACACCTTTCACATGCATTAGTCCATTTTTGCAAGGTTTCTTTACTGATTTCATCACTTATTTTGAAAATTTTGGATTCCGGGATTAAGCTTTTTCCCTCTATTTCTTCTAAAAATACATATCTTGTGGAAAGCATTTCTAAGAGTTTAGTTGCTGCATTTTGCTTTGCAGACTTTTTTTGAGGGGCTGGTTCCCCAATAGAAGAAAAAGTTATTTTATTTTTAAAGATTTCGCAAGTTGCTTGGAACGGTGGCAGTTCTTGGTGTTTTCCAAGCGATTTTACAATATACGAGTGTTCGGAGAAATCATTCCCCATGCTTATCTCGCTTAAAACTTGTACAGCAGTACCTCTCGATAGGTCTCTTGTCTGCCAAAGCCATTGTTTTAATCTGCAAAAGAATTACCTGTTTGAGTTGATGATTATATTTATTAAATTTCTAAAGTTAGTTAGTTTTTTTGTTAATTATTTTGTGTTTGTTGATATATTCATTTCTCGCGTTTGCTAACTCAAGGAGAAATTTCATGCAGAGAAAACAGTGGTCTGCTTTAAGATGTGCAAAAAAAGTTTGTTTTTTCGCCGATAGAGCATTTTAATTTAATGAGTTTTGTCGTTACGTTATGGCGGTTAAGGAAAAGTAGTGATGTATATCCAATATAATTTTAAACAACGAATAAAAATAAAAAGGGAAAATTTTGTAACGAAAGTTATTAATAGATATTGTTTATATTTAGGAAAAAGAATAATAAAAAATATGGATTGATTTATTATTTTTATTCGTTGTTATTATAAATAACGGTGGATGCTACGGAATCTACGTCGTTATACAATGCTTCTTGTTGGTATAAATGAATTACACGTTCGGCACAAGTTACGCATAAATCTGCTCTTTTCCGCATGTAAAAAATTTGTGTACCGCAAAGGGAACAGTCGAGGCTGGAGAGCTTTAACGTACAATATAAGTCTTTAGTTACTATGTGATCTATTCGGACAGCTAATGTTACTTCGGTTTCAAAGAAGCTAAGTTTTGTCATCCAACAATCCTTGCAAACAAGATTTTTTTCGAGGACGTTCATATAGAAATTTTCGATAAGGGTTGTGTAGCAGTATTCCGACCACAAATGATGTTCAAAATACGGCTGAACATCCTGCTCGCTTGCTCGAACTTATTCTGCTTCGATCGTTTCGATTTCTTGGGGCAGCATTTTTCTAAGGAGAAATTTACAATATTTAAAGAATTTGAAATATTTTCAAAATTTTACAATTTGTTTTCGTAAGGATTCTATTAAAATTTACAACATTTTTCATGCGTCAGTACATGCGTGGAAGGTAGATACGTATAGATCATGCAGGGATATTCTCTACCAGAACTTCGTTTCCTTGACTAATTTTAAATTTGTTATTTAAATATGTTTCGATGCATTCGTTACAATTAGCTGCTCTTTGTCGCGGATTAATTAATAGTTCTTGACAACCGTAACAATTCATATATATGCATTCCAATTTACAAATGGAATGCCATGAAGTAAAAAATTCACAGTTATTTTGAGTTTCCTGATCTATTTTCTCGAAACAGAATTGGCAATATCTTTTTGTGGTTTGGTGATTATAATATAAAAATAATGTTGTGAGTTCTAATTCGAAGCAGTAACTCTGTAATAAGTGCCCGTATGCTATCGGATATTCTTGTGGACATACACCGTCTACTGGTCAAAAGATGGTTAACAATAGGTTGAGTTGGAGTCGGTATCATTTTCTACAAATTGTTACAATAGATTTATTTTATTAAGGTCTGATAAGGAGGTTGAATAATAACTTTGTATACATTTTCAAATCATGCAAGGTAAAAGATTTTGCTAAAAGTATTTTACTTTCCGTCTGAAAAACAACTTTTATATTACAGTTTGTTATTTCTTTTGTTAGAAACATTAAAGGCGTGGGTATAAAAACTGTCCTTCTGATGGTATAGGATTTACAACGTTCATGCACGTGGTTTTGAGGAAGGTAAGGACGAAATGTGCCTGTATCTGAAAAAATTTCTAAGATGACTTTGAGCCTATAAAAAAAAGGGTAGAAGGAAGATAGAATAAAGGGAAGGTCAAAAGTTGAATTTCAAGTCGGTCAGTAAAGGTTTCGTCTCTGAGCTTAAAGGAGTTTTTTGTATAAGTTCTATACGTGCTGGCGTTTTGTTTATTTTTTTAGATATTTGTTGACTTTTCAATAGTATTAATCCTAAAATTGTAATTATAAGTAATGTGATAATAATTAGTGCTAATGTTAATTTATGTGCACTAGAAATAAAAATAGATGGAATGATTTTTTGAATGTTTGCATATTTTGTAAGGATAAACACATGGTTTTCGAAGATTGATAATGGCATGTCTTCTTTTTGCTGAAGAAGACGTAATATCTTTTTTAGTAAGTGAGGCTCTTGAATAGAAATATTGTATAAAAATGGTGAAATTATAGCAAGTGATGTGGTTGATTTGCTGACTGGAATTGAATTATCTATTATATTCAAATGGTTTTGGAGGTGGTAATATGGAGTTGATGAATCTAGATTGCAACCTGACTTTGTTTGCAAAATTCCTATTCCTTGGAGTGTGATTAAGGTCTTAGTTTTTTAGACATGATAAGAAAATTTGTCGGGGTAAAATTGTTGAGTATAGCCATCCATGATGAAATTGCAATGGTGATAGAAGGGGATATTTACTAAAACTGATGACTATTTCACACTTGTATGGTTGAGAATTTAGAATCATTGATGTTTCACAAATAGGATTGTTATCTATATTAGATATAGATCTTGGTGGGTGACAAAATATTTGGAATCCATTTCGATAACATGCATTGAGGAAATTTTCATTTGTTGTAAAGTATGATTGGTTATTTGAAGAAATAGCGAGATAAGAATTTTGAGGTTTTATGTAAATAGAGGTAATTACGTCAGTATTAAAATCGAGATGTATTGGAATTGGATGTGGTTTGAATAATTGAAATTCTTCAGCAGATGGTATTGGTATAATTATTGGATAAAATAGGATGTTTACATATGGTTGGATTTAGGTTCAGAAGTTTTTTGGAGAAAAGGGGAAAAAAGTCTACTAAATGTTGAGGAGTTTCTTGGTGGAACTGGAGGGGGAAATTGGGTTGATTTGTCTAGTTTAAAAATATTTCGTCTACGGCACTCTTTTGTAGCATGCATTTGAGTGTTACAAACTCTACAGGAATTTTCTCAAGGTACTAATTTTGGTCTTGGATCGGTTTGAATACTTTGATTTTTTGTTTTTTGCATTTTTTAATTTTCATTATTATAGGATTTTTCGTCGCAAAGATCGTATGATCTCATTAGTAGTAAAAATAATTTTAATCCTGCTCTATTTTCTGCTAATTCGCTAGCAGGGCCGGCTTGTATAACAAAATGTTCATTTATATTAATTTGTGCAAGAAAAAATGACTTTGTTTTCGAATTTGGGTCACGATAGACTGTATATTGCGGTAACGGCAATCCATATTTTATCGTGAAGTTTCTTAAAATTTATACATGATTTAAAAATCCCATGAAGTCTGTTCTGTATATCTCTTTTTGGTAAGTTGGTACGTGGGTAGGCTCGTCGTAGTAATGCTCCATTGTAGTTGATTTCCTGAATCGGTATGGACTGTTTATATTAGAATTTATTGTCCTGGTTGGGAGGTCTATATCCGCATTTAAAACATTTTTTAAAGCTTTTTTTAGAGGAAGATGATGCAGTATGATTACTATTATTTTTCATTTCATATGAATTTGTATTTTTATCACGATTGTTATTTGAAGTAATAGGTTTTGTTATTTGCCTACTCGTTGAAGGTTTTGGATCGTTTACAGATGATACTTGAATTGATACATGCAAATGTTCCAGTGAGTTTATCAAACTTAGTTCATATTTCTCGTCCTTTTGCGATAGAGAATTAATAACTTTTATGGCAGCAAAATCCTTAGCTGTTTTTATCGAGTTTGCTATTCCTATTTTTGTAATGTTGTTAATGAAACAAATTGGTATGTCTGTTGAGACTTTTGATGAGGTTTTTATTCGTAATACTGTATATTTTGGATAATCAAATTTATTTTGAGTGCAAATTTCGTTTAATTTTTTGCAATTTTTACTAATAGAATTTGGTTGGACGTTTTGATTTGTTTCCTTTGATTCATTAATTAAGACATTATATAAATTTTGTGCTACCTTTTGCTTTACATTTTCTTTATCTTTGCCACTATTCATTATAATATAATTTTTATATTGTAAATTAACGTGAAATAGACATTCAGTATTATTGGTTTGTTCAATGAGTATCTCATAAATGAGGGGTGGATCACCTCTTTGTTGAATAATTTTGTGTAGTAAGGTTGTAAAAAGAACATGCGACATTCTGAAGATGTTAGGTTTGGATAGAGAAGTGGGTTCTACTAAGTTCTTCTTTTAGTTGAGAGTGAGGATAAAGAGTTGTGTTTGTATTATTGTGATCTTTACCTGAAGTAGTATTTGCGTAATACGATGAACTTTTAGGTGCCTCTTTCGAACTTTGTGGCGCAGAAGCTGTTAGCAGTTCTTGATAGCTCTCAGCAGGAGGTCCAGAAGATCGATGGGTACCTAAGTGTAATAAGAGGTTAGTGACCGAATCCCAGATGGCGCCTAGTAGATGGAGAGACCATTCAAATAATCTGTGTGGTGCATATCCATGAATAATGGTATCCGCTGTCAATTTAATCCCTCTAATTAATATAATTAATCCAATTAGGCCTGAACTAGTAGTTCCAAAACTTGTAAAAATTGTCCAAAATTTACCCCATGCGGATTCAGCAATTTTATCAATTACATCTTCATTAAATAAATTCGTTAATGATATTCCTTGATTAATAGTTGGATATCCTGTCATTTCTCTAGCTAAAGAATTTAGAATCATTGGTTTTTCTGCTGGAAACATAATATGATCCCGTAGTTTATCAAGATCAGATTGAGAATAAATGCCACTTGTTGCTAAGGATGAAGGATTTGTGTATTTCCAGGTTGCTTTTGTGAGAGGTTTAACTATAGTTGGTATTATGGATTCGACAGGATTTGGAACTAATTTGTACCAGGTTTCTCCAAAAAAGTACATTGGTGGAAGGGAAGAATTGCAATTTGTTTGGATACCGGATTTTGTTAATATATGAGTTCGTGGAGAAAGGAAAAAGGATTGATTTCCTCTAAATATTGGTAGTTGTAGATAACATTCTTCAGTTTTGCGATATTTTACTCCAACCGGTATACATTTTACAATATATACTACTTCTCCTGCAATTACTGACATATATCCTGGGCCTTTAATTAAATGATTTGCAAATTCGTCTGGTGATTAGGGTGCTAAGGTTAATGTATTTTTAAAAACTTGCTGTTCAAGTATGCATCGCTGAGTAAGAAAATCGTGATAAAGTCTATTTACTTCAGTGCGTATATGTCGTTCCACATATATAAAAGAGTTAACGTATGTAAAAATGTCCATATTTTGAACTTCTAAATGTTTATTTTCTAAAAATGAATTTCCAGGTCTGGTTTCAAAAATTAATATTTTCTGATTTTTCTAAATCATTTCAGTCGATTATGTCGATCATTAGAAGAGTGTATCACTGTATGTGATAACGGAACTCTACTATATCGACCTTATCAACCTATGATTCAGAATTAATGTAACGTCTCGCAAGACTAGATGGAGTTTTTTAATTATAATTATTAAGACATTTTCTGTGAAAAAAGGAATGCTTCCGCTCCGCTGGGTAACGTAGTGGAAGCGGATTGGAAGCGTTCTTTTTTTCACCGAAAATTTCTCAAAAATTAATAATTTTGGATGTTTGGTTTGTATTAAAACGTAAGTGCAAACTGGTTCTCTTGTTTTTTCAGCTAGTACGAAAGTTATATCTTCAGTCGTTAAAGAATAAAAGGTTTCAGAATTGTCTGTCCTGTTGTCATATGTTTTATTTGCTGGTCCTCCATAAATAATTTCATATTTGTTGAAATTACAAACGTCATTAGGTAATGTATCCCAGAATGTTTGTCCATATTCTACGTCTGTACAGAATGTGTCTGAAAGTGTGCATATTATTCCAGATCCTAATTGAATTTTTTTTTAATTTAAATGAATAGTAGCGTAATGTTCTTGTAAAGTTATTTTAAATATTGCTTGGACTGCGACGTTATTCCATGTTCCGTATGGGTCAGAAAATTGTGTACCAGTACAGTCTCCATTAGGTGTTACACAACCTGCTAAAGTAACGCTATGAAATGAAGTTTCATTAACTTTTAACTTTGATATCTGAAGAGAAGGGGTTACTAAAAATGTTCCTATTGTGTGCATTTGATTGCATTGATCTCGTGTAACATCATGTATATATTCACTGTGGCCATTTGCTACTATGGAACTGTGAGAATGCATACCACAATGAGAGATGGCGCGTCGAATTTCTATTTTGCATTGTATTACTTTTGTATATGAAAATCCAGTTAATTGTAAAAGTTGTATATAAGTTCTTTCAACATGTACTTGAGATCGAAGTAGATCACATTCTCCTACCTCTAGTAAAAATAGTTTCGCAATATTTGATTGATTTGAACCGCAATCGAAACCTATGATGGCATAGACTGTTGTTATATAGTTGAAGTTGCAAGTGAGCAGTGCCAAAAGGAAGCCTCGTAATCCCATCTCTGGAAAAAGGAGGTTGCAATTAGCAGCTTGCTTTGTAATATAAGAATAGAAAAATGTTTTATCGTTACATATGTATATTTTTGAAGTTATTAATTTACTTCTTGTATTTCGCGTTCCTAGTTTATTATATCCAACATTTCGGCTATGACAATGTGATTTGATAGCCGTAAACTGAGAATTAAATTTTTGTATGCGTCCGGTCCTCTTGTTTTGATTGTCGAAAAAATGTCTTTTATTATATTTGGATTGTTTAGGTTTCTGCTCCATGTGGGAATATTACAGTCATCTTGCTTAAAAATTCCAGTTTGAATTAAGTATGGCCAGAGAGCTACCATGTCGATAAAACACGGAACTATTTCAATGGGATCATCTATGCGTTCGCGATGATTTTTTTCCATTATATCTGTAATAATGTGTTATCTCTGAAATTTCATTTTTATTTTGTTTTATGTATAAATTTTTTTTTATATTATATATAAAATATATATTTTCATAAAATATTTTTATTTATTATATTTTTACTATTTATCGACAAAATAAAATTTCTATATCTTTATTTAAACTGATATGTATATATATATATATATTTTTTTTTTATAATTAAAGTAAAGATATTTCGTTTCATTTTTATTAATTTTGTACTTGCAAATGTGAGCATTTTAGTCTATTAATGTGAACTACAGTAGGTTTGCCTTTATAGCTTATTTTTACATTCCCTTTTCCAACACTTCCAATATTTCATAAGGCCCTGTATAATGGCTGTCAAATTTTTAAATATTGCCTCCTTTTAATTAAAATACGTTATCTCCAATTTTTACTACTAAAGGATTTATTTTTTTATCATAATATAATTTCGATTTTTCTTTTGCTGAAATAATATTCTCTCTCTTGCTTGTGTTCGCATTTCATGTAGCTGTGTTACGAAATTAATTAAATTATCGTCATATGTTTGTAATTTTTCTTGTTGTGATAAAGGTTCACTGGAAGGTTCACGAGCTAGTTTACCAAAATCCAATTCATAGGTTGTGAATTTTGTGCCTTCATGTACACTAGTATTATATGAGAACATTGCTAGTTTAAGCCAATCATCCCATTCTGAATTTTTTGCAACAAATTGTTTGAGATATTCTCCTAAAACATGATGTGAACGTTCTAATGACCCGTTTGATTGAGGGTGAAAAGCTGTGGTACGAAATTGTTTAATTCTAAAACGTTTTGCCAATCTTTTTAATAAATTACTTAAAAAATCTCTGCCTTGGTCAGTAAGTACTCTTTTCGGTGATCCAAATTTGCAAATAAATTTTTTCGTGAAAGCATCTGCTATCGTACTAGCTTGGTGATTAGGAAGAGGTATTGCTAACTAATATTTGGTAAAATTTTCTTGTATCGTTAGAATATATAAGTTACCAGATTGTGTCTCAGGTAGTGGACCAACAATGTCCATTGATATTTTTTCAAAAGCAGTAGTAGGTGTGTCAGTGATTACCATAGGATTTTTTGTTTTGACTCTGATTAATTTTTTCAGTTGACATTGTAAACAGCCTTGAATATATTTTTGAATGTCTACTTTCATGTTTTCCCAAAAAAAATTTTGTCGAATTCGGCTATAAGTTTTTGTAACGCCTTTATGGCCACCTAATGCTGATAAATGAGCTTTTTCAATTAAATGAGCTCGTTGTTCCTTTGTTGGATATTGCGTTATTCCATTGCAAACTATAATTTTTTTAGTTGAATTTAAAAAAATTGAATCGAAAATTGATTCCACTTCTTCCCAAGGTATATGATTAATTCTGGAAGTTTTTGAAATACTATTTGATCTTAATTTAAATTTTTGAGATAATTCATGTAATGAGTGAATTGATAATTTTATATCATTTAAAGTTTCTGATAAATTGTCCTCAGTTTCTCCTTCAATTGGAAGTGCAAAAGGGTAGTAGTTTCCTTTTTTAGTTTCTTTTGCTATTCCCTTTTGTAAATTTTTAAATTTTAGTAAAGTTTCACGTTTTTCTAAAATTTTTGATCCGTTGTCGCGAGGAGTTCCATTTTTTGTAACAAAATATGCATAATTATCTTTTCGCATAGTTAATTGATCGCGACATTCAACTAAATTTTTCCTTGTTATAATTTTTTCTGTTTGAGAGTTTATAGGAGGAGGTTCTGGGGGTGGACGATTATAATTATCATGATCTTTATCGATTTTTTCACAATTTATTTGAGATCTTCGGTTTAATCTCAAATTTTCTTCAAAATAAGGCTCTTCAAATTCTTCTTCTAATTTTTCTTCTTGGTTTTCTTCAAACTTCTCTTCAAAATTTTCCTCAAGATTGTCATCAAAATTATCTTCAAAATTCTGTTCGAAATTCTCCTCGAAATTGTCTTGAAGATCGTCTTCAAAATTCTCTTCCAAATTTTCTTCATAATTTTCTCCACCATTTTCTTCGTGTGAGGTTTCAATGTCGTTGATTTCATCTTCTGAGGTTGAAAAATAATTTTCAAATTCTTCGCTTTCAAATCCATTAATATTTTTTGGCTTTCTGGCATTCTTCTTTTTGTTTTTTGCTTGAGTTTGTTTCAAATAATCTTAATAATCAGGATCAGAGTCGGAATCTGATTCTACTTTTGTTCGGGTTTCTTTTTGCATATTTATTTCTGGTAATTCATTTTCATATATTTGTTTTCTTGGTCTACCTCTCTTTCTTTTTGTTTGAGAGGAAATATTTTTTAAATTTGTAACTAGATTTTCTTGGCCTACCTCGTGGTTTTTTCACAAGAGGTTTAGAAGAAAAATTTTCGTCTAATTTTTCTTGAGTTTCATTTCAATTCAAATTTTTTGCTTTTTCTTGCTCTATTCTCTTTTGAGCTCTTGTAGTAATAGTTTTCCGTGATAAATTTTCGTATTTTTTGGAAAACATTGGAGTTAATAAAAATATTGTCATGAAAATAAGTCTTGAAGCCATATTTTTAAATAAATTTGTGTATTTTAAAATATTCTTAACAATTTCACTAAATGATTCTTCACTAAAGAATTCTTGACAAAATTCTAGAATTTTTGAGTCAATATTTAATATTTGGGTTTCCGGAATTTCGCTAAAATGATCTACGTCGTCTGGTACGATTTCTGGATTCAAATTTCTTCGTTTTGAAGGTTTTACCTCATTTTCAGAGTTTTCTCGTTTATTTCTTGTAAAGGTTTTCTTGGGAAACATTTTTTCTTGATAAGTCATAAAAGTATCATTGTCATCAACTTGTAAATATCTTGATTTCTCTTTTTTATCATCAATGGGGTTTCTTGAGAGAGCGTCTGCATTTACATTCATTTTTCCTGCTTTGTAAATTACATCAAAATCATATTCTGCGAGTTCCAATCTCCAACGTGAAACTCGTGAACAAGGGTTTTTAGAATTTTGAAACCAAACTAGAGGTTTGTGATCAGTCACTAAAGTAAATTTTCTTCCATACAAATAAGGACGAAAATGAGTTACACAAAATATTATAGCAAGAGCTTCTTTTTCATATGTATCATATTTTTTCTCAGTATCACTTAGACTACGTGAAGCATATGCTATTGGTTTATCTTTACCTATTTTACCTTGTGACAAAATACCTCCTATTGCAAATCCTGAGGCATCTGTTGTGAGTATAAAAGGTTGAGAAAAATCAGGTCGTTGTAAAAGTGGTTCTTCACATAATTTTGCTTTTAAAATATCGAAAGCTGCTTGTTGTTTTTCTGTCCAATTGAAATGTATATCTTTTCTCAGAAGTCGATTTAGAGGACTTGCAACTTTTGAAAAATCCATCAATAAACCGTCTACAATATCCTGCCAAGCCTAAAAATTGTTTAACATTTTTCTGTGCTTTTGGGGCTGGAAAGTTTTTTGCAGCTATTATCTTTTTTGGATCTGGAGGTACTCCATTTTTATCAATTATATGAACTAAATATCCTGCTTCGGGTCGTAAAAATTCGCATTTGTCTGGTTGTCAATGAAGATTCGCTTTTCTAAATCTTTCTAATAAATTGTTAAATTTAATTTCGCGCTCTTCTAGAGTATTTGCATATATAACTATGTCATCAAGATATACAAAAAGTTCCGTTCCGATTAATGCAGTTAATGTTAAATCCATCAATCTTTGAAATGTGGCTGGTGCAGTTTTTAAACCGAAAGGCATTCTATCGAATTCGTAATGACCGTGAGGTGTAGAAAATGCGGTTTTATGCGAGTCTTTTGGATCCATTTGTATATGGTGAAAACCGGTAGCTAAATCAAACACTGAAAAATATTTTCCTGATCCTAGAGAATTAAGTATATCGTTTATATTATGTAAAGGATACGAATCGCAAATTGTTTTTTGATTTAATTTACGAAAATCAAGAACAATTCTCCATTTTTTTCCTTGAGAATCATGTTTTTCAGGAACTATCCATACTGGAGTGTTTGATGGTGATTGTGAGGGCTTGAATATTTCATTTTTCAATAATTCATCGACTTGTCTTGTAATTTCTTCCTTGTGAACTGGGGGAAATCTATATTGTCTTGAAAAAATTGGAGCGTCATCTACAGTAGGAATTGAATGTTGTAGTACATTAGTAACTTCAAGTGGTTCTCCTGGGATTTAGAATCTATCTGAATTATTTTGAATTAATTTTTATACATGTTCATATTTATCTTGATTTAAATGGTCTAATCCAAGAAGTTTTTTAATACAGTCTACTCTGTCTTCGTCTGTTACATTATAAATTTTGCACGACATAATTAGAGAATTGTCAGTTCTTAAAAAGTTATTTAATATTTTACTTGATAAATCTTCGTTATTTGATTGTTTAAAATTATTTAATTTTTCAATTTGTTTATAACATTCTTGTTCTTCAAAATCTTCTAAATTAATTATTGGGAGTGATAATGTTATTGGTATTTCATTTGTATTTGCAAATTTTAAATAGGCTTTTCCTTTGTAATTTTTTACAACTGCGTCACCTACGTAGACGCCATTTTGGACATCTAATCGAGGTACATACCCTTCACTCTTTTCTGTATTTTTTATATCAACATAAAATGCTGTAACTGTTCGAGCTGAAATAGTAAATGTATTGGTAGATTTAAAAGGGTAACAGTGGTTCTCAATTTCTAAAGCGTTTTAAGTATAGTTTATATTTACACTATTATCTTGAAAAAATTGTGATCCTAATACTCCATCTTCTTCTACTGGGACTTCATTCGGAATAATGTTAAATATTTGTTGTATAACCGAAAATGTTTATTTTTACCTGTCCTAATGTGTAAAGTGGTAAATCATTAATTCCTGTAAGTTTTAATACGTTTTGGCTATTTATTGGTACTTTAGGGTTGAGAACCTTTTGTTTAATTAAATTTCGAGCAGCACCAGTATCAATCATCATGCGTGTTGGATTTTTTAAACCTTCCGTTGATATTATAATTGATGGAATTGAAGTGGACTTTGAAACATTTATTGTTGTTGTTGTATGTTACGAGCGACCAAAAATAAAAATAAAATAACTTCTTTCTCAATCAGGACAATTAACAGGGGTCATCAAACTATTTCCATCAAAATTAGCTAATACAGGTGAACGCGACGAATTTTATTCTTGGTGCTCGTAACCTGAGTATGTTATAGGCTCAGCACAAAATGTAATGAAAAGGAGGTCAGTTCACAAGACCGAAGGGGAATAATATCAAAACTTTAAGAAATTCCTTTCTTCTTCTTCTTCTTTTTTTTATTATTATTTATTATATTATATATATATATATATATATATATATATATATATATATATATGTATATATCATGTCTCCAAACAAATAGGTAAATAAAATTTCGGATTAAATTCCAAACCGACATCAGGTAACTAAATACGCACACACGACGTGTATTTAATTACCTGACACCTAATTATAAAATTATAAAATACGGGAAAATTAAGAAATGTACCTCATATCACGATGCCCAAATTTAATTAAAAACAGAATGTAATATAACAAGATGAAGGATGAGGAGTGAGATGAATGAACAAAAACATACACGCACGTAACAACTGCCGCCTATTTCATAAAAAGCTGGCACTCGTCCACACACGTGTACTCACAGACCATATACGTGTTTCCATATTCTATATAACAAACATTAAAATTCTCAACTACTGGTATCGATGTCATGCCTTCAGAACATTTCCTATCCATACCCAACAGAAGTACAATACATAGATAATGGAAATGGACTATTTGAAACTTGGATAGCCACGACTTGTGACAGCCAGTGAGTAAAATGTTAGGAGATCTGAACCACTATCTTCTTAATATGAGAAATACGTAAAAAGAAGAAGGAGGGTTCAGAATCAAAACTAACGAACCTAAAGGGTTAAATTAACATCGACCTCTTATTCAGTAACTCTACGGATCGAAAATAAAAGAAAACGATTACGTAGCAGAAAGAGGAAAAATTTCTCAATTTGGCAATAGACATGAAAGTAATTAAGGCTACCAAGTATTTAGACATCCATTATTTCCAAATTCCCGGTCAGCATGTTCCACATAAAATCCTAAGTCATCAAAATTCCCTTCTCCAAGTGACATCGATACGAGTGTATAATAAAGAATCAATTTAAAATCACAAAACGCAGTCTTACAAGCTTCTTGACTCGATCAAGAAGTTTAAAGGAGTAAAGCCCGGTCTTTGCTTTTGCCCGTCCGCGGTTCGGAACAGGTGTCAGTAAATCGAACGAAGTCTCATGAGTACACAGTGGGCGGACGTGAATAATATTCAATCTTCTCTCCGACGGAAGCCTTTCGCGGGGTTGCCACGCAGGGAAACCATTATAAATTTTTTGGAAAAAATTATTCTTTCTCACCACTACGATTCGCGCCCTAGCGTTAGGGCACGCCGGTGGTCGGTTAGTAGAGTAAACTAATAGTGCGTTGGCAGCTTGGGGTCGAAGACAAAAAGAGAACTTCATTCCGTCGAATCTTAAAACAACGGGGAGATTTTCCTTTTTTTTAAAAAAAAAACCAGCACTAGGGTTGCGAAGAAAACAAGAGTGGAGAGAACAAACAATTTAAACGCACTGTTTGTTCTCTGGTTGAAAACCATCCACCTTATTCTTTTCCCAAAACTAGGGTTTAAAAAGGTGATAGAGATATCGTGCATGTGTTTGTGCGACAAAAAAGAAAAACTTGAGTGACTTTTCTTAGAGTCACCATCCTGAAAGGAATTTAAGGCCCAGTCGTCATCCTTCTCGACAGGTGGGATTAAGTATCAAATAAGGGTGAGTCTGTAATTTTTGTAATAACTAATTTCAAATCCAATAAAACTGTCTTATACAATTGGGAATCTTTTTAACAAACTTTCGTCTATAAATTTATTTCCTATCACCATAGCATTAAGAAAAATTGGTGGAGATAAGGCACCCTCAGCCGAGGGTAGAAAGATCGCGGAACCACATAAAAAAATTAAAAAGACACATTCGTGTGTTGTAGTTTGTGTAGCCTCCACGTACGCAAATCAAATATAATTAATTTTTCAATTAATTATTTTTTTTTTTTTGGGTCGTACGTAACATTGTATGATCGTTAGAAGTGGATATCAGTGGTTCTCGATTGATGCTTTCCTCAGTGCACCCGTGCTGGGGAGAGCTTTGGAGTTTTCCTGATGAGCTGTTTGTGATTGGCTATTTGGTCGTATCTTGCAGTCTCGTACTAAATGACCGGGTTTTTTTTACAGTAATTCCAAATTATTTTAGTATAATTTGAGTTTTGTTGAGTGTTATTATTTTGCAAAAATCTATTTCCGTTATTTCGTTTTTGGAACTGTCCTGAGTTGAAGTTTTTATACTGTCCTGTATTCCATTGTCTATTATTATCATTATTATTGTACAAATTTCTAGAAAATTTATTATTATTGTTGTATATTTGTTGTAAAAATTATTATTATTGTTTCTATAATTATTATTTCTATTTTGCAAATTATTATTGTTATTGATTTTGAAATTATAATTTTTATTTCTTAGAAAATTGTTATTTGGAAAATTATTGTAATTTTTTCTTGCAAAATTATTATTATTATTACTTCTTTGACCATTGAAATTACTATATCCTTGTTGGTTAGGATGCAAAAAAAAATTCTGTTTATTATTAAGAACTGCATCTTGAGCTTTACTTAAATGAAAACATTTTTCACTTGTGTGACCTGTTTTTTTACAAATTAAACAAATAGTTTTGTTTTCAAGTGCTACGTTAAATCGGGTTCTTTTATTATTTTTATTATTAGTTGATTCGTCACTTTTTGAATAATCCATGTTTTTATTTCTTCGTAGTGCGGAATTTGCAGCTATTATTCGTTCTATATCAATACTGTCGCTGATAACTTCTTTAAAAGTATCCTTTTCTTTAACACGAATTTCTAATTCAGGACGCAACCGCGTACAAAACATTGAATTACGTCTTTTTCAAGGTTTACTTTAAAATTATTATCTACCTGACCATTATTATTGAGCCTGTGAGCATCTTCGATTTTGTCGGCAATTTCTTTTATCCTAGCAGCATAGGAAAGTACATTTTCTCTTTCCCACATAAATGTATTACCTAATTCGCCCTGTAACTGATACACGCTTTTCGCACGGGCATACACTCTTTTCAATTTTTCTATCAATTCCTCTATTGTTGCATAAGTTGAACCAAAAATGTAAGGATACCTTCTGGCTGTTGGGTATGACTATGGCCATTTCTTCGTTATTCACTATTACTGGATTATCTTGATTTATGAATTCTGTGTAGCTTTTGTCGTCGTCTGTTTCCTTGTTACTAATTATAGATTCGCGTGGCAATGAGGTTTCCAATTTTTCTTTCAAAGTTTTATTGTCTATTGTTATTACTGTTGAGATTAGCAAATTCAATTCGTCAAAGTAAGATAATTCGTTCGTTAGAGTTTGATCTTTATTACTAGATCCTGTTACAATGCTTAAATCTGGACAGAAACTTGAATGAATCCCGCTAGTTTTTTTTGAATTTTCACTTGATATACTTTGATTATTAATTAGAGTCTTGTCTAAACTTGAATCATCTAACTTAAGAGTGTTATCTAATTCTTGTTCTGTAGGGAATGGATCAGGGATATTTCGGCACTTATTATCAGTTTAATATTCTCTATTTCTAATTGGTTTTATTTTTAAATTACCCTTTTGATTCAAATCTACTATTTTTGCAAGCTGACTATCTTGTTTAGCTTGACCACGTGTTATAACTTTCGGGGTAGATTCTAAAGGGATATTTGGTTTTGACATTGAGTCATTATAAATTTACAATATTTTGTATTGAGCGTTGTCTTAGGTTGTTTATTGTTATTTTAAATTATAAATTGTTTATAACAATAAAAGAACTATATATTAAATTTGTTCTTCGAGAAAAATGAAATGAGATTAGTAATATTTATTTTCAATTAACTTATTTATTTTTAATAACAATATAATTTGAAATGAAATTTGTAATTTGTAACTGCATGTGCCTTTTAGGTGAATTAGAATAATTTATTTTATTTATTTACAAATTGTTTATAACAATTAAACAAATTTGTTTATAACAATGATCATTCGAATTATTTTCATTATATTGGACAAGTTAACTTGAGTACAAATCCTTGTCCATTTTTTTTTGCACTTAAAAATATTCTGTTCCTTAACAGAGTTAAAATTAAAGTTATAAACAATATAATCACAAGCACTTCGAACTTTGCCTTACCCAATGATCGTAATCAATGGTGACCGTTCAACGTACCCAAAAAGGACTTACAGTCTCGTGTGCTGTTTTTTTATGTTTGTTTTAACTTAAATTAAATCTTAGTTAACAAATTAGAATAATTTTTTAAATAAGATAAGTTACTTAATCACTTAGGTTAGCCTGAAGGTCAGATCCCTGCGTGATTTTTTAAACTTATTTTATTTTATACAATTTATATAAATTATAAAATTTCAAAGAAATTATTTGATTATTAAATCATTAAGGTTAGCCTCAAGGTCAAGTCCCTTTGTGATCTAACAAATATATTTTATTGAAACTTTAAGTTTTCAAGTTTATTTATTTATTTATTTATTCACTATTAACAATCAATGTGTTAAATTTCAATTGACTTGTGTTTCCCGAGCCGATGCACCAGAAAAAAGGAAGTATGTTATGTCACAAGTACGTAAATACTTACTTTGATCGGATTCCTCGTTTTAAGTTAGGATCGAATGATCCTCGCTTAGGGATGAGGATAAGTCAATGAAAAGACACAATGATTATCAAATAATACAAATTAAATTTATTAAAATAATTATAAATTGAAAATATTAAAATGTCGATACAATTGATTTATAATTGTAGGCACAGGCTTATTGGTTGGAAAAAGACAGAAGATCAAGAGATCAAGAGAGAGAGAGAGAAGAGTTCGGTACCTTTATGATTTCTCTTTGTTTCTTTAAGTGTTCCTCACAGGTATGACTGCGATGCGATTCCCACAAGTATGACTGTGAAGGAGTGAATACTCACAGGTGTGACAAGGACACAACAACTATTCACCCTTTTTGGCACTGAGTCTAAGATCCCTTCAAGGATAGTAAAACGGACCACGGTAAATTTATGGCTCTCGGGTTCTCATCCTGTCAAACTGCACGGTATAATTATCTCACGCTGAGAATCCCTTTTAGTTTTTCAAAAAATGCCGCACTTAAATTCTGCTCACAAGACTAGTTTTCCCTTGGCGGCGTGTCCTTTTTATATTATATTTTTTGGTGACGTCAGGCGTTGCGCAGTCTCCCGCAGCGTGTGACGTAGTTATACCTCTCTTTTCAATAGGTGGTTTTCTCTCTCTTTTGGTAATTTCCCTAGATTTTTTTCTAGACCTAGCCTATGCCTATAGTACATTCTAATGCGTCGCGGGACGTGACATAAAATTAAACTAACAAAAGTCAAATTTATAATTATAATAAAAATGTGTAACATACCATGATATATTGAATTAGTTCCTCATCAAATCCTTTTTTTGTCAAATTTAAAACTTGAGTGTTAAAATTTGTCATCAATCCACAATTATGTTTGAAAAGCAATCTTTACGATAAATTATATAATAATAGAAAATTTTCGTTTCGTCCATATTATTATTAAATATTTACAAAATTATAGTAGGAGCACTCCAGCTCCGTTCTCCTTCATGTACAATTACAAGCTGTTTCGATATTATTATACCAGTAATATTTGAGTTTGGAGAGTCATGTTATTGTTATGATATTTGTAAATTTTTTGATATATACAAGTATTGCAATTTTAATTTTAGAAAATCAAGTTCTGTGTTTTGTTATGACATTATGATATTTCTCATTTTTTAAATTGAAGTTATTCTTATATTCTTCTCTTCTGATGTTAAGAAGTCTTTTCGTTTGTCCTACATAAGTCTTATCACAGGATATACATTCTAATTTATAAACAACATTACTCATCTCACTCTTTTTTAAAACATCTTTACCTAATTTTATAATTTTGTTTAGCTTAGTGTTAAGCGTTGAAATAGGAAAACTAGTACTTTTCAGATTACTGCTAAGTCACGAATCGGTGCTCATCTTCTTTATTTCACAAATATTCAGTTACGACGTTAGAACAGAACTGACTGTCGCTGCGGCGAATTCGTGCTTTTAAACTTAAGGGCCAAGGGAGGGGCTATCTCATCAGTATTCATAACAACCCCCCTTTCAGAATTCGATTTATCCTCAAATCCTATTATCTTGTATCTTAACTCGTCGGTATCTAGGTACATCATTTGTGAGCAAGGGTTATACTGCTGCGTTATACGTAACGACATGCGTTGGGGCTTCTACTTTTGTCTTGATACATAATAAGCAGAGTTTCGTCGGTAAACAATTCTTTATCATATCGAAAATACCTATTCTATACGTAAAATACAATGCTATTATGATTATGGCTGTATACCCAATATATGTTGATACTTCTATTACCGCTTCTTTCCAATTTTTAATCCTCCTATGACTGGATATACTACTCAGAATGCTTTCTGTATCGTCTAGACTTAGTTTCGCATTACTTAATTCTTTACTAGTGATAATCTTAGGTAGTTGTATCAATTGTTCGTTTAATTGTTTTAAATCGTCGTAATCGTATTTAATTTCATAGGTCACATTTAACCATTCCGTGTGTTTGTATGTCATAGTCGAGCTTAGGTATAATATGTCATATTCATTATAAACTTTACATTTCTCTCACTCCAGCTTTTTAGTTGTTACAATTTCTTCGTTTTTTACAAATGTTTCGCATGCTATATCTAAATTCATAGGTTGTAATGGTATTCTCAAATATCCGTTTTTTATAGGGATGAACGTTTCGCGTTGTAATAAAAATGGAGAAGTATGACATTTAGCTTTTGTCGTTTCTCTTAATAATGTAGCTTGACATGAATTGCTTTCCCTTATCATTATATTAGGTTGTTTTCTTTTACAAATTTTGTAGTCAGATATTGATTTACAAGAGTAATCTGTTTTTTATCATAGTAGTTGGTTCTCTGGTTGTTTTCAAAGTCTTTAATTGTTTCTTTTAACATCGCCGGTGTTAGTATTTGAGAATATATAATCCCGTGTTTTCCGTCGTAAATTGCGTTTATCGCCATATCGATATCCTCGTTTATTTCATCTATTAAGATAGCCGTTACTACTAGCTTACTGTTTATAAAGTTTTCTTGTGTAGCTTTATTAATTCCATTGCTTAAATTCCTTGCTATCGCTCTTTCCTGATTTTCCTGCAACATTAACAATTCTTGGTTTTTTGAGGATGAATCCAGGATCAACTTAAGTATTTTAGTATGGTTAGTCAAGATGGAAACAATATTTTTATTATCTCTATATAAGATGTCGAATTCGCTATTAATTTGAGGAAGGTCTCCTTCATTCAAGGTTCCAAATCATGTTTTAGAGATGTCTCCGATGAAGTTGGCCAATCCTTGTTTATTGCGCTGTTTTCCTAATAGCTTTGTTAATATATAATTTCGAGATATCATTCTATTGTACCTTCTTCGAATGTGTTCTATTTCATATTGGGGTAGGCAATTTTTAATGCATGCTTGTTCCGCTATTGATATTTTTTTGTCTATTGCGCTGATTCTTTCCCTCTTATTTGTCATATTGATTCCAACTATTAGTCTCCAAGTTTCGTGGTATAGATGAATTATATTTTCCTCCTCAATGTATATATTTCCTTCAATATCATTGATAGTGTAGTTACCCCTAATGATCGTTAGTAGAAGTAGAGGGAAGGTCGTCTTCACTTTCATCTGAAAAATAAGGCAAGCATTGGTCTATATGTATCTTCAATATTTTTCCCTTATTCTGAATTACAATATTATTATTGTCTAGTAAATCTATTATCTCATAAGGGCCTTTCCAGGATTGTTCTAAATTATTTTTTTTGCGTTGCTTATTATTTTTACTTTATCTTTTATTTTATAAATGGGGCGTTTTCGTGTGATGTTCTCGTCAAATCTTCTTTTCGTTTTTTCCATTTATAACTGTATATTTTCTTTAACCTTCCTCACAGTATCTTCGTGTATCTTTTTTCATTTTCTTATCAAGTCTTGGTGGGTGAGATTGGTGGATGTTTTTAATGTCGATGGAATATTGGGATTTCTTACAAACGTTAACTCGTATGGTTTGATTGTGGATGGAATAATGTAGTTTTTATATGCTTTATGTTTGAAGCTTCTCCAAATTGTGTTACCAGTTCTGATAAGAAATTGGTTCCTTGGTCTGTTAAAATATTCTTAGGTGCTCCGAATGAGTAAATGTAGTGATCTAAGAGTGCTTCTACTATAGTATTCGATGTTTCGTCTTGTAGTGGTATTAGCACGGTGTAACGTGTTAGTCTATCCTGAATGTTTAGTATGTATTTGTTTCCCTTCTTGGTTATCGGGAAAGGTCCAAAGATGTCCAACGATATTTTTTCGCTTGGGGCAAGTGGTATATCTGGGATTATACTCTCGGCTTGATTTTTTATTCGTACTGTTTTTTGAAGTTGACAAATTGGACAGGATTGCACAAATCTTTTTATATCCTCGTCCATTCCATGCCATATTCCTATTTTACGGGATTTCTCTATAGTATTCTTTTCCCCAAGGTGTGTGGAATGGGCTTCTAATATTATCTTCTTTTTTTCTTCTTTGGTTAATTCTTTGGTTGATGAAAAGCATACATGAAGACTTAGGTGAGGGATGTGGTTTGACAAAAACTCTATCAATTCTTGAATACTCTCCTTTTCAATTGGGGTAAACAACGGATTCCCGAAAATTAGTCTTATTATTGTCAGTTTTTTTTCTATTTTTTCTATAAGCCAGGTGAGTTTTATCAATCATTCTTCTTCGTTATATGACGGCATATCTTCCTTTTTTATCTCTTTCCATAGTTTGCCTACGGTATTTGGTTTTGTTTTGACTGTTCCATAGGATGGGTTTAGTTTCCACTCTATGAAACCGCTGTATACGGAATTACTGGGATGGCTCGTTGACGGGGTTTCTTCTTCTATCGAGGGTTACCGTATTTTTCTGTGAGGAATCTTGATTTTTTCATTGTTTTCTAAAATCCTATCTTCTATTACCGTTGACTTGCAATTTCCTGTAGGTTTTATTTCTTGTAAATTGCTGTCTATGTCTTTCAGCATCTCTTTACTCGTTTTCCCGCTGTCTAAGTTTTATTCTGCGTTTGCTATTGTCTGTCTAAGGATATCGTTATCGTTTATTGAAAATAATCGAGAGAAACAAGCTGCTACTTTATGCTCCTTACCTTTCACGTATTAAAGATCGCAGTCGTATTCCTCCATACGTAATCTCCATCTTAAAAGTCTTGAGCTTGGGTCCTTTATATTATGTAACCATACAAGGGCTTTGTGGTCAGTTTGTATCTTGAATTTATTACCCAATAAATATTGCCTCAGTCTTTTCATCACCCAAACTATTGCTAAGAGTTCTTTTTCCGATGTAGTATATTTTTCCTCCGCTGTATTTAATGTTCTTGATATGAACAGGCAAGGGTATCCCTTCTGACTCAAGACGGCTCCTAAGCCTAAGTTTGAGGCGTCTGTGGTTAAAATAAATTGTTCCTCAAGGTCGGGAAATTTCAAGACTGGCGCAGATATCAAGGCATTTTTTAGGTCGTAGAATGCTTTCTCGCAATTGAGAATCCAATCGAATATTATATCCTTTTGCGTTAGCCTAGTTAAGGTTCTGGCAATGCTCGAAAAGTTTTTTATAAATTTTCTATAATATCCTGCTAGTCCCAAGAAGGATTGTACGTCCTTGACGGTTTCCAATTTTTTGAAATTTTGTATCGTGCTTAATTTTTCAGGATTGGGTTTTACCCCTTCTTTAGTTATGATATGTCCTAAGTATTCAAGTTCAGGTTTCAAATATTCGGACTTAGTCGGCTCTAGTCTCAGTCCTAATTCCTTTATTCTCTGGAGTACTTCTTCTAAGTTTTGATTGTGTTGGTCTAGTGTTTTTCCGAATATCACAATATTATCGATGTACGCAAAACATTTATTTCCTATCAGTTCTCGGAATGCATTATCCGTCATTCTCTGGGACGTTGCGGGGGCATTTTTGAGTCCAAGAAGCATCTTATTATACTCAAAATGTCCCTATGAAGTAGAGAATGCTGTTTATTTCTTATCTTGTTCTCTCATGGGGATCTGATGGAATCCTGCGGAGAAGTCAAAGGCAGGAAAGAATTTTGCATTTCCTAGTTGGTCTAATATATAGTCTATAATTGGTAGTGGGAAGGCGTCTTGATCGGTGTCCTCATTGATTTTCAGTAGTCTACTACCATTCGTAATTTGCTTCCCTTTTTTGGTACTATCCAAAGCGGGGAGTTATATGGGGACTGTGATTCCCTGATGATTTCCTTTTTTAATAATTTATTAGTTTCTTCCAGCGGAAATTCTCTGTATTTATCTGGTAGCCTATGTGATCTCAAATTTATGATTTTTCCAGATTTTAATGTTATTTCATGATCAGTCAGATCTGTACAGGGTAAGGGCTCGGTATCGTATATATATCGAGAATACTTCTTGGTATTGCGCTATCAATTTCTCGATAATTTCTCTTTGTTCTGGTTCTAAGTGATTTAGTTTTGATGATTGCAATATTTGTAATGTTCTCTGGTGTATGTTTTCATTATGTTGGAGTGCTGTTTCCTCTTTTTCTCTAATTTCAAAGATCGATTCATATTTTCCTAGGTTATTTTTACTTTTAGTGGATTACAGGTATTATTTCGTATTGGGATTTTTACAAATACTTCATTAATTCTGTAAATACCATCAGGAATATTTTCCTGATACAAAATTAGGATGTCCTGATCCACTTCTTCTTTTATTTTTATTCTACATATTTTTTCTGAGTTCAGCGAAACGAATTCCCCATCTTCGTATATTGGTAGGTTTATTTGATCTATTATCAGATATTCTGATGTTATAGAGTATCTGTCGTATTGAGAGAGGAAATTTATTCCGATTATTCCTTCATTAGGTAATGGAAAGTCATCTAGTACTATATAAAAAGTTTGTTCTTTATTAAAAAAGTTTAGAGTGGTTCTTTGTTTTGATATATGTACACGTTTTCCCATGACAAAGTTTTTTCGCATTCTTTTCTGTCATACTTTTTGTTCAGAGATTTTTCTTTTATTATATTTATTGCTCCTCATGTATCAACCAATAGTCGGTATTCTCCGGTTCTTCTTTTTGCATGGATTGATCTAAGTCTTCCGCTAACAGCTGATATTCTGCTGATTACTCGTACGTTGATTGCTCTCGTATTTCTTCCTGGGTCATCCATTCTTCCTCTGTCTCCTCTTCTTGTATTATTTTTACTGGCTGTGGTGGTCTTTTTATATTTTGACCAACCTGAAAACCCTGTTTATAACATTGGTTGGCCAGGTGTCCTATTCTGCCATATTTGTTACAGTTCATTTTTGTTCTATCTAGTAAAGGCAGACTCAATTTCATTGGGTATTCTGTTACTAGTTGTGTTTGCACTTGGTCTAAATACCTGCGGCTTGTTAAATTTACTTGTTATAACAGTTTTAGGCGTGGTTATTCGTGTTGGCTGGCTTTCTCTCATCCACATTTCTGTTTCAACTGCGTGTAATTGGGCTTGGGTGATGATGGTTGGTTTCAATAATCTAATTTGTATTCCGATTTCTTTTTTCAAATTAAGTAGGTACCTATTTACTGCTTCCTGTTCTTCGAGTTTCATCTTTAACCTCCTTTCGATCGGGTTTATGTGTTGTGATTGGATAGCATAGTTTATTTCGTTCACTATTTGGCGAAATCGCAACGTGAGATTTTGTACAGTTTCGGTCAGGCCTTGTTTACATGATTCCAGTTTAGACTTAAGGGCTAATATGGAGCTAGTTTGACCAAGGTTCTGTTTTAATGCTTCGTAGAGGTCGTCATAAGAGTTGATCTGCTGATACCTGATTGCCTTTTCTGCTAATCCCTGAATTTCCTTTGCTATAATCAAATCTAGTAATAAATATGGTTGTGATGTTTTCATTCTGGCCCTGGGCGAGGTCATTGATCCTATGTACGTTGGTTGTTCGGGAGAAAGAGATGAGTCACTCGTCGTTTCGCCTGTCTCGCATCTAGAATCTCTATTATCTCTATATTGGCGGAATGCCAGTGTGATATGAGTACTGTGTACCTTGTACTGTGTACCTTGTACTTTGTACCTTGTACTTTGTTTGTATTATCGAGTGTATGTCATGAAACAATTGTAAGTTTTTATTATGTTATTACAGTGGAATTCGACTTTATCGTTCTAAGACAATAACGTAGATTCCAAAGTAGTGTTATTTATTTTGTTAAGGAGAGGTTGTGCTCTGGATCACCAGGAGTATGCCTCACCCTTTCCTTCCACAACTTTACTCAACCTGTAACCGTAGTTTACAGTCCCCGTTCAACGAAGACAAATGAGATTTATTCTCTATGGCCAAGGAATGTTTCGATGAATTTTTACAAGCTTTCACTTTATTTTTAACTTAGGGTGTATTATTTCCTCGAGTTTTCGCCTTAGTTGGTGATGTAACTTGTTGCTTTCTCCTATTGCTGGACTGTGATCACGCCGTTGCGTCTTTCGCCTGATTTCGGGCCTCGTAGGGATATTATCGCGGTTTGCTTCGCACCCTTTCAATTTCCAAGATTATCGAATTTACGTCGTATAGTCCCTACTAGGTTCAGGATCTAGTTTTATTCGATATTCAATGCAAACTTCCGTAGAGAGTTCGGAGTTCTGTCTTCAATATCCGTAGATATTTATATGTCCTTGTTTTTTCAACGTTATTCCAGGTTTTGTCCCGCTTCTATGTGAATTATTTCTTAAGGATTCGGTGGAATTATAATTCGAGAAGTTTGTGGTATCCTGGCTGGATCTCCAAAATGGTATGCGTTGAAATAAGAAAAATAGTACTTTTCAGATTACTGCTGAATCACGAATCGGTGCTCAGCTTCTTTATTTCACAAGAATTCAGAAATTATTCTTTTCACATTTTCTGAAGTTTTTCCATAAAAAGGAATCGATATTATTTTTGTTTGTTTCTAAAACTGAATTCAGTTTGTTCAAAGTAATATTATTTTTATTGTACATTTTTATTGTTCTCTTCTTAATATATTTATCTATAAATTTAGTCGGATGATTATTCGGAATCAAATATTCTTTAATAATATTCAAATTGTCAACATGATAAATTTTATTCGAAAGTAATATGGCAGAATCTACAAGATTTTTTATTATGTTAATTTTATGTTGTATCAGGTAATTTAAGAAATAGTTGAGTAATCTGCCTGAAAAATATTTTTTCGGTACCAATTAGTGTATATTGTGTTATCATTATTTAGTTACAAAATGACCAATTGATGAATTCAAAAAAGGGATTAACTTTTCAATGGATTCAACATATTTTAAATTTGATAATAAATATTATAAACAAATTTTTGGAACTCCAATGGGATCTCCAATCTTTCCTATTATTGCTGACTTAGTAATGCAAGATTTAGAAGGAGAAATTATTAAAAAACTAGATTTCACTGTCCCTCTATATTATAGATATGTAGATGACACAATTCTCTCTATACCAAGAGATAAAATAAATAATATAGTAGACGAATTTAAGAATTATCACAAAAGATTAAAATTAACTTTTGAAATAGAAAATAACAACTCAATTCCCTTTCTTAACATACTAATTATCAGAAATAATAACACAATGTACACTAATTGGTACTGAAAAAATACTTTTTCAGGCAGGTTACCCAACTATTGCTTAAATCACCCGATACAACATAAAATTAACATAATAAAAAATCTTGCAGATTCTGCCATATTACTTTCGAATACAATTTATCATGTTGACAATTTGAATATCATTAAAGAATATTTGATTCTGAATAATTATCCGACTACATTTATAGATAAATATATTAGAAAAAGAACAATAGAAATTTACAATAAAAATAATACTACTTTGAACAAAATTAATTTTAGAAACAAAAAAAATAATATCGATTCCTTTTTATGGAAAAACTTCAGAAAATGTAAAAAGAATAATTTTTGAACACAATATCAATATAATATTTAGAGTTGATTCTAAGCTAAACAAAATTACAAAATTATGTAAAGATGTTTTAAAGAAGAGTGAGATGAGTAATGCTGTTTATAAATTAGAATGTATATCCCGTGATAAGACTTATGTAAGACAATCAAAAAGACTTCTTAACATCAGAAGAGAAGAGCATAAGAATAACTTTAATTTAAAAATTGCGAAATATCATAATGTCATAACAAAACACAGAACTGAAAATATAGGAGATGATGAAGAACCACCCTGAAAGAATTTTCTCTAAAAGTTATTTGATTCCGAGATATAGGCATTTTTAAGTTCCCATTTTACACGGGTTTTCATACTTTTGGTTAAATCATGTTGGGTTTCAAAGTGTTAATATTGCTCACGCAAGATCATACTTTGCTAAAAACTGCGCACATATGTGCACTACAACATATTACAGAGCCATTATTTTTCTTAAGGTATTTGACCTTAAAAATACGGCTTATATTTACCCTTAATTACGCTTGCGCCCATAAAAGAAGTACAGATGCTATACTTTATGAGATGTTACATTAAGAATGCTTACAAAGTGATGAAAAAATCTGAAAGATGTATGTTCTAGTGAAAGAGCATCATATTAGACGAGGATCCGTCAGAGCTGATGGTCAATCAGAGGATAGTTCACTTAGAAAATGATCGTTTTAGACATGTAAGTTTAATTAATCAGTACTGGACTTGTCATTAAAAGAAGATGCCTATTCTTCTTCGAACCAGCATGAGGCATCATTGAGGTGAGTTGCAAATTCACATGCAGGTCTGGGAGTTTCTTGGTGATATCTTGAATAACCTAGATACCACAAAACACTAGCGATGTGAGCGCAGCAGCCAACCACTCTTGCACCACTTTTGCATTGGCAGTAACAATCACTTATCGGATTCGGTCCAGCATTAGTTCCTATCCATAAGTTGTATACTTTGAAAGATGTATGACGAGATTGAATTTGTACCCTCAAAATGTTTCTCTCTTATTTGTGGACCAGAAAAGAGTACATTCCATCATTCGATAAGTGCTCTTCGGTATATGATTTGACTTGCTTCAACTGGCACACTCCAAGTGTGATGTATCGCAACTCATCAAGAGTCAACCTTGGAAAATCGGGTAGTGATTCTTGCGTGATAGGAAGTCATGATGCCTTCTTTTTGGTCCTTTCTTCTTCAACGCGTTCTTCAAGGTGTTTGGGCTGCGAAGCTAATCGCAACATTTCTTCAGCAATCAGATTATTATCTCAAAAAGGGATCGCAGCACTCTGTAACTGAAGCAAACGATTCAAGACTCGTTACTAAAGTTCGATGGGTCGCCGAAGCCATCAATGGGTTGCTAAAAACGTGGAATGGCTTCAATAATGTTTTTCCAAATAGTCAAATTTCGTACATCGGGGATTACGCAAGAATAGTCTGCGCAATTTGCAATGCTTTCCCATCTCCAAGAATTCGTGACAATCCCGATGATAATCTGATTGCTGAAAGAATGTTGTGATTCGCTTCGCAACCCAATCACCTTCGAGAACGTGCTGAAGAGGAAAGATGGACCAAAAAGAAGGCATCATGGTTTCCTATCACGCAAGAATCACTACACGATTTTACAAGGTTGACTCTTGATGAGTTGCGATACATCACACTTGGAGTGTACCAGTTGAAGCAAGCCAAATCATATACCGAAGAACACTTATCGGATGATGGAATGTACTCTTTTCTGGTCCACAAACAAGAGAGAAACATTTTGAGGGTACAAATTCAGTCTCGTCATACATCTTTCAAAGTATACAACTTATGGATAGAAACTAATGCTGGACCGAATCCGATAAGTGGTTGTTACTGCCAATGCAAAAGTGGTGCAAGAGTGGTTGGCTGCTGCGCTCACATCGCTAGTGTTTTGTGGTATCTAGGTTATTCAAGATATCACCAAGAAACTCCCAGACCTGCATGTGAATTTGCAACTCACCTCAATGATGCCTCATGCTGGTTCGAAGAAGAATAGGCATCTTCTTTTAATGATAAGTCCAGTACTGATTAATTAAACTTACATGTCTAAAACGATCATTTTCTAAGTGAACTATCCTCTGATTGACCATCAGCTCTGACGGATCCTGTTCTAATATGATGCTCTGTCATTAGAACATACATCTTTCAGATTCTTTCATCACTTTGTAAGCATTGTTAATGTAACATCTCATAAAGTATAGCATCTGTACTTCTTTTATGGGCGCAAGCGTAATTAAGGGTAAATATAAGCCGTATTTTTAAGGTCAAGTACCTTAAGAAAAATAATGGCTCTGCGATATGTTGTAGTGCATATATGTGCGCAGTTTTTAGGAAAGTATGATCTTGCATGAGCAATATTAAGACTATGAAACCCAATATGACTTAACCAAAAGTATGAAAACCCATGTAAAATGGGAACTTAAAAATGCCTTTATCTCCGAATCAAATAACTTTTTAAGAAAATTCTTTCAGGGTGTTATGAGGCCTGGTTAAACGAACGAAATGGCACAGTTTGCGACCAATCGGTGGTGGGCCCAAAAACCGCCCTTATTTACCCTCCTCCTTTTCTACTATTATATAGTTTATCGTATAGATTATTCTTCAAACATAATTGTGAATTGATGACAAATTTTAACAGTCAAGTTTTAAATTTGACAAATAAAGGATTTGATGAGAAACTAATTCAATATATCATGGTGTGTTAAATATTTTTATTATACTCAAATTTGAAGAATTTGTGTTTAATTTGCATTTATTTTCGATAAAAGAGTTTGAAATTGTCTACGAGGACATCTGTCGGCAACGTATCCTATCTGATACGCGACTAGGGATTCTCCGATAATGTAGGCAGTGTCAGTAATTTCAAACTGAACTAATAAATCTTATTATAATTATAAATTTGAATTTTGTTAGTTTAATTTTATATATAGAACATGTAATGACTAATTATTAATATCAATTTAATTTTATTTTTTTATAAGAATGTTAACTCTAAATATAACAAGATTCGTTTCTTTGATTAAAATTTTATTTCACTGACATATGTTTATTGATTGTCCGAAGACGTTTTTCCCACCTACTTATTGATCAATTATTAATTATTTGGTTTCTTCAAATTTGTAATTTATTATCATAAATTTCATCTTAAATGTCATTTCTAGTTTTTTATTCGGTAATTATTTCACATTTTATTTTCTTCAATTGAATACATTATTTTCTATACATTTATTATTCATGTGTTTATATGCTTAGAAACGATGGAAATGTTGGAATTGACTGAACATTTTCTCCAGTAAAACATCTCGTAATATTAAGTTTAGAAGCTCATCTGCAAGAAACTTCGGAATCACTTTCAATAATTGGTAGAATCCAATCTTTTAGATCCACCGCGCTCTTCCATTTTTGCAGTATTTCGGTCCCTTCGACATTTTTTTTTCATCAGCTTTTCTCATTTTCGACAGTAGAATTTAATCAACCAAAAATTGTTTTGTCTATATTTTAATCTCAAAATTAGTGATGTACAATGTTTTTCCGAGTATTCAGGGTGAAAAATACAATTTTTTCAAGAATCCCCATCGCCAACTTTTACTTAAACAATTTTGTCACTTGCCTTGAACTAGCTAAAGGAACGTGTCTTTGCCAAAATTGATAATTTTGCATTCTTCACGAAAACAATCATCGCAAGCAATAATCATAATTGAATTAACAAGTATTTTCAGGAAGTGATAAAACATGTGTATTTGATTTATGTTATACTGGCACTGAGAAAAAAATACGGTACAAGCAACTACGATTCCATGACCGTTACAACTCTGAAACCATTTTCCGTTTAAGGCCCAACAGCGAGGGCAGAGTTTAACAAATTCTGAAGTTCAACTTGTGACTAAATTTTTTTCTTTCCCTGGCGATTTTCTTTAAGAATTTTGCGATGATTTGCGGCTGCAGGTGCCCGATTTATGTTGGTACTCCCGTTCTAGTTCTCCTTGTGAAGAACCTTTGATTCGGACTAGAACCTATGTTGTTGGGAGTATTCCTCAAGTGAAGGAGCGAATACCAGACGTCTTCATTGTTTTCTTCCGCTATTCTGACGAGTCTTTTTGCGATTTTTACGGCTGAGTCTGCTTTGCCGTTTTCTCGGGAATGTTTTGGGGCCGATGTGACAAATTCAAAACCCCATGTGTGGCTTAAATCGTGTATTATCTTGTTTTCGAAGTTTGTTCCGTTGTCGCTGATCAATCTCATGGGGATCCCGTGTCGGCTGAGAGGTTTTTTACGGTTTGGGTGAGCGTTTGTGCCGACATATCCGGAAGCAACTTCAGTTCAAATAAATCCGAGAAATGGTTGACGTCAACTAAAAATTTACATTTTCTTCCTTTGTAATCTGCGAAGAAAACGCCCATGGATGCATGTTGAAAAGAATATTGAGGTATTTCATGTGACTGCATTGGCTGTTGCTGTTGCGACACGGCGAATTTCAAACAAGTTTCGCATCCTTGTATGTATTGCGTGATTTGTGTTGTCACACCTGGCCAATAAATTGTTTCTCTGGCTAATTTGAGAGTGGCTTCTATTTCCGTGTGTGCCATGTGTACCTTTTCTAGCATTTCCCGTCGCAATTTCCACGGGATCACGATTTTGTCGCTCTTGAATACGATTCCTCTCTGTGTTACTAACTCGTGTTTGTTCTTGTGGAAGATTTTGCAGCTGTCGTCAACGTCTGTTATGTGTTGGGACCAACCTTCGGTGATGTATTTCTTTATCGTCTATGGCGTCTGATCCGTTTCTTTCGCAGTTCTGATCTCCTGGAGTCTTTCTTCGGAGATTTACAGAGATTTTTCTATCTCCACCTTCTCGATTTCTTTGCGAACTTGTATTTCGAATATGTGTCCTTGTTTTGATGTTTCTTCTATCTTGGAATTTGTTTCTGAGGGTGCTCTAAAAATGGTTTCAGCCACCACATTGTCCTTTCCTTTTACGAATTCTGCTTCTAAATGATATCACGGTAAAATCATGAGCAGTAATTGTAATCTTTTCGGAGCTTTGAGACGTGGTTTTTTGAATATGTTTAATGAAGGCTTGTGGTCTGTTTTGACTGTGATTTTGCTATGATCTGCCAATAATTGGTCAAACTTTTTACAGGCTAATACGATTGCTAGAAGTTCCTTCTCAATCTGAGCATAGTTTTGCTCAGTGCGCGATAGAGTTCTCGATGTGTCATCTACCACTCCGTTTTCCAGGAAAAGGTCTGCTCCGAGTCCTGTGGAGCTGGCGTCGCATTCGAGTGTAATTGGCTCTGTCGAATCGAAGTTTTGTTGCGTGTGGACGTTCGTGACGAGTATTTTGATTCTCTCGAGTCCCTCGTCCTCAGTCTGTGTCTAATTCCATTTCACGTCGTCTCTCGTTAGTCTTCTGAGCTTTTTCGTTTCCGTCGCGAGATCTTTAATGAGAGGACCTAAATAGGTGATCATTCCCAGAATCCATAGTAATTCAGTTTTTGATGCGGAAATTGCCATCTTACTAACCGCTTCCGTCTTGCTTGGATCAGGACGAAATCCTTGGTTTGTCAACACGTTGCCGAGGAACGGAACCGATGATTGGCAGAGTTTCAACTTGTCCTTGTTTATTTTGCAGTTTTTCTGCTCTAGCTGTATCAGGAGCTTTTTCAAGTTCTCGCTGTGGTCCTCCATAGCGTCCTCGATCCTGCTTCCGCTGCCATACACGCGGATGTCGTCTGCGAGTACTTCTACGCCTTTTAAGTCTTGAACAATCTCTTGTATTTTCCGTGCGAAAAGTTCTGGTGCCGATGACACCGCAAATGGAAGTTGTAGCCAACGATAGCGACCAAACGGTATCCATGAATAATACATTATTTAATGCACGAGGTCTTTTTCTAATACAACGTCAATCTACCGCCATCTCTACACACGCACACCCCTAATCCCCATTCTTGCTACCAACATAACAGTTTTTGTGCAAAATAGTTCTCAGCAAGAAGACGCGGGAACATTTCTTGCATCTTCTTTTGATGGAATAAGAGTTTTGAGCAATTTAAAGCACAAAATTTTTTTTCTCAGTGTATCTGGCAGTGGGGGGGGGGGATTCGTATCTTTTCCGCGCGCGTAAAAGGTGTTGCTGCTGCGCGGGACAAGAGTAGCTACTGTCCAGGAAATTCCTACTCCTGTGCGTTTGATTAATGTCTAAGATATTACTGAGTACGTTCTAGACAGAATTTTTTTTCAAATAAACGGAATAATGAAATCTATGTGTATAGGCGTTCGGACTTTTAGCGATTTTTCTCAGCTAGTGCACAATCACTCACTCGTTCGTAACATTAAGTCATAATTAACCATGTTTTGACATTTCAATCTAGTTTTTTTTCGCTTTTGATTAGATTGTACTATATCAATTTGTTGTCATAAGTCACATGCACTGTTGCGAAATTATGACATACAAAAGTTTGAATGTTGAATGTAAAAACATGTTTTGTCTAAAATGCATTATATTTGGATGCCAAATTTTGGGAAAAGGTAAAGAAGGTTATAAGGGATGCAAATAGACTACTTTTGAATTGGCGCATAAACATTAGCACCTGATGCATGGGACTGAATGCAGCATTCGAGTTGCTGATGATCAGTATTTTATTAGACAAAACGCAGCACTCGAAATGCTGAAAATCAGTAACTCGAATGCTGCTCCGCAGCAACTCGCAAGTTGAATCGCAGCACTCGAGTTACCGATGAGCAGTATTTCGTTAGACGAGACGCAGCATTCTAAATCAAAATGGAAAAATCAATATTATGAAAACTGAAAGAAATTTCTTTATTCGTTTCCATTTTTGCCATTTACATTTTTGTGCTCCTTTTAATCGCACACGCGTAAGCCTTTTTATATTTTTACCCTGAAAAATCCTAAATTACATCAATCAATTACCTCCACCGAGGTTCGAACCTGCATCGCCGGTGTGAAACGCTCGCATCTTATCAACAACGCTATCGCTCGCATGGTTTCGAAATCTCGTAAAAATTATATGGATCACATATTCTAGATTACTAATCGTTTATTTCTGCAACTCAGTAAAAGGTGTGCTGAATACTAGAAGCCTTGATGCCTGTGCTCAGCAATAAGAGTGGACAACATTACGGAATAAATAATACTTACCCTGAGTACTTTGTTTCTTATACTCAGTGACTGAATCATTGAAAAAGAGGAAGTCAAATGCTTTCATTCAGTCAAAACGCGTTCTGCATGCCAGTGAATAGTAGTTGCTATTATAAGGTATCGCCTTTCTTTACCTCAAAATGCGAGTTGCTGCTGAGCAGCATTTTTTTACTGACTCGCGATGACTAGCGATGCTTTTGGGCTTAGCAGTGGCCTTTAGTAACACGTTGACCAATAAGTCCCGGGACTGACACATAGATGGCGTTGCCAACCAAAGTTCTGTATGATTTTCCATGAGTACCAACCTTCAAAAGTACCTGTCAAAATTTCATGACATTCTGATGTTGGATCCACGAGTTACAGTGATTTAAGTGACGCTAGTCTTGATATTCTCAAAACGATGGATTCGAAACAATTTCGTGTGTTAATTTACCACTGCTTTTTTATGAAAAAAAACACAGTGCAAGCTCAACAATGGCTTCAAATGTACTACGGGGACTCTGCTCCATCAAAAACGACCATTTGTCGGTGGTATGCTGAGTTAAAACGTGGTCGTACAGACACTGAAGATGCTGAACGTTCCGGCAGCACCAATGAGGTACTTACACCAGAAACTATAAAAAAAGTCCACCAAATCGTTTCCGAAAACCGTAAATTAAAATTGCGTGAGATAGCCGACACCTTGAAGATATCATACGGCAGTGTGTACGCTATTTTGCATGAACATTTGTCTATAAGGAAGCTGTTGTCAAAGTGGGTGCCGCGTTTGTTCACGGTGGATCAAAAACGACAATGTGTCGTTGATTCCGAGCGCTGTTTGGAGTTGTTTCGCAGAAATAAACTGAATTTTTTACGTCGATATGTGACAATGGACGAAACCTGGATCCATCACTACATTGTGGAGTCAAAGCGGTCGTCAGCCAAGTGGACTGCAGTCGGTGAGAAGCATCCAAAGCGGCCAAAAACGAAAATGTAGGTCGGTAAGGTTATGGCCTCAGTATTTTGGGATGCTCATGGAGTTTTGTTCGTCGACTACGTTGATAAAGGTAAGGCGATCAATAGCGAACGTTACATTGGCCAATTGATGCGTTTGAAGAACGAAATCGGTAAGAAACGGGTCCAAATGAAGAAGAAAAAAGTGCTCTTTCACCAAGACAATGCGCCGTATCACATGTCGCTCGCTACCATAGCGAAATTGAATGAATTGAACTTTGAATTGCTCCCGCACCCACCATATTCACCGGATCTGGCCCGCAGTGACTACTACCTGTTTGCAAACCTGAAAAAAATGCTCCAAGAAAAGAGATTCTACTCCAACAAGGAAGTGATCACCGAAACAAACGCTTATTTCGAGGCCAAAGATAAATCGTTCTACAAGAAAGGTATTGAAATGTTAGAGAAGCGCTGAACTTATTGTATTGCTTTTGAAGGAGACTATGTTGATAAATAAAGTCGAGTTTTACCAAAAAAATGTTTTTTGCCTAGTTAGTCCCGGGACTTATTGATCCACGTGTTATATGCACGAACTGAGCCGCAGAACAAAAATGCTGCTCAGCAGCAACTGTCGTTTTTGACCGACTGGCGTACTGATAAACAGCAACTGACTACTGATCACCAGCATTTTCTTTTTTGCGTGTATTTGATTTTACAAATTTCCGACATGATAAAAAAATAACCACATCATTTACATTATTTATCAGTTAATGTCAATGTCTTCAGCCATTGGTCAAGGGACGAGCTGGTTCGCCGGTTTTGTATACATGGATGGGTACGGTTGGGTACGGATAGGTCAACCATGAGGCAACCCATCGGTCGACGCTCAATGCGGTTGAACAAAGAAAACCGGTGTCGTAGGGTCTCACCCAGAGATGTCTGCGTGAGCGTCAGTCAGGGGAACCTGACGCTTGTTGTGAGAGTGCGGCTCTCAAACTTTCGTGATTAGCGTCAGTTTGGAGAGTGAAAGCTTTACTCCAGTCCGGGCAGACTAAAAATGGTGCGGTAATTAAGCTTTCCTTCAGCTTGTCGAAAGCTTTTTGATGTTGCTCGGTCCACTCCCACTTCAGCCCTTTCTTTAACAGGCTGTGTAGTTTGTATTTTCTGAATTTTTTTTTGCCTTCTTACTTCGAAAATAATCGACACGTATTTTTTTGTCAATGTGATACTTGCAAATTTCGAGATATAATTTTTTTAGGTTTGGCACTCGGGACATTTTTTTTTTCTAACAACTCACTGTAAAAGCAGTTTTGAATATAAAATGTAACCCTTGCACTTGAAATGCGCTAAAGAGTACAAGCTTTCAAAAAAGTTATAGCACACATTTCGTTGTTTTTTTTTGTAATAACAATATAGTACAAACAATATAGTATAAACAATTGAATTTTTTTTTTAATTTGGAACTAATTTGTTTCCGATTTGCTTGTTTCTAAATTTTTGTTGAAGTTTTTTCAATATGCAGGCAAAATTTTGGAATGGAAAAATGAAAACTGTAGGTGTAATTAATTTATAAAATCTGTCCCGCCCATTTCAGCGGTTCACTGCCACACGTGCTTCGAGTCCGAGCATGTCTGAACAAGCTTAAGCGTAGTTGCAGCGTGGGAGCAGAGCATGACTGGATATGACTCGGAAGGGGGACTGACCGTGTTTCTCGGCATAGGGCGGATTTCAGGTCCCTAAATTTGTACGGAGACCCAGGGCGAAGAACGCACGATGACCAGCGCTAACATAACCGGCTTCCCGATGATAGGGGAGCAAGGAACGACGTCTTTTACCATGAGGAGATAAGATTTCCAGAACGTAAGCACATGGGTGGCTACCCGAGAAATCGTGGGTTAGGACTTACCAGCTCTCGGTTGGAAACGTGGGGAGAGGTTGAGGATCTCAGCAGATTTGTATATAACTGAAAAAACTCTTTGAGTGGTAAATCAGAAGCTAGCGTAGAGGATTTCTTAACCCGACTGGAGTAATGCCGAAGAATCACTCCCATAAGTGATGATGACCTGCTGAATGCCCTGCCGTTGTTATTGAAGGATGTAGCCCTACTATGGTTCCCGATTAGGAAGGATAGATGGCGAAGTTGGCCGGAATTTAGGGCCGACTTCAGACGAAGACTTGGCAATTATGACTTTGCGGCACGGGTTAGGGCACAAATTTCCAGTTGAACGCAGGGCCCAAAGAAAAGGCATTGATGATTATTTGGCCCATTTGGAAGGATTGATCGCAATGCTAAGAAGTGAAGTACCGCAGGTAGAGCAACTAGATTGGGCTTACCATGGATTGAGACCTGAATATAAGAAGGTAATTCGGAAGTTTGATTTCCGAGATTTCGACGAATTGGCCCGATTAGCCAGAAGTTGGGAAATGGCGTGTTCGTCGGATAAGGAATACCGAGCTCCACCATCACCAGCAAGCTCTTTCCTTCCTCAATTTGCGTATCCGCCGAAAACTACGCTAGCGGCACATAAACGAACCCTGGTTTCGGCAGTTACCGAGACAGAAACACCTCCAAAAAACTCTGGGGAACCAGACCCCGGAAACTGAAGTACCGTAGACCGGGAAGATAGAAACGGAATTAAATCTAAGGGCAGTGGTCATTAACCTGGATACCGTTATAAATTGCCATAATTGCTCGGGAAACGGGGAAAAGAAGCAGTGAAACCGGTCCCCAATGCCTCTCAACATTCCGTGACCGAAGAAATATCCGATTTACGTATTAAGATTAGTATCGAACTAATTAGATTTTGTTGAGGCTGAGTTCCATCAGAGTGAGGGTCTGGAGACAGAGTTTAATAGTGGCATCGTCCCTACCGACGAGGTTCGCGGTAGAATACATCTAGCCGTAAAAATAGGATCGGTTGCCCTAGATGCTTTGTACGACCCGGGATCCACTAGGACTTTTATAAGGAGCAAAGTGGGTCAGAAGATTTTGGACATTCCCGGGAAGGAGCTGGACAGGTCGCATAGATCAATGATGATAGTTGCCAATGAATCTATGCAGGTTATCGAGGGAAACTTTGAGCTGCCTCTGACCATTGAAGAGGTAACTCGGCTTTGAGAGGTTAGATTTGTAGAGCACCTCGATACCGAGATGATCATGGGGTTAGACGCTCAGGCCAAATTCGATATGTATTTTGGTTCTAGGTGGAAGAAAGTCTTCATACTTGACGAATCTGGAAGACAAAACCCTTTAAAGACGTACGGGTTTGTCACATGATGAACTTGTGAGGCTAAGAGAATTGGTGGAAAGAAAGCTACCGCCTGGAGTCGACGGTCAGCTGAGGGCTATTCATCTGGCAACGCACCATATAGATGTTCAGAGGCACCCTCCCATTAAGCAACGTTACCGAGTAGTGTCTCCAAAGGTTCAAGAGGCCATGTATCAAGAGGTAGATCGGATGTTGGCTGAAGGTGTGATAAAGGAGTCCTTCAGCGAATGGTCAACACCGATCGTCATGGCAAAAAAGCAAACGGCGGCTATCGTCTTTGCCTCGACTTCCGGAAACTGAACGTAGTTTCGAAGAAGGATGTCTATCCGATGCCACATATGTCGTACATCCTGAAGCAATTGAAAGCGTCAAAATATATCTCAACGATAGACTCGAGGTCTGCGTTCAACCAGATTCCTTTAGACAAAGCGTGTCAGGAGTACACCGTGTTCACTGTACCGGGCAGGGGGTTATTCCAGTTTATGCGGATGCCCTTCGGACTTCCCAACGCACTTGACACTTTCCAAAGATTAATCGACCGTGTCATAGGCCCGGAACTTGGACCGCCCGCATTTTGTTATTTAGATAATATTATTGTCGTTACCGAGACTTTCGAAGAACATTTTAAGTGGCTGGAAGCAGTTTTAGACAAGATTACACAAGCCAACTTGACAGTAAACCCGGAAAAGTGCAATCCGCAAGTTTCAGGAGTACCTTGAGGGCTTCTCCTTCAAGGTTATAACCGACCATAGCAGCCTCAAATGGCTGCACAACTCGCGGAATCCCACGGTGAGACTAGCCAGGCGGTCCCTAGAGCTGTTCGAGTACGATTTTGAGTACATTCATCGCAAAGGAGCGCTCCATCACGTCCCAGGTGCCTTGACGAGGATCACAGAGGTTGAAATGATACTGATCTCATCCGCCTGTGATACAAGCGACTCCTGGAATAAGCGCCGCGTCGCAGCTGTCCAGAAAAGGCCCTAGATCTTCCCATATTGGAAGGTGGAAGACCAGAGGTTATACCGGCATCGGCCAAACAGGATGCTCGATCCGCTCATCCCGGACTTTGACGCGTAGAAGTTTGTGGTGCCCGAGGAGCCAAGGATAGAGGTTTTGAAAGAGGCTCACTCGGAACCACAAGCGGGCCATTTGGGTGTCGAGAAGACCTACCATCGGTTGTCGCTTCGTTACTACTGGCCAGGGATTTACGCCGACGTGACGAAATTTGTGAGACAATGTGACCCCCGCCAGAGGTCCAAGGTCGAGCAGGCCCGACCATCTGGGCTGACAGGGCAACGCATTGTCAAGCAACCCTGGACGGTGGTGGCGAGCGATGTGATGGGACCTTTTCCACGCAGCAAGAGTGGCCATAAATATGTCTTGGTTTTCCAGGACCTATTTACAAAATGGGTGGAAGTGGTGCTAATCAGGACTGCCAATGGACCCACGATCAAGCGACAGTTCGAAGATTTGGTCGTGTCGCGTTGGGGTGCCTCGAAAGTTGTCCATGCGAACAACGGCGCTGAGTTTTCTAACCGCCTTATTGAGCAGACGTGCAAGCGCTTGGGCATTGTTCATACCACCAATCCGGTGTACCATGCCTAGGCAAATCCCACTAAGAGGGTCAATCGAGTGTTGAAGACCATGATTGTGGCCTTTCTCAGCCTTTGCCGTACCGTACGTTGCGTAACGAAGTAGATGTGAAGCAGCCGCGGTGCGTTTCGGAACCTTCAGAGTAGCTGGAAAGGATGAAGCGGTTCAGCCACTTGCGAGATCTGATCACGAAGAACATAGATCACGCTTACCAGACGCAGGCCAGGTATTACGACAAGCACCGACGCAAAAGACATTTTAAGGTTGACAATTTGGTCCTTAAACGCGAGCGGATCTTGTCCAATAAGGAGAAGGACATCGCGGCGAAATTGTCGGATAAGTTTTCCGGGCCGTATAAGGTGGTGCGACGGCTATCCCTGGTGGTTTTCCGTTTAGTGGACGCCAGAGAAAAGTACGCGGGTAAGGAGCATGTCAGGCACTTAAAACCCTACGTCGCCAGCGGTGATCAGAGTGAGGGCGAATACTCGGGGGAAAGTTTTGGTGCAAGTCCCGGAATTGACCCAAAGAGACAATTAAGATTAGAATTGCGGCCCAAGACCTGAATTAAAGATTTAAAAAAAGAGAACTTAGGATACAATAGAATATGGACGTTAGCTCCGAGTAGGAAAGTAAGTTGGGGAAAACGTAGGCTTGCAGGCTGGAAATGAATATTCCGAGCAGAATAAGCGGTATCTGCAGGTAAAGTATACCCAATTGTTAAAGCGCTTTGCATTTTTGTTTATGATTTTGCTTTCTGTGGTTTTGCTTGTTATGATTTTGGGCATGCGCCGAACCAATTTTGATTTCTGACGCCTATGATTTCGGTTGGGTCGGAACTTGTGTGGCTCCCGAACTACGCTTTTGCTTATTTTTTTTGCTGATATTGTGCTTTATGTTTATTTTGATTATGAAGTTTTACTGCTTATGCTTTGCTGCCGAGTGCTCACGTATGCGAGGACGGCAGCAGCAGAGGACAGCGGCGTTGGAGATGCAGCACAACCGGCTACCGAGTAGAGGTAAACACTGGCCGCCATGCCGACTTACGAAATTCGAGATATCGATGCTTCGATCATCGCCGCCATCGATCGTTGATGAGCGACGCACAGGACGACCACCTGCTACCACGTGACCCGGAAGACGTATTCTGAGTCACATAGATCCCAGGACTTGATATTTAGTATTTTCGACATTTGTGATGTTAAATTTAGGCTAAATAATATTATTGGACGCTAGTTACAATAGTGCCAATGTACTACACGCGCTGTTCACCGCAAAAGAGAGAACCACGTGTTTATAAAAATTATTTGCCGAGGGCAATTACTGTACTAGGCACGGGTTGCCTAGTCGTCTAGTAGAAATGTGACATGTGAGCTGCTTCCGGGTCCGCGATTGGGTCACTCGTTTATTTCGTGGGGCAGATCGAGAACTTTACTGGCGTTGCGACTTCCTTACTCACTCTCGTCCTGCGACTGCCAACGGCAAGTGCCAATTTTTGGAATCCCCTCGTACCCCGGAGTGAAAAGTTTGAGGCATTTATCAAAACGATGCAAGGCGAGTTTGTGTTGAGATAAGACCCGGAATTTGACGACATTATACAGGTAGTGTGAGTGATTTCTATCTAATTTTCTTTTGGTAAGTGGCTTGGCATTCTGAGCATATCGACATATTAACTTAAACGCTTTATGGCGTCTGTCACACACCCCGAGACCACTTCGCCTCCCTCAGCTGTTCGCGAGTGCTTCTTCTCTATCGTGCATATGTATTTTTCCGGTAATGGTTTTATTTTCTCTCGTGGGAAGTAAGGTTTTGATTATTAAAATCAATTATCATCAAATTTTTGTACTCTCTGGTGGCGACGCGGCATTTATTATTTATATCAAATTTTAATTTGTATCTATTCTCGTTTCTAATAGCAATACATTTGTTCAGCCAATCTATTTTAAATAATTAAATTCTGGTTTTCATTAATTCATTACCCGCCAAACTGTTGTGACTTTATTTTAACCCCGCCTTGCTCTTAATGGTGTTAGCTTCGAATCTCATTGTTATTGTTGGAATAAATTTTGTCACCAAGCAGAGTGACTGGCGCTCAACAAAATCTTAATGTAGATATTTTATTTTCAGGTAATTTCGAATTCAATAAAATTAGTTGGGTTAGAAGATACTAAGAGTTGGCAGGTTCCGCGTAAAAACCTGCATCTCAAAACCGTTACTTCCCGAGCTAAGGCGAGGGTAGGTTGGGAAAATTAGAAATAGGGAGGAAAGTTTGCTGATTAAATCAGAGTGGTAAATTCTGATTATTTATATTTTTCTGTGGAAGCGTGGTCACTAGTCAAACCTATGCGGCTCGAGTTGTTCACAGTAATAACAAATTTGATTATATTGCGGTGCACAAGCTTTATTAATTAAAAGATAGATATTCAATAAGTTTTGAGATGCCTATATATGTAACTCAGGCGTTAAAAGTGTGCGTCTATATAAGTCAATAATACAGGTTTTGAGATGCCTATATATGTGACTTCCGCGGTTGATTGCGTGCGATTTATGCTAATATACTGGGTTTTGAGATGCCTAGGTACACAATTTACACACTACAATTGGCGTTATAGTTAGTATAATAAGTTTTGAGATGCTTATATATATAACTTACGCTTTTTCCTTGCTTGAGAAGGCAAGAAAAAGAGTTTTGTCGTATAGTTCTCCTTGTTGATAGCTGGATAACGGCATAATCCTGGCTGGAGTTAAGTAGTGCTAGTCAAGTAGTACAGGAAGCGTATCAGACAATCCAACTTGCTTGCTAAACACTGGGTAAGTTCGTTTTCCGTAGATTTAACTCTCAGAACTCGACTTAATACGACGATACACGTATTTAACGGCACTTATTAATTCACGACCACCGGACTTGCACCACTTAAGGACCAAGGATTATATTTACCAAGTACCGAGGTAATCCTTGTATAAGATACCAATTTACGAATATCGAAGGGTCAATTCGTGACACCGACAGTATGACTTGCGGACGGAGTGATTACCGACGTTAAGATCTTGAAGACTAAACAGCTACTAGCGAAAAGACAACCTCCAGAGGTAAATCTGGGGTTTATATATTATTGATTATTCCTATCGTGGGAGAGCATTTATATTTTCGTGGATCGGCACGTACCTTGCTACTCGATGGATCGGCACGCGTCCGGCAACAATGTCATTGACCATACTTGCTGACAATCGCGTAAATGCATGAACTCGCGGCGCGTTCCCATACAGGTCATACTATCGGGATCAAAGTTCATTTACGCTCAATGCCGTACATCTTTCTCTCGTCTTTTCAACTATGTTACTTAATATGTATATGTTGACAGGTCGGTGCAATTGTTACAATTGCACTGACTCATCTATTATTTTATACATTAGTTTTTAATCTTATTTTCTTATAGTATTTATGTAATACATGTTCTTTCAGTGTATACATTTTGAAATATTATTTATGTCATCTTGCGGATCCCCAATAATGTGATTGATGTTATTGATTGATTATCCATTAATGGTTATCGCTGATTACTATTTACTAGTGTTTGCTTATTATTATTACCTATTTAACGACTGATGTTAACAATAATGAATATTATTGTTATTTGCCTTCGTTAGATAATTATTAATGTTTATTTATCTGAATTCCTACATTACCGACGGTAAGGCAGTTTTCTTGTTTTATACAACTCGACTACCTTGTCAATCTCGGGTAATTCCTGACAGGTGTTTCCTACTATTAGTGTTTCAATGAGGAGACATGCATTAGTTATATCCCTGAGAGTTTACTGGGTTGCCTAGATACAGGCGGAAGGAATGAAAATTTTAAAATATCGGATTTTCATATAATGTGCCAAGAAACATAGGAAAATTGAATTTAATAAAGGTTCAGGAATTTTCATCAACGATAATCTTGAAAAAACTCGGTATTTCCTAAGTCCTCCAAGCGCCATATTGAATCCGCCATTAATCAGGTCATTTCATATATTAGAAGAGGTCTGTACATAATTAATCGATCAAACTTTGACAGTTTGATCAATAAAATTCCGAGTATTATCCAATTATCCTAGAAATGTCATGAAAAAACGCGTATTCTTCCAAATTTCCATAGTTTTCCGCCATTTTGGAGAAGATAAAACATGAGGAGCTTGACCAAAATATATTTTTTATAAACTACAACTATTTTGTCCACCTTTGTCCATAGTTTGAAGTGGATCAATATGCTTTATCAATTTGAAAAAAAAGAATAAAAATTTTTTTTTTAATTTTCGGTACTTTTTTGCATAAAATTCGCCATATTCGTTTTCCAGTGCACGATAATATAATTTTGACTTCATAAATCGAAATAGGAGACCCAAAAACATTATGTATACAACGATCGGGCATGATACATTCCCTTTCTCGCTTTGTCCACAAGGGCCAAAAGTGAGTTAAAAAGTCTGTGATTTTGGGCGTTAATGGGTTAAAAAAGAAGTCGGCAAATCAAGATGCAGACTGGGCCGTTCAACGTAAAATAGAAAAGTTGATACGGTACATAAGCTGACTTATAAAGTGTCGTATATCCTTTATACTCGAAAAGTTCAAGGACGAAGTGATATATATATATATATATATATATATATAAATGTATCTCAAGGCAAAATCTATGCGTTTTTTTCGCAAGACTACGACGATGCAAGAGGACAAGAAAAGAGGAAACCAGGTTCTTTGGAAAGGCGAAAATCGGTTCTACCGTATATTATATTATTGTTCGGCTATCTGGAGTAAAACGAGCATGAGAAATGGTGGAGATAGAGGATACTAACATTACAATCTCCGGAATATCTAGAGTTTTTAAGAGCGTGCAAAACTGGAAAGCTCCTGGATCGGACATGGTGCACAACTTCTAGTACAAACACTTGACATGTGTGCATCTTTTTTGGCCAGGTGGATGCAAAACGTCATTGAAACTCCAGAAGTTTCGCCTTCTCTTTGCTGGAAGGAATCACGTATATGCTTCTAAAGAAACCAGAGGCCCACAGTCCTTGATATTTTAGACCAATAGCCTGTCTTCATGCTGTTTGGAAATTCCTCACTGCTGTAAATTTCAGGACATGTTGCTCTTATTAGATGAAATTCTTTTTTTACCTGTGGAGAGGTTTTACGAACAATTTCTTTAAAACTTGAAAATTATGAAGTTTCAATGAAATCATGTTGGACAGGTATAAATACATAGGCTTATGTTAACCAAGATTCATAAAAGCAATGCGATACTGTGTTTACTCAGAAACTGCTCCGCAAGATTCGACGAATGCGCTGGCGCGTTATCGTGGTGAAGAAGCCAGTCACCGCACACACGCGAGTCATTCCTAAAATCTTGTTCAAAATTTCCCAAATAGTAGTTTTCGGTATTCCGAGATTATTTTCTATTGTTCACCAACAGTTAATCGACGATCACCTTCAATCGCAAGTCGCACCTGCTCAATATTATCCAATGTTTTTGTCGTCGAAGGTTGGCCAGAACGAGAATCACGATCAACAGACGTGCGGCCTCCTTTGAAACGATTATTCCACTCTTTTATTCGTGTTTTGCTCATACACTCATTCCCAAAGGCCTTCTGCATCATCTGAATAGTTTCCGAACTCGTTTTTCCGAGTTAAAAACAAAATTTGATGCAAATTCGTTGATCTTGTTTTTCAGTCATTTTTAACAATCACAAAATCCGCCGAACTAAAAAATAGCTTCGTAAACAAAGACACGCTGCGCATGAACTACACGCCTGACAGATGTCAGCAAGCAACCAATAGGTTCGTGAGGCTTTACTGTTGGCGTTTATGCCCCGCAGAGGTCGCTCAAATACTATGGCGTGGAGATATCAAGGTAGACCCGATATTTTCCAGACAGGCCTCGTATATCGATTTTTAGAAAAATTGTGACCTTAAGTTCATCTTCAGCGAGCTAAAACACATAACGATGTAGGAGTGTTATCCAAAATACGGGTCACTTTTTTGTTAATTAGATAGGGAGTTGTTTAACACATTATACTTAGATCAAAACCATAATGACGGAAAACAATATGTTAAGTATCATAGCGGAAATCGTAGAACTGGATGAGAACGCACTACAGGGCTTATGGCGTAAGAAGGGTTACAGTACGCAAGAGTCCTACGAAGTGTTGTATAATAGAGTCAATAGGTTACAACAGAAGGAGGCAAGCATGTTTAACAGCACATGGGATATCGGGGACAACATGGAGATAAATTAATACAGCTAGTTGTCACCTACTGACATTATCATCCAAGTACGGAAGCAAGTAACGATTCTGAATGATGCCGGCGAACTTCTTGATAAGTTGAAGTGTCCCTGCGTAAGCTCGTACTCACGACAGAATTTTAGATACACTTAGGGGTTGAGGCAGGTGCAGCCCCATCTTATTTCTATGCATTTCAACCATCAATCTTTGGGAGCTTAGTGCTATGAGTTTCTGTTGGAAATTTCCGCCATGCGCGGTGCTTCTCGCACCTTGTTCTATGTTGATATGTAATTCGACGGGGAAAAAATGAAAAACATTAAAGATCTAAAGTTTTCCGAAGCTAAAAGACGACTTACTTTCAGAAATTATTATCGTTGATTGTTTAATTATTTCTAGAGTTCAAGCTGAAGTATCAGGTAGATGGAAACAATAGAATAAATTGTAAAATAATTACATCTATTAGTGTTTTAAATTTTAAAAAGAAAGAAATTTAATTAATATTATTGCCAACTAGAAATCGAAATTTGTGTAGAATGCCTTGAAAGAAATGCGATGAATTATAAGTCTTTTAAATTGATTGAATAATATCAGTCAATCAATGTGTTTTGCGTAAAAAATTGGATTTTCATGTCTGACGTAAATAACTGAATGATATTTCTGCAAAATCTTATAAGGTATTCGTAATAAATGTAATAAATAAATACAATACATAACAGTAATAAAATATACTATATATTTATATATGGAACAAATATGACAAACAACAATATACAATAATTTAATAAAAAATCATTTAAAAATATACAACTTCTTTTTTAGGTTACAATTTGAATATTATAAGTGTAGTCGCAAACCTTAATTAAGTAAGAAATGTAAGAGAATATAATCAAGAATTAAGGTTTGCGATTAAACTTATATTATACTGTTCAAGTTGTAACCTTGATCAAAGGTTGTCTATTTTTAAATGTTTCTTACTCCCAAATAGCGCTTATCTCCGGTTTTTTAAAATTTAGGTACAGCTACACATCTTGGTGTCCTTTGCTTTGAAAAATACCTATTAAGTTTACAATACCCTATTTTCCCATCGTGTTTAAGAAAGGCTGTCTACTGTGGGAGAGGGATACGTAATAATTCCACTACACCCCTTCTTCCCTGCGCTTTAAAAAAAATGTCCACAGCAGGACAGTGTTACATATCAAGTGTACTATATCCCTTTATCCCATCATATAAAAAGAAAGAAACCACCTACTGCGGAATAGAGATGTATATTAACTTGGGCATATCCCTTCTTCCCATCGTATTTAAAAAAACGTACACTGCAGGACTGGGATACGTATGAATATTACATCACCCCCTGCTTAAAAACCCGTTAGAACCCGATAGAACCCTGTTAGAACATGGATTTCTACCTGGGTGTAAACGGAGTTAAACACGGTTTTTGCAAATGGGTCCTTCTCCGGATTTTATCTGTTCCTAAGGCGGGTTCTAATTGTATATAAAAATAGTGCGACTATCGGGTTATACACGGGTTGGAACCAGGTTGTACCCGACCTTAAGGAGGGTTCTAAACGGTTCAAAAATTGTGCGCCTATCAGGTTCTATATCGGTGTCAAGCAGCATCTAAGAAGGACTTTAAAGGATTTTATCTGGGTTTCATACGGAACATGAAATTGTTCCCAGTACATGGTCTTAAAAAGGTGTTAAGCAGGTCGTATCCGGCCCCAAGAAGGATCCAATGCTCACTACGCAATAAGTTTTTGATAATAATTTTGTATAAAAACGATAAGAAAACAGATTATTACGTATTCTTGGGTTTTGAATAAGTGCGCACATTATGAGCAATAAGATGGATTTCTCTCACGAAGCGCCAGGCTTGCGCAGTTGAACAACACTCTACTCATTAGTATTTTTGGTGTGCACTTTTGATATTTCTGTGCGTTGTGTGATGTAGGCTAACAGGAGACGATCGCAGCAACTGTCATTTGTTTTTTATTTTCATATTTGAGATACCGCATAGGGATTCCTCGCTAATATTTGGTTTCAATTTCAAAGAGGATTATGCACGTATAACGATCTACATGTAGAGCATTTAATTCGCATTGAATTTTTGGAAGAATTTATAATATTTAAGTTATGTTTGATGTTTGCGATAGATCTTGATTTGGGATGTTGCCTATGAAACACATAAAAAAAGTACTACCAACCAGTATTAGAGGAAGTCCTTTTCGAGGCAGAAGAAGATTCCTCTTTGTAAACCTTTCACTATATATTTCAATGACGGTTAGACTTTTGGGATAAGGCTAGAGTCTAAAAAATTTTTCTGTAAAAAAGGAACGCTTCGACTCCGCTGGGTATTGACCCCAGGACCTTTCGATTGCCGGTCTCATGTTCTATCATCTAAGCTACAAAGGTTCATCCGGCCATAGGTATACTACGAACTAATTACTAATTTTTTATAAACCATTCCAGTCGATTATGTCCATCATTAGAAGAGTCTATAACTTAAGGTGATAACGGAACTCTACTATATCGAACTCATGAACCTGTGATTTATAATTAACTTAACGTAATTCGAGACTAGATGGAGTTTTCAATTTATTTGAAAAAAAATTTCTATGGAAAAAGGAACGTTTTGACAACGCTGGGTATCGAGCCCAGGAACCTTCGATTGCCCGTCCAATACTCTATCATCAGAGCTACGCAGGTTACACATAACTTTCCTCACAGAATCTACTCACGCCCCATCCGGCTACGGGTATAATATGAACTAAGTACTAATTTTGTTCTAAACAATGCAAGTCGATCATGTCGATCATAAGAAAAGTGTATCACTCACTGACATAAGAAAACTCTAATATAACAACCTTATTGCAGCGTGATTTGGAATTAACTTAACGTCATTCAAGACTAGGTGGAGTTTTTAATATATTTAAAAAGTTTGCTATGAAAAAAAGAACGCTCTGACTTCGCTAGGTATTAAGTCCAGGATCTTTCAGTTGCCGGTAGAATGCTCTATCATATGAGCTGCAAAGGTTCTACGCGACTTTTCTAACTAAATCTATTTACCAGAATCTATTTTTTAGAGAATTCCGTCTTGTGATAAAAATGACGTTGAAGGTAATTCAAAATCACAGGCTGATAAAGTCGATATACTAAAGTTCCGTTATTACTGCAGCCGAATGAGGTGTAAATAGATTCTGTGAAAAAATATTATGTTTCTTTTTCCACAGAGAATATTTAGCACATTATTGAATAAAAGTCACTCTCGAAACATTATATATTTCTAATATCGGACCTCACCAGATAGGGGACATTCCAGGAATATCCGTCAAGGTATCGAAATGTAGAATCATTACTAGGATGATTTTAGGGTAACTGAATTTAGAAATTGTTTAATTTTTATTATGATTGGACCTTAGGATGAAAAAGAATTTATACAAATCCTCTAACTACAAAAATATTATGTAAAATACTTATATATCATTGAACAATTTTATATTTATTAGTAATTTATAAATCGTTTATAAATGAATCATATATTGCAAGTGTAACGTCCTGTCACTTACGTTTCCTCCAATATTATATTTAATTTTTCCTCGTTTTAGAACGGTATTTTGGATTTTGGAGAAGTTGTCGTCGATAGGATTCATAAATATCATTGACGAAAATATTTTGGCAGCTACCAATATTTTGTTGCTGGATCTTTTTTATTTTAGATGAAAAAACTTGTTAACGCTGAACAATTAGATGATTTACAGAAGACGCTTTTTATGAAACCGAAGACACCATGAATGCTGGAGACACTCTCTATGAAGCCAAAGATACTCTTATGAGAGCTGGAGACACTCTCTATGAAGCCGTAGATACTCTTATAAGAGCTGGAGACACTGCCGATTTGCAAAAGAGTAGGTGCTTTTATGGATATTTTTCGGTCGATACTGGTGGTTTTTCCCTTGATATTTCGTCAACCTCTTTCCGACATTCTCCCGACCTTGACACGTGGCTGACCCGGTCTGCTTTTTGTATATTGAAGGAAAAAGGGGGATAATGTGTTGGAATATTTTTTTCTCCTCTGGTTTCCCCGACGTTCCTTTTTCTTAAACCGAATAACTTTTTAATTTCTCTCTTTTGCTGCACCAGTCGATTTTTTTGTGCTTTTTATTCATAAACGTTTTCTATTTATAAATTCACTATTTCTCCCTCCCTATTACAATTTTACTTCCGTACATTCTTTTTCGCTTAGTCAATGCTTTTTTAAACCTGTTGCTTATGTATGTTCTATTATAAATTTTTTTTATTAATTAGTTGAGTTTGAAGTTTTTGTCACTGCCTACATTATAGGAGGGTCACTAATCGCGTATCAAATAGGATACGTTGTCGACAGGTGTCCTCGTAGACAATTTCAAACACTTATATCGGAAATAATGCAATGAATTCAAATATTTGAAGAGTTTGGATTCGTTTGCATTATTTGCGAAATAAGAGTTTTAAATTGTCTACGTGGACACCTGTCGACAACCTATCTTGTTTGATACTGATTTAGATAACCGATTAAATATACGCGATTAGTGATCCTCCGATAATGTAGGCAGTGCCAAAAATTTCAGACTCAACTAATGGATTTGAAATCATTTACAGTCGCAAGGCAGAGCCACTAGGCTATATAAGGAGATCTTCCTGTGGAGAAGGAGATGTCAGACGCCTGTGTAGCTCAGTGGTTAGAGCAGTCAACCGGTAATCGAAAGACCAGGGCTCGAATCGCAGCGCAGTCGAAAGCGGCTTTTATTCAACAGAAAGATTTTCAAACTCTTTAAATACTTTCTATAAATTTTTACATAATTTAATATTATAAATGAATATCGATCTCATATTGTGTATAATATATTTCAACCTTTAAAATATCCCAGCAGTTTTTATTTACCATATTTAAAATGTTTAAGACGATTAAAATATTTAATTATAATAATAATGGAATAAATTTCTAATCTCAAAAGCACTTTATAAGCACCCTGGTAGTGATAACCCACTTTGGTACAGCATTACTGATTGTATATCACGAGAATCAGAAGGGAGCACGTGACATGAACCACCACCCAAACTTTTCCTTGCTGAATGAGGAGTCGTAGTGGGAGAAATGCCACTTCTGGAGAATGAGCCATATTCTCCTTTCTGGTGAGGCCTGCCTTACGTGTATGTATTCTTTTTATAAAATAATTTAGAAAAATTTAATTTTTTTCAATTATGTTTAAATTTACTGTTTTGCTCATAGATCCATGCAGATCACGGATTGTAGATTGGCAGAGACGACTACGATAATATTCGACTTCAGCCTAAAATCAGTCCACAAAAATTGATAAAGGGCATTGAAACACCTATATTTACCAATGAGGTACTTGATGTACTGTCAAGGGATTGAAACGACATAAAGGTGGCGAAGCAGGGCTTTCTCCTGAAGGCTTAAAAGCTGTACACGGCAACTTCACTTACACTTACAGTTGGACCAGAGCCGGTCCACCTCTAATGGATGAGGTGTCCGCGTAGCATTATTATTATTTTTAGTTTATGCACACGGTTGTACGCGCGGCAGTTGTCGCAAGCAGGTGGAGTGCGCAAGGGGAACTGGCTTCGTATGAGTTTCACTATTGTTACTTACAAGTATTTAACAACTCACTGTGTGCGTACTGATGATAAATGAAATAATGGATAAGGAATGTGGTATTCAGTGCGCTGTTCGTTGGTGTATCACCAAAAAGCGTCAGAAAGAAAGTGTGCCCATTCATCGGTTTCCGAAGGGAGGAAATGCTGGACGACAATGGATAGAATCTTGCGTGAACTCTTACTTGTCGAGGTAAGAATATTTACAAGTTTACAAGATGTTGGAAATGTGGAATGGTACAGGATGAAGTGGTACAGTAAAGAGTTGCCGTTTACTAGAAAAAAACTTATTTTTTCTAGGGTTGGGATCGTTCCTTAATTAAGGGGCAATTTTTGATGATGAAACAATTTTAAAATATCTTTCACATAAGGAATAATCAGATAAGGAATCATTAGGCGAGGAGAAATTATCCGATAAGTATCCATTTGGTGATAAGGGATCAAAACACTCCACCCACTCAAAATGTGTTTGAAAAATAATGGTGCAGTTTTCAGAAAGTCTCTTCTCGATGTTTGAAATACTCAATGTGATATTAATTTAACTCCGCAATAGCTAGTGTAGAAACATTTATTTTGAGAGTATATGAAAAACTGTTAAGGTAAGTTAAACGCAAAAAATACATTTTTTTCAATTTTTTTTGTTTAGGAAATATTGTTATTTATTTATTTTTAAATGTTTTAGTAAAACAAGTATAACGATTGGAGGTCTAGAAGTATTTTAACAATTTTTTCAAAGATTATGTGCACAGGTTTTGCAGCGTTTTTCAAGATGAATGACCCATTATACTGGCAACAATAAAAGATGCTCGATGCGCGCAACTGTCAGGATGATCCCTGTGATTCTTCTGAGGTTGGATTCGATTCTTTCATGTTGTAATTGTCAGAATGAAACCGGATAATGCTTCAAGTGTGGAATCACATGAATCGTGAGCTACTTAACAGAATAATTATGTTCACGTGGAATCGATTTTGAGTGGACGGTCCCTCGGACACAAACGTAGACGTCTTTCAAAAACATCCACAGTTTTCAGCAACGTTTCTCCGTAGCTGATTGTAACACTGGTAGCAATGGTAAGAGGCAAGGGGATTCATGTTAATCAACCAGCCGAAACGTGAAAGTCGAGGGGAACTCACGACAAGAAAGAACCCCACGGGAAACAGAACTTACTACGTCCACGCTGTTATTTCTGGGTAACGCTAAAAGTAAGGACAAAATATCTTTTTCTTTAAACTAGTCACAGAAAAGTGACATTGTCAAGATTGCCCATTTGTAACTACATAGTCACAGTCTTTACATCTTATCCGAAATGATTGTTACTGTCTGGGTGCGTTTGGGGGGGGGGGTGTTGTGATAACAATCCATAGCCCGAAGTCTACGAAAAAAATTCATCCAGGCAGAGTTCAATCTATGAAAAATCGTCTTGACCTTAAAGTCACCTTAAAAATTGACCTGAAGGTCATGATGGTCAAACTTATGTAAACCTTAACATATCACCGATTTTTGTGAAGCATCTTAATCGTTTGTTTGCCCCGGAAAACCAAGATAATTCAGAAAAAGTGCATCTGTTCGCTTCTCAGACATTTGACTTTAATTTTCTACGTTTCCAATGTCACAAAAACCATTTTTCGACAGGTCATTTTTGACGTAATATTTCCCGCTTTTTTCAAATCCGCAGTCAAAAATAGGGGTTCTCATTTAAGAACACGGTCTTACCTCCAGTTGACCTTGAAAATTGACCTCAAGGTTAAAATTGATGGTACAGTCAAATGTCGCCCTTGGTCCTGTTCAACCTTTGTAATCTTTTGTAAACTCCAGAGTGTTCCGTGTCTAGGTAAAAAGACTCATAAATTATTCGAGGACGAAGCAATAAAAGACTTGGGGTGACTAAGCTGGACCCTATCCCTGACCAACACATCTGTCACAAGCGAGTCTGCAGTGAGGCGGTAAAAAGATTCAAAGATTCACTCTTCAGATTTCTCACAGATTTTTAGATATTCTTCAAAATAATATTTTGTTAATTTTCTTTTACTTGAACTATTTTTTCGATAAAGTCGCGCAAAATCAAAATAACTTCAAATTAGATATTCAAGGATGTAACAACATTTTATTCTAGTTCTTTAAGTTTAGATTAAGGATAAGAAAATAATGTATAAGAAAAAGTTCACATAAAATATAGAGTACCTGTGTAAAATTTTGCATGCAGAAAATATGTCAACATAAAGTACACAATAAATAAGCGAATAGTATCGTTAATTAATAAGTTAAATTCATAAAGTACAGAAGCAAACGAGAAAGGGGTAAAATTCACGAACGCGAATAAATTAAATTAGCAACTCATGTTGAACTTAAATCAAATTTATCGGATAGGACTTAAAATATAAGAAAATCTAAGAAATTAGGCTTATTTTTAAGGAATTTTGTAAAAGGCAAAGTTAATATGAGGACACCCGGTATAAACCACAGCAGCCATATATAGGAACCAAACCATATACATATGACGACAATTCTCATGGAAAATCAGTTCAACTTAGGCTTTAGCCCACAGTCAGCTTTTGAACAGCTCTGAGCCAGTCGTTTATAAAATTTATACGCGGACCTAGTTCTGAAGAAGTGAAATTGTAACTAGTCTTCTATTCGAAAATAAATCAAAGTAAGTTAAAATTGTTTAATTCTTCTAAATCCTTAATTTCAAATTTCCAAAAATTTTTCTATTTCCTTGCATCAAACTTTCAAATTATTAACGCATAATTTTTATTCAAGTCTGAATCGTAAGCATTTCCTAAATTTTTTATTGAACATTGAGCATCAATTTGTTCAGTCTACATTTATATTATTTGTTTGATCTGAACTTTTCAATTGAACATTGAGCATTAATTTTGTTCAGTGTCAATTATATTACTTGTTTGGTCTAATTTTTAAATTCAACATTGAGCATTAATTTTGTTCAGTGTACATTTATATTATTGTTTCATCTAAGATTTTCAATTGAACATTGAGCATTAATTTCGTTCAGTATCAATTGTATTATTTGATTGGTCGAATTTTTTCAATTGAACATTGAACATCAATTTGTTCAGTGTACATTTATATTATTGTTTGATCTAAAATGTTCAATTGAACATTGAGCATAAATTTTGTTCAGTGCCAATTGCTTCAATTGTTTGGTCTAATTTTTAAATTGAACATTGAGCATTAATTTTGTTCAGTGTCAATTTATATTATATGTTTGGTCTAATTTTCTCAATTGAACAGTGAGCATTAATTTTGTTCAGTGTACATTTATATTATTGTTTGATGTAAAATTTTCAATTGAACATTGAGCATTAATTTCGTTCAGTGTCAATTGTATTATTTGTTTGGTCCAATTTTTTCAATTGAACATTGAGCATCAATTTGTTCAGTGTACATTTATATTATTGTTTGATCTAAAATTTTCAATTGAACATTGAGCATCAATTTGTTCAGTGTACATTTATATTATTGTTTGATCTAAAATTTTCAATTGAACATTGAGCATTAATTTTGTTCAGTGTCAATTTATATCATATGTTTGATCTAATTTTTTTATTGAACATTGAGCATTATTTTTGATGATTGTCAGTTTATGTTATTGTTTAGTCTAATTCTTTTAAATTGAACATTGAGCATCAATTTGTTCAGTGTCAGTTTATATTATTTGTTTGGTCTGAATCCTTCAATTAAACATTGAGCATTAAATTTGTTCTGTGTCAGTGGATATTATTTGTTTGGTCTAAATTCTTCAATTGAGCATTGAGAATTTTTGTTCAGTGTTAGTTTATATTATTGTTTGGTCTAAATTTCTCAAATAAATATTGAGACCAAATCTAGCTCAGTGGCCAGACATAGTAACACAAGTCTGTGTTCACATTCTTCCCGATTTTCTCGAGGCTCAATTCACATTTTTTTCTTCTCAGCTAGTCAGATAACTCATTCTTCGCGTTACGAACTAGCAGCTAGCATTGTGTCAGGTTCTCTCAATCTGATATAATATCAATCAAATATTAGGGAATCTATAACATTTCCTTCAAATGATCTAATCATTATAACGCGATATAGGAAAATCATGATTTTCTCACTGATCTTGGCGCGTAAACCTTTTGCGTGATATTCTCTTCTCGTAGGTTGGTCTCATTCCCAGGTTATAGAGCGTGAGCTTTTACCTAACAATTGTTTAAAAAAAAAAATGGACACTTGAGCGTTTTTGGACGCAAAATGATAGTAAGATGAATTTTATTTTCAAAATTCAAAATAATTTTCTGTTTGAAGAACGATTAAAGATTAAGCGAAAAATTCATAATTCTCGTTTGAACCGGGAAGTTGATCTGATCTGTCACTTGCATTTTCAACAGCATCCAAGGGTTTAGATCAGAATTCTTCACACTCCCACCCATTCCTTCATACTCTCTGGCGCCACCCTTAACCAATAAAGTCATTTTTTTCTCCCTATTATTTAACTTGACCTATTCCTCTCTAACTTAACCCAAAATGCTTATAGCCCTGATTTCAAAAGTATTTACCGCCAGCTTTTGAGTCAGGTTTCATATACTAAAATCCTGAGAGTTTTTAGGATATAATTGAATTCATACAAAATGCAATCTATACTCTTAGTTTCGTTTCCTAGTGCGTAATCTTCAAATTTATACATCCTGCCTATTCTGACATTTCTAGATTTCTTCAGTCGACTTTCAGTCGCCTAGTTCTGATTCAATAGATAGTTTATATGATTTCAACGTACTCTTAATTTAAACTTAAGTCTAGCTTGAATACAGCTTTGTAATTAATTTTTGTATGTCTAGGTTTCTTACTACAGGGTGAGCTATCTAACATTTGGAATTTGAATCGGATATAAAAAAAAGCTTATGGATATTTTTTCAAAGGCATGGTTTTATTAGAAAGATATAACCTTATTATTTAAGACTGAAACACAACATCATTCAAATGACTGCCATGGCTGGCCTCACAGTACCCCATTCGACTAACCTAATTTTTCAATACATTTTCGATTTGGGATTTAATCCCAGGAATGGCAACTTCGATTTCGTGTTTGAAGGCCTCAATTGTCTCTGGGTGGATAGCGTAACACTCATCCTTAACGGCTCCCCACAAAAAATAATCCAACAGGGTCAAATCACAGCTCCAAGGCGGCCAATTGACACCAGAATTTCAGGCAATTGTTCGATTTTCGAAAACGGTGCACAAAAGATCAATTGTTACGTTGGCTATGTGATAAGCGGTCACATTCTGTTGAAACCACATGTCGTCCATGTCACCCTCTTCAATTTTTAGAAACAAAAATTCGTTGAGCATTGCACGGTAACGCTCGCCATTGACCTTAACGGCGGCTTCTTGCTGATTTTTGAAGAAAAATGGCCCAATAATGTCACCGTATCAAAATCCGCACCACACAGTGCATCGGCTTCTCAATGATTAAGTTTGGATTTTCTGAACCACAAAATGCCACAATTTTGCTTATTGACATAGCCTCCTATGTGGAAATGGGCTTCATCTGAAAATACGATTTTTCGGTAAAAATGCTCATCTTCGACCAAGCGATCGAATGAGGTTCTGTAAGGACAACCGTGGCAGTCATTTGAATGATGTGTTTCACTCCTAAATGGAAAGGTTCAATCTTTCTAATAAAACCATACTTTTAAAAAAATATTCATAAGTTTTTTTATAGCCAATTCAAATTCTAAATCTAAGATGGCCCATCCTGAATTTACTTCATTAAAAATGATTATTAATAATACACATTTCACAATAATTCATAGTTAAGGCTATATGTAAAAACATCGATCTCCGGTAGAATTTTTTTTAAAAGGAGTCTATATTTAAATAGAATGATTATTTATATGCTAAATTAAATTCAAATTTCTCAACTGGACCTATGCGCAGATAATTATTGTCAAAGTTGACTACTTTAACACGTAATTCATGGGCAATGCATAGGCACTCTCCACATTTTTATTTTTAGTAATTAAACGCTCTGGTAGAGGAATTTAGAAAATTTCGGTATTTGTGCTGCTTGAATGCAAAAATCTTTGAAAAAAACATTATATATCTTCACCGTATAGTTTTGTAGATCATCTAATGAAAATCATTGAAAGGGTCTAGGGAGATAAGTATGTAAAAGTTGCCCCCGCACGTATCAAGTCCTAATTTATGTCGTAAGTAGGCACCAAATAGTTATTCAATTTCCTAAAATGGTAACCTTAAAAGTATAGTTTTTTGGGAGTTATGGAGGGAGAAATCAAAATGAAAAAAATTAATTTCCTCGAAAACGACTTAACCGATTTTGATGACCAAGATATATGTTATAAATACCAGCGGGACTAATTTATAAGAAAATTATAAAAAATTCCGGACAAAAAAAAGGGGTAAAAATGTCTTTTTGAATTTTTCAAATTTTTTTTTTAGGTTTTATTTGAGAGCGTCACTAAATTAAATATTATAGAAATATTCCTTGGAATCTCTACTTTTAGTATATATTTTGAAAAAAAAATTTTGAGTGGTGCAACACAGCACAAAAAAAATAAAAATCGGGCATGTAAAGGAAAACCCGTAGAAGTTATGGAGAAGCGGCCATACTATTCGAAGAAATGCTTAGCTTTTTTGTTGGCTAAGATTTTAAAGCGTGATTTAAAAAAATAGAGGTCTATGAAGTCTATATAACAAGCATAGAATAATGAGGAAAGTGCAAAAACAATATCTTGTGGTGTAATCAATTTATCAAAAAAACTTATTCGAAATTGCATGTTAAATATCGTGCAGCTTATTTTAGCCAATCAAAGCCAAGCATCGAAACAGCCAATGAGGAAACTTTATCTCCATTGAATAATATATGGCTGTTCTTTCTGAACCTGGACTTACTTGTGTCGTCTTGTGTCTTGATTATATATGTAATATAAACGAGATTTGAATTGTTAAAATCACATATCTATTGATATTTTCCATACATAATTAGATTTTCCCATCGTCGTACCTCCGCACAATCAAATTTTCTTTTCCTTTGCCTAATTTATTCCGCTGTTGTATCTTCTATAAAAAGAAAGTCGACATTTCTGGCACACAATGTCGTTTATATTTATTTCTTTTTGTAACAAAAGAGATAAAGGTCGAGCATCATTTTCATCTTTAACTATTTTTTTCTTGCCTCTGGTTTTTCATAAAAAAGTATCACAACCAGCACATTTTACATCTATTTTTTTAGTTTCATGCATCTTTAAATTACGAAATTCTACTAAATTAATATCAATGAGGATTAATTAATTCCAATTAATAAGTATGCTCAAACTCGTACAAAAAAAAACAAAGGATATAAAATATTTACATAATATGATGCAATACTCGGTAGTACTACAATAGCGGAATAAATTGGGCAAAGGGAAAGAAAATTTGAATGTGCGGAGGTACGACGATGGGAAAATCTAATTACAAGTATATATAGAAAATATCAATAGATATGTGATTTTATCAGTTAAAATCTCGTTTATATTACATATATAATCAAGACACAAGACGACACATGTAAGTCCAGGTTCAGAAAGAACAGCCATATAGTATTCAATGAAGATAAAGTTTTCTCATTGGCTGTTTCGAAGCTTGACTATGATTGGCTAAAATAAGCCGCGCGATATTTAACATGCAATTTCGAATAAGTTTTTTTGATAAATTGATTACAACAGAAGATATTGTTTTTGCACTTTCCTCATCATTCTATGCTTGTTATTTAGACTTCACATTCAAAAAAACTTTTTTACCCTTTTTTTTCCGACATTTTTTATAATTTTCTTATAAATTAGTCCCGCTGGTATTTATAACATATATTTTGGTCATCAAAATCGGTTACGTCGTTTTCGAGGAAATTAAATTTTTCATTTTGATTTCTCCCTCCATAACTCCCAAAAAACTGTAGTTTTAAGGTTACCATTTTAGGAAATTGAATAACTAGTTGGTGCTTACTTACGAAATAAATTTGGACTTTTACATACTTATCTCCCTAGACCCTTTCAGTCACTTTCAAACGGATAAACATAATAGTATCGTGACCCGGCAACACTGTTCCCTTTCTCCACCTTGTCATCTGTAGGTACTCGACACACATTCACACACACATACACAACCAGCTTGGAAGCGTACATGAATTCAGTCAGTTGTATTAAAACATGAATGTTATCAAATCAAAAAAAAAATCCAGTAATATTACAGTTCCAATGAAGTTTAAATTTGAAAAATAATATTGGAATCGTTGACATCAAGCTATTTAAACGCGTGTCACAGTTGCTCAATAATGGTTAGGTTTAAATTGCAACTTTGCATGATTTACGAGTCTGCTGTTGGCATAGCATTGGTGACTATACGTATACACACATACTACGAGTTCTAAGTCAGAAGCGCACTAAAATTTTCACCATGTGGACCAATGAAATTTTTCCAAAGAGCATAGCTCAACGGCACCCCACGGGACTCTACTATTTGTACTATCTTTATACTCAACTTAAAATTTTTACCGCCCACCAATCTCCCGGAACCTAATAGAACTCTAACTTGACCACAGCGTTTTACATCTCTACGCTTACCCGAAAATTTGCTACATATAGTAACTTTTCAAAATGTTACCCCCTTTTTTTATAATCTGTTAATCACAGTCTACCTTCCCGTTTATAAGTGTCAGGTATATTTTATTTTTATTACATTTCATACACATAATATATTTGCCGAAAACGGAACAAATTCTCCACTTATAATTCTTTTTATACTTCATGATTTTGAATGCAATACATTGAGCATCTATATTGGTAAACCTAAACAGGCACATAAATCTCAAGTAGTCACAACCTCTAAATATAGGCCCAGCATAACTCGTTTAAAAATGTTTTAACTCATGGTTACGCTTCCTCAAACTTTATCCTGAATTACCAATGTAAATAAAATCTCAATCTGTTACTTTTCTAAATATAGAAAATGTTAGGTTAAATATTTCTTATTTGTATGACACGTTGTTCTATTTGTATAAAATTTAATTTCTATATATTTTGTTTGTTTGTTAATTTAGTTGCCATTTATTAACTTCAGCTTATTTCATATTATATAATATATTTCCTCAAAATATTTAAAGTACTGTAATATAATTAAAATGAAATTTTGATATAAAAATATTAATTTATATCCATATGAACAATCTGTCATAAAATTTACAGTTACCTATATTCTAAAACTTATTAATAAATCACAATGACAACCATGTATGTATACTTAGTATTCAAAATCATTAACATTATTTTTTGTTCAGATTCAATACTTAATTGAAAACTAATCTTTAAATACTTTGTTTAAAATCTGAAGAATGCATGCTCAATCCTATTCATGTGAATTTTTTTTGTTTCTTTCAAATTTATCTGCAACTCAACATTGAGATCATTAAAATGTTTATTTATTCGGTAGGGTCCTACATAATGATCTTCCAATTTGTTTTCTCTTTCAACTAATAAGTAAACATGCATTTGATTGTTAATTTGAACATTTTAAACATTTAATTTAATTTACTACCGCAATATCTCTTACATCGTCTTTTCGCAGCTTCTAACCTGGCAATGACAATCGATTCTGTTTCAATCAGCCTCTAAAGAATATCGTTTGGCTGATTGGGGTCCTGTTTGATGGTACTTCATACAAAAAAATATTTTTCGTTTTGACAAATATTTGCTGAAATATTGGGGGGGGGGGGGGGGGGGTAAATTTTCAGATTTTTGATGAGAAGCCTCTTTTTCAAACAAATTGTGCAATTGTGCGATGAATAACTGGATGCTCCGCCGGAGCTAAGGCCGTGCGACCGTTTGCTGCCGTCTTCACGCCGGGGAACCCTTAGGACACCCTCAAGCTAATTTTTCACATTACATAATAACATACGTGGTTAGTGTAACTGCTCTCTGTGAAATACATAGGGGAAGTTTAGAAACCTTCTACTATGTAATATCAATGAGTTGTATGCATAATTTACAGCAGAACACGAAGGTCTGAAGATAAGTATTTCAAAATTTACAAAATCGATGAAGTAAGATTCTAAATTTGGCCACAAACCGACAGGTGTACTTTGCAAACTTTGGTAATGGATACCGATGAATTCCTGGATGATTTCCGTAAAAAGTTGTTAAAATTAAATACTCATCACTTTGTTTCAAAGATGCAGTCATCGTTTTTTAAAAAACTAAAAGAAGATTTATTGGCAGGTGAGTTTTTGATTTGCTTCGATTTTGCTGAGAATTACGCCTTCGTCATCCAGAATTCGGCTTAATCATTTCACTGGAATAACGACCAAGCTACAATCTTCACTGTCGTGATTTATTATATAGATGGTGGAGAGCTGAAACACGGAAGTATCGCGATAATATCCGATAATTTAGCTCATGACACGGTGGCTGTTCATGAATATCAGAAGATTATAATAAATTATCTTAAAAACTACTTTGAGCCAAAGAAAATTTACTATTTCACTGATGGTTCTGGGCAGCATTTCAATAATAAAACTAGCTTCGCTTATCTCCAAGCTCATGAAGAAGATTTCGATATCCCAGTGGAATGGCACTTTCATGGTACAGCTCATGGCAAAGGTGTGTGTGATGGCATAGGGGCCAATATAAAGAGATTTGCAGCTCGTTCTAGCTTACAACGTTATTATTATCCTCCCCTTTTCAGAAATTTTCACAGGATTTTGAATTTTATTAAGAAATACTTCCTCAATAGGATATTCGGAATATAATCTACCAGGATCTGGTTGAAAATCGCATCCCGATGTTTGAGCTGCAGTTTGTAACATCGCGATACGACTCACAAACTTTTAATGCCGAGGATGCCGAGAATGTCGGCGTAGGACTGGTCATCCTTCGCCAACACCTTGATGGCATCGCCTGACCTGGAGGGCGTGGAGCGCTTCAACTTTTGTTTGGTGACAGTCCCCTGTGCCCTTCGCACAGGGTCCTCTACCCTCCTCTCCTTTTTTTCTTTTTCCCTTCATGGCAGGGTGAGATTCCATTTTTTTTTATTTTCACCCCGTTGTCCAGAGCGCATCTATGGGTGTTGAGCATTCCGCCCAACACCTCATTTGCCTCATTCACTGAATCAGTGACATGGTGAGGGTTGTTTCTCAGCATACCCTGCCGGATGACGCTGAGAGCCCTCGCCGATTTCCCAATTTTCTCGCATTGCTCATTCAGGAGCTGAAGGACGTCCTTCCATCCCTCGTCTTCCGAAGAAGCGCCCAAGTCCGATTTCCCCATCGTTTTTCCGTTCAAATCCATTAAAAATTTCACCAGTGCATCGTGTGTAGAGAAGCGGGTCGGAATTGTTGGGAACGGGTGAACCCTCGGACCGAAGTCCTACCCCAATTCCCTGAGGCCCAACCCCCACTTAGGCGGTCCCGGAATACACGGACAGACTGGACTCGCTCGAAGAAACACAGGCTCCGACACCTGTGTTCAATACGCACTACCTGATCAAGGTCCCGAAGGGGCTGGCTCCTAATCCCGCATACCACACCACCTCAGCAGAGCTAGGCACACAGCAGTCTCGCCTCCTCGTGGGCCGGGGAAGACACCACTCGGCGACGAAGCACTCCCAGTGGGGCGTCATACGGAAACGATCGTTAGTACTGTTCTTGGTCACAGACTGCGGAGGCCTTGCAGTGCCCCTCAGGAGATTCCATACACAAATTCGCTCTTTGCCTCATTCAAGAAAGAGCCCGTCTATAAGTTCTTCTCTCACATTCGAAGGACACATATCACAGTCATGCGGCGCTGACATTCATTGAGTTTACTCATTCCTCACAGGCACTCGCAGACTCATTTTCAGCGCCGCTGCCTGGGGCATACATCCTTCTCCATGCATGGGGATAGACGCGTCTATAGCGTCCCCCGCTTTCAACTTGGGATAGACCCGTTTATAGGGCACCCTTCACACAATGGGAAGATGCGCTTCTATAGAGCCCCCTGCATTTTTTCACCGATTCATCGGGACACTACAACCTTCATGGCCCTAGTGCTCAATTTCTACGTTTGCATAGGTACTTTGATGAACCATATGACACATTGCGAAATTTAAAATAATGGATCCAATATGATGGCTGTATGTCAACGGTTATACTCCCAGCAACTAAATTTCCTTAAATTGGCTTGGAAATAGTTACCTGGGGGTTTTGGAGGTAGCTGATTACGAATATGTAGTCAGAATATCGGATTCCAAGATAGCGGATCCAATATGGCCGATATATGCCAAATAATCCAGCATTCAGTGACTCGAATTGCTGAAATCGGATTGTAAATGATTGCTAACGGGTCTTCGCGGTCGCTGATACAGATTCTGCAATTAAGATATCAAAAGTGAACATGGTGGATCCAATACTGACACCATATTGGATCCACCAATTTAAGTATCGTAATGTGTCATATCGTTCATCAAAGTACTTATGCAAACGTAAAATTTAAGCCCAAAAGGAGTATTTCAAATTGACACTTTCATAATTTTTATTTTTTAAAGTAATTTGTTTATCTATGTTTTTCTTGACTCTTGACGCCATATTTAGTCGAACATATATAATTTCAAAAACCGCCCAACGGTTCTAAAAACTAGATAACTTTTGCTAAATTTTAAGCACGTAAAGTTCTTCACGTATCGAAACCTACGCCGAATGCTTTCTCCAAGTGCTTTGAATCCTCAGAAGCCACATTAGTAAAATCGAAATTTTCCGTGTTGTTAATATTAGACTCACGCATGAGAATTCTCTTTTCCACTCTATCCAATTCCAAAAACCAGACCCCTGGTACCATACTTCCTAGGTACAGAAATACAGATGGACAGAACCTGAAAAAATATGCTGTTTTTACATCGTTCATTGAGGAGCGCTTCTTACAATGTTTTGCTTATAATAAAAACATTTGAATTTGTTTACGTTAATTTTGTGTGAAAGTTGTACCAGGAATCGTTAAATAAAATGCACAATTCTAATTTATTTATTAATATTTATTTTTTCGCCTTCAAACTAGGCCCCATTTGATGCAATGCACATATGCCAGCATTTTTTCCAGTCGTTAAAGACCTTTAATAGACAATTCCCGGTATTTCCTTCAGCTCCCGACACGAGTTTTGTTTTATTGCTTCAATCGAATCAAATCGCGTACCTCAAAGCAGCAATTTTAGTTTTCGGAACAGAAAGAAGTTTCTGACAGGTTTTCTTATGCAAATGCTTTAATACGGCAAAATATTTTTCTCTATTGACTGTCTGTCACTCTGGAATGAATTCGTGATGCACCAAACTATGAATATCGAAGAAAACACTGAGTCTCACCTTGACTTTTGGGCGACTTTGACGTGGTTTTTTCGGTTTCAGCTCATTTTTGGTCTTACATTCTGATAACTGGTTAACCTGTTTGCATGTCAAACTCGTAGACCCATGTCTCGTCACCAGATATGATTTGCGCAATCCAGTATGTCTAAAGAGTCCTGTTCACTGTACTATTTCAAAAGAAAATTCTTTTCTTTTGGATCAAATTGTGCGTCAACGTGTCTCATGCCCAAAATATGTACCAAAATCAAACGAAAAGACTTGTAAGAGATGTCAGGGTCAGGCGCTATTTCTCGTAAGCTAGAATGATGATTATTGAGCATAATTTCCTTTATTTTTTTACGTTTTCAACGGTTAAAGGAGTCGAAGGTCGACCACAACGAGGCATGACTTCTACGATCACTTGGCTCTCCTTGAAGACTTTTTACCACTCGTAAGCCGGTGTTTTTGTAAAACTGATTCATAACACAAAATTCAAAGCTAACTCATTCTTCTATAATTTCGATCATTGGAAAATTCGTGATAACTACTGAAGTGGACTGATTCAAGCAGCTACTGCAAACAAACTGGTTGACAGATCGCGATCAATGTTAGCGTAGTAATTAATTACAGTGCGAACAACTTCCAGAAAATTATATTTAAAAAAATGATAAGCACGGCCCTTTCAAATCACAAATCACACTTTGATTGTAGATAACACTGATCAACAAAAATGACCTATGTCCTCGCTCAATACGACATATCATTCAAAAAGTATTTTTCAATGCTGAACACGAATCTGGCTTTTGTTTGTTGCTATCACATCTACAAGAGTTTAATAGATATTTACAATTACACATCGGTCATTTCAATGCGTTTTTAACGCAGTTTGCGAATATCGTCTTATTTTATGCTTTAAAACGGTTTTTCAGATATTCTTAAAAACTGGAATATAAGGTCTGTAAATATACATTAGGAATTCAATTGTTTTGATCAAGCTGAATTAAACGATCTCATAAGAGATCTTAATCTATCAAAAGATAAAGCTGAACTGTTGGAATCTCGATTAAAAGAAAAGAATTTATTGGCCGCAAATGTGAGAATTTTCTACCGCAATCGCGAAAAATATTTGGTCAAATTGTTTTCTTTTGAAGACGGTCTTATTTATTGTAACGACATAAATAAATTGATGAAATCTGTCGAACATAAGCACATAGCCAGTGCATGGCGCTTATTCATTGATTCAAATGAGACCGGTCTGAAAGGAGCTTTTCTGCATAATGGTAATGAGTTCCCATCCAAACCTGTTGCCTATGCTTTACAATTAAAAGAGTGCTAAGAGGTTATGAAAATGCTTCTTCTAAAAATTAATTACCACGCACACTGTTGGTCAATCTGTTCAGATTTTAAAGTGATTGCTATTATGTTAGGACTGTAGACAGGATACACGAAGTATTGTTGCTTCTTATGTTATGAGGATATCCGTGCTAGGGACAAAACTTACACTGTCAAGGTTTGGTCCGAACGCGAGTCGTTTGAACCAGGGCAAAGAAACGTCGCTGAAGACCATCTGGTAGACACTACAAAGGTTATTCTGCCACCTCTACATATCAAACTCGGGATAGTTAAAAACTTTGTTCAGTGACGAGCACGGAGAAAAATTCCACCAAGGCATAGCAATTATTGAGAAGAGATATTAGCATAAATGGAGTGCCAGTAGTATTGGTGATTATTGCTGGACTCTCAGTCGTGACGATCCGATAAAAATAAGTTTGTTCGCTCAGTCAAGCGTCGAACATTTTAATATCGATAAATGAAGATCTGATGCCCAGTACAGCATTTAGTGCAAGTTTTCGGAAATTGAAAAGAAGGGTACACATTTTTCAAGATATTTCAGAAACGAATTATCCAAATTAAATTTTTTTTCCAGATCATTATTCTTCATGAAAAAACAAATAAATCTATCTATTGCTTATAGAAAAAAATTTTCTTTTTATGCTGGTCCATTTTTGTACTCTAATAACTTTTGATACACTACACCGATTTCAATATAATTTAGCGCGAAATAAAGCTTTGAGTACATCTAGTGCTGTTAATACGACTGGTGGTCACTCTATTATATTATATTTAGTTTTAACTGCATCTGTTAGAAAACGACAAGAAATTTTTCGACTAACCAATAGTACTTTGAATGTATGCGATTCTATAGAATTTTGCAAGGTGCGTGATTTTATACAAATTTGCACAGTGCATGACTTTATACAATTTTGGGCGGTCCACTCCCACCACTCTTATTGCTTCCACTATTTAAAAATCCGATAATATATATACCCTAGGCCCATCACTGATGGTTTGTCAGACAGTCTATCAGTCATCAAGTTCCGAGCAATTGTATGGTCAACTTGATTCATTTCCGGCCATTTGAGTTAGCGTCGTGAGCAGACACTTCAATAACATGGTCACACGAAAAAAAGGGTCTTGTCCACCAGACGAGATAAACATTTCTGTGCGTTTTTGGGGTCACTGAATCCGAATCCGGGATTGGTTCGACTCTTATAGGTCGCATTTCGTTCCTAACTTCAAAAAAATGATAAAAGTTGAAACAATCATGAAAACACGCAGAAGGCAAAGCGATTATATGTTTTCAGGGTCGCTGAGTCCAAGTTTGAAGGTTATTTGACTCGACAGGGTTGTATTCCATTCATAACCTTAAAAAAAAAAAATATATATATATATATATATACAGCGAAACTATCCCTGACACGTGAGAGAAAATTCTCTTTTATTTTTCCCCATGATATCTTGTTATTTTCGAAGGACCTATGCAGGAGGTTTCTGTGATGCTCCACCTATCTCGGATTTTTTCTTCTCGACAGGAGGAAGTACTGTGTGGACGCTACTCAGAGATATTTTTTTTCTCAGTGTAATATCCTACAAACACAAAAACATGGATTTTTTGTAAAACCTGATTTTTGCCCTAATAACAAACCTAAAATTTTCAAGTCCTCGCAAATTTTTCAGTTAAATTCTGAATATTTGGTCGTTTTTTGATTATTTATTTGTTGTTTATTATTTGTGTTGTGAAGTAATAGTCCCTTGAGACTTCTTTTAGAAGAATAAATAAAAAGTCTCCAATCCTCATCCTTGAAAACACATGGTTTCAGGTCATCTATTAACCCTTACGCGTCGTTACAATACACTAGCGGTGGGTCGTGTATTTCCGTAAAGTATTTTTTTCTCTGTCCTGGAAATAATCAAATTTAACATCTTTTGCTAGGTGATTCTTTTTCTTTCTAAAACCACGTAAGAAGTTCTGCATCATCTTTTGGTAGCCCTAGATCTCTTACCAAGTCATTCAGTTTCTCTTGCAACGTAACTTGGAAAACTTTATCCTTGCCTTTAACTGGGATGTAATCATCGTCATTTTCGTGACTCTCCGGTTCATCACTATATTCATCGGAAGCATTTTCTCCTTCGGATTCAATGTTTTGCCTCGATTCGTCTACTTCATCGGAATGATTTGTTACTTCCCGATAATTTTTATTTTCAAAATTATCAGAAAGTATCTTATTGCAGCACGATCTTTCTAGTTTTTCTACTGTTTTGACATTCGTATAAAAAAAGCTTAGCTCTTTTTTTCTGTTAAAATCTGTGACGTCATTCATACAAAAGTAACAATCCTTTTAATGCAATGGCTCTTTCCACAATGTAGGTTTGTTATATTTCATGTCCTTAGAATATCTACTTGAATTCCAACGATGTAATCTCTTAGAACAAACTGCACATATTTTGTGTGGCATCTATTTTGTGTACGCTATTTTAAGACCAAAACATTCCTGATAAATTTTTTTCAATTTTCGTAAAAATTATTCTTCGATCTGCTAGGGGCTGGTACAAAGATATTATAAACCTAGATGAGGCCAATTATAGTTTGGTAGACTTAAATGCAGACGTCGCTTTCGGCGTGTTTTTACCGGTCCCCTCTTGCCTCTCACCTCACCGTAGGTTCCAGTCAAATTACTTCCACGAAAGCATTATAGAGGCGCTAAATGTATCTCCCTCCAATCCCCTCCCCCGGTGAGATACCCAAAAACAGTAAGCGCGCTTTAAAAATTTAAATTTAAATTATATATATTGAAGAAAATTAAAAATTGGTAAACAAAGCAAGGAAAAGCGACGTGTAAAGTGTTTCAATGTTACTTTATGTGTATTTTATTTTGCTTTATAGTATCATTTTGATATTGAAATAGGTTACAGTGAACATGCATTGCTAAATTAACTTTCTGCCAGTGAAAGATAAGTACATGAATGAAAAACCAATATTTAATCATTATAATTTGAACATGTATGCAATAGAAAGAGAATTAGTTTCTTATTTTTAAAAAGTTTAATTTTTTATTTTCATATTTTCGTATTTTTAATTCTTTTTTTTACATTCTCATCATGGATGAGAAGGTATTGGTTTTATGTGAAAAATGACTTTCGAAATTTTCATCAAATCTTTACGTTTTGAGACCCCCTGAGTCAGAAAAAACGGATTTTACGAAAGTGTCTGTCTGCCTGTAGTAGTAGTAGGTCGTATACTCGATAACTCTCGATAGTATTATCGGATTGAATTAAGCTTTGACATATTTTATCAGAGCCGTAAAAGTTGGGACAAGTTCGTTAACCAGCCACAACCGACCAAAATTGTGAAAATTAAACTAAAGTTAGAAACGTTATAATACAATATTATTTACTACATAAAGAGCTACAAATTTAAATTGTAACATTTTTCCATAAGGTGCATATTTTTCTTTTTAATTTAAAAAAAGAAACTATTGAAAATCCAAAATTCAATTTTTTAACAATAATATGTGAAATACGAAAAAAACGTAAGAATACAAAATTGTTCGTTTCAAAAAGATCTACAAATTTTTTTTATACAGTTTTTAACGAAACATATATTTTTCGTTTCAATTCCAAAAAATGCGATTAAAATTCGAAAATTCCATTTTTTAGACAAAATATGTGAGATACAAAAAAAACGCTTGGATGGAAAATTGTTTGCCTGAATGAAGTCTACAAATTCTCATTAAGGCATTTCAGGACAGGATGTATATTTTATGTTTTGATTTTTGATATTAAAAAAATTCGATTCTTTTCTCCAAAATATGTGAGATACGAAATAAGCGTTGTTCTGCAAAATCGTTTTCTTAAATAAAGTCTACGATTGTTTTTTCTTTTTGAGATATCTGGAATAAAATAAATAAATTGTTTTAATCATGTAATTTATTAAAAAGTTACTGAAATGTATACAGAAAATCGAGCGCGAAGCATGAGTGTCATGATGAGAATGTGTTCCTTAAGGCCGATAGAGTCTTAAGTAAATTAAAAGTAAATTGAATTTTGAAAAATTCAAAATTGTGGAAAAACTACTGTGTAAACTAAATTGCTTTCAAGGTAAAGTATCACATACCCTTAAATCAATATCTTACCAGTTCAAATGTTGAAGTCTTCTCCTTTTTTTAAGGTCAGTGTTTACAGAAATTTTTTTTGAGAATTTAAAGAAGAAAGTTGTCCGAAGCTCAATAATTTGTAATTTCTGAAATACTTGTTTGACTCACACTAGTCAGAATGTTTTAAAATCTCATTGTAATTTATGACTAGTTCTTGTATTTTCTTATTAAAAAAATGATAATTCCACACTTTTCTGAAAAAAAATAGATCAATGTTTTTCAAAAAAACTCAAATGAATTGATTTATAAACATTTCTAATAAGATGTATAAATAAATAAATTGCATTTAATGAAATATTTCAAATGAAACAGTTATTCTTTGTGCCCTCTTTTGAGGATATTGTTAGAATTTCCTTTTCTCAGAATTTTACTGGGAATTCTTATATAAATCAGGATCACCTCCGGTAAGTATACGCTTTATTTCACTATCTAAATCAAAATAAGTGCACTCAGAAAAACGATTTGATTGAATCAAAGAAAATTATTTGCTTGAAAGACTTTCTTTGATTTAAAGAAATGATTTGTTTAAATGAAATAAAATTTGTTTAATTCAAACAAAATGTCTTTAAACAAAATAAATATTTGTTTGAATCAAATTAATTTTTCTTCAAAACAAAGAAATTAATTCAATGATATATGGTCAAAGATATAAATTGTTTGATTGAAGGCAGAAATTTATTTGATTTAAACAAATATTTATTTGGTCCAAAGATGTTTTGTTTGAATCAAAAAAATGTTGTCTCAATAAGGTAGTTTTCATTATCGAAAAGTAAACCTCAGGCAAAAATGGATAATTTTGCCTTTAAGAATAGCAATATTATTATTGAAGGGCTATTTTGAAAGAGAAAAGATTATTTTCCATAAAAAAAATTTAAAACACAGAAAAATAATTTTATTAATAAATTTTATTTTGGACCCAACTTTTTTTCTTATCGCTTCTTTGTTACCAGGCCAGATGATGACCTCCTTCCCCCAGGTTTAGTTACCCATATATGTAGAGGTTGATTACCTCCCCCTCCTAGGTTTAGCTGTCTATATATGTAGAGGTTCAGGCAGGCCTCGTCAGTTCTTCTCTAAAATCTCTCACGAATAAAACCTACAAAGTGACATCAGTTTGATGTCACTACTATCCGAAAATAGAAAGTTTAGTTTTCACTATAACATTTTGGCGATCCTGCCACAAACCGCTTAAGTTCTCGGTTTTTAATTTCTACGAAAATCCACATAGCACGCGGACCTGTGCGAGACTTGGAATCCATGGACCCAAGAAGCTAAAGAAACTTTACGAAGTTTTAAAAATAAGAAGAACTCCGGACTTCACTACGGTAAGCCCGAAAACAGGAATAAGTAGCTGATAATAAAAATTAGTTGGTGAATTTAGTAGCCACTATACCACGTAAATTATCAGTGAAAGATTCCATTAAAATTGAACGAGGCCCGCAATCAGGCGGAAGACGCATCTGCGTAGGTAAGCAGCCAACGCCCAGCCAGGCAACCGGTTAGCAGCAGTAAGAAGCTGACTCATCTCTTCAACACGTCAAGGAAGGCAGGCGGTCTACGGATCCCACATCAGGCCACGAGTAGCACAGTAAGCATTACTTCTAGAAAGTGAAAGTATTGTAAACATTTCTCAATCGATCTTGGGCCTTAGAGTATAAATCCTCTTTACGTACGTTGCACGGCGACTGTACTACGGTACAGGTGAGGTAAAGTTGAGGCAAGATCGGGTTGGCTATACTCTGTGTGTTCACAAGCACTGGCCACCCTTAACAAATTAAATATCACTACCTCAAAATCAGTAGCAGTTTGTAGCAACTTATACTGCATTTTCTTGTATTAAAAAATAAACATTTAAAATTTTATCGCGACATTCTACACCCGAGTCACAAACAATACATAAATAGGTACACTGGCGTTTGATAAACGCTAAATAAAATCTTTAAATTTCCCAATCACAACCACTCTCATGTCTCGAGCACAATCTCCCATCAGGGCCCAGTCCCCCTCTTACACCACTGACGAATTACTAGTAAGGGTTCTCAACCAAATGGAAACTCTTACTATCTCATTCAACGCCCTGAAAAAAGAAAACGAAAATAGGATAGATGAAATTTCAAGATTATCAAAGAAATTAGGAGGAGCAGGGACAGTAGAAACAGATAGTGAATTCCAGCAACGACCAGAAGCGACAGACGACCATTCTTCGGTCGAAGAAAAAACATTCCAAAGAAAAGAAACATTTAGACCAAGGCAGGAAAATATTTACGGTCAATCGCAATTATTTCCAACAACTGTCTCAACAGCACCACACGAAGAACGGAAAATGGGAGCCAAGTTAGCAATTGAAACGATAAAGCCAATTAACGGTCAGGACGACATGGGAGTAGAAGATTTTATAAAAACGGTAAAGAGAGCTAGAATAAGATGCGAAGAACCAGAAATTCTTCTAGATTTAATTTTAGCAAAGAAAATTACACACGCGGCAGAAAAAGCCACTAGGTATATGCAAATAAACTCCTATGAAGATTTATACGCGGCACTCAGACAAAATTTGAGACAAACCAGCTCATTAATTTCATTAAAATCTAAATTAGAAAGCTGCAAGCAAGGCTTAACAGAAACGGTTCAGAACTTCACGACGAGGTTTCGACAAATAATAAATGAAATAAATTACCTAGCCCAATCCTAGCACGTAAACCCCACTAAACGAAGACTTAAAATAGAATTGGAAGAAGAAGAAGCCGTTAACCGTTACTTATTAAATTTAAAAAGAGAAATTGGAATGCAGGTACGTCTGTTAAAACCGAACACAGTAAACGAGGCTCAAGCATTAGCCATCGAAACTGAAACATGGTTAAAAGACAGCCAGCCTGCCAGACAAATTAATCAAACCACCAGTAAAAATATGGGCCAAATCACCCGGACCAACTCGACTCAGTGCAAATAGAGCACAGAATAGTACCATACCACTGAGTGACAGATTTAAAATGAATTGCTTCAAGTGCGGCAAAATAGGTCATATATCTTCACAGTGCCAAGTGAAGCAGGGTTTTCCCCCAGGCCATGGTTTCAAGCGACCACCTCCGGTAAGAGCAATCCAAGAGGAAGAAACAGAAGCGGAAAACATGACAGAGGAAGAAATAACGGAGCAACTGATCTTCGAGGAATCAGCCGAATTTCTTCCATATGCGGAAGATTACGAACAATCGATGCCAGAAGAAAAACTGGAAGATACAGATTATTAGTAGACTCAGAAGCTGCTATAAACATAATCAAAGAAAAAATATTGGATGATAAAGACGAAAGGAAATCTACCCACAAAACATTCCTAATGGGTAACGATCGGCATATCTCTAAACATTCTACAAAATTAATCTTTTTTGGACAAGAACACGTTTTCTACATAGTACCAAACGATTTTCCCTTACCAGAAGGAGGTATAATTGGAATTAAATTCTTTGAAAAATATCCAAGATATGCGATCACGAACAGTCACCTCGTGCTAAATAGGGTAAAGCTACCTTTACACCTAAGCAATGATTTCATACCAGGAAAATCCGAAAAGATATGTACCATTTCAACTGACGCAGAAGATCAAGATATAATCATTATAGATGATTAGGAAATCCCCGACGGACTCTACACTATACGAAACGGACAAATAAAAATCCCATTGAAAAATAATGAGGATTACCCTAAAGAAGTAAATCTCCAGATTAACTACGAACCTATATTAAAAATAATCACAAGTGAAAGTAATGGACCTCAAATGACCTTTAGACTAAATGAATTATTGAAAGCTTCAAGATTAGATCATTTAGAAAAAGACCAGAGAGAATTCATCAAAAAAATGATAGCCAGATATTCGGAAGTTTTCACGTTAGAATCAGACCCACTTCCATGTACTAACCTTACCGAACATCAAATAGTACTTAAAAATGGAAAAATAATCAATCTAAGATCCCATAAATTACCCGAAAAACACCGACAGTTTGCCCTAGAAGAAACAGAAAAGTTATTAAAAAAGGGAATTTAAGAGAAAGACAATCACCATACAACTCACCTTTATGGATAGTACCGAAAAAAGGAAATAAATTAAGAATGGTAATTGACTACAGAAAGATTAATGAAGACACGGATCATGATGCTTACCCATTACCAATGATCGATGATATACTAGATCACTTAGGAAAAGCTCAGTTCTTTTCTGCCTTTGACCTCTCAGCTGGATTCCACCAAATCCCGATGAAGGAAGAAGACAAAAAGTACACTGCGTTTTCTACAACCCAAGGACATTTCGAATACAATCGCATGCCTTTCGGTTTAAAGAACGCACCAGCCACTTTCCAAAGAATGATGGATAATGCATTCAGAGGATTATTCGGAACAAAATGCTTTGCGTACATAGATGACATTGTGATATTCGGAAGCTCAATTCAGGAACATAATGAGAACTTAGTAGCAGTCATGGAAAGAATCTACCAGTTAGGACTAAGATTAGAACCGAGAAAATGTGAATACCTTAAACCAGAACTAGAATACCTTGGACATATAATAACCAACGGAGTCAAACCCAACCCTGAAAAAATAAACTACATAAAAGAATTCAGACCATTGAAAACTGTAAAAGATGTGCAATCATTTTTAGGACTTGCAGGTTACTATAGGAAATTCATCAAGAATTTCTCTACTATAGCGAGACCCTTAACAAAGCTAACTCAGAAAGAGACAATATTCGATTGGACCCCAAACTGCGAAAAAGCATTTTACGATTTGAAGAACGCATTGGTAATCGCACCAGTTTTAAAATTCCCTGACTTTTCCAAACAATTTATACTGACTACGGACGCATCCAACTGTGGATTAGGAGCAGTATTGAGCCAAGACGGGCACCCTTGTCTTTTTATATCAAGGACATTGAACAAAGCCGAAGAAAAATACACCACCTCTGAAAAAGAACTTTTAGCAATTGTATGGGCTATGAAACGCCTCAGACAATATCTTCTCGGAAAGAAATTCAAAATTCAAACAGACCACCGTGCTTTAGTTTGGCTACACAATGTGAAAGACCCTAGCTCAAGACTTTTACGATGGAGACTTCGTATGGAAGAATACGAATACGAAATAGAATATGTAAAAGGAAAAGAAAATAAAGTAGCGGATTGTCTATCCAGACTTTTTCCCATCACTAAGGACACATTACAAGAAGCAATGGAAAAAACCGGAATTAGTACTGAAGAAGAAGAACCAAGCTTGGAAGACCAGTCACCGGAAATAGAAACATTCGACACGCCGCGAATAACAAAAGACGAAATTTTAAAAGAAAAAATCAAATTAACCGCGAGGCGAATGAGAGAACCATCAGAAAATGAAACCACAGAAACGGAAGAAGAAATCACGGAAACACCAGGAGACAATACTAATTTATATACGGATTTTATAAATTGGAAACTACAACCAGTCAAAGGCAAAATTAAAACAAAGCCTAACGCTATCGGCAAACTTTGGAAAGAAGTAACTAAGGATGAAATGCCTATGTACAACGAAGAAGATTGGCTGTATAAATTAAGTTGGTTTATCGAAGAATTCGTTAACAGAAAACTCCCATTTGTTAGATTATCCTTTGGAGATCCTCTATTTACATTTCTGGAGCGAGAAGTAATTCAAGAAATAATGGAATTCCTATCAAACTATTATCCAGATAAGAATTTCCACATTTGTTTCTCTACAACCCGAGTATTAACTAAGGAAGAACGAAAACAAATTATTAAAGAAGCTCATAGGGATCACACTGGAGAACAAAATACTATCGAAAAAGCCAAGAGAATCGGAATTTGGACCAACATGGAACAAGACATTAAGGACTATGTCAAAAAATGCCCTATATGCCAACTACAAAAGACCACGCGAATTAAGAATCAATCAAAAAGTATAATACCCGACGTACCACTCAATCCAAATGATAAAATAGCACTGGATATTTTTGGACCGTTACCCACTACACCTAGAGGTAACAAATACATACTTAGTATTCAGGATAGATTGACCAGATACACTACTTTAATACCGTTAGAAAGTGAAACCTCAACAGCAATAGTAGAAGCTCTGATAGAACAATATATTTACATTTATGGATCTCCTAAAATTATTCTCACTGATCAAGGGTCTAACTTTCTATCTGAGTTAATGGACCAATTTGAGAAAGCTTTGAAAATCAAACATATTAAAACTACAGCATTCCATCCACAATCCAACGGAAACATTGAAAGAATGCACTCAACCCTGAATAATCTGATCAAAACTAGCATGGCAGAAAATCAGAATAACTGGGACGAAAATCTGATTAGAAAATGGAGGAAAAAACACGAGGAAAACATCCGAAAAGCTAAAGAAAGTATCCAAGTGGAATTAGAAAAAACTAAGAAAAGATTGGATGAAGGAATAACAAGAACGCATCCTTTATACAAGCCAGGGAACCTAGTTAAAATCTTAAATAACACCAAACAAAACAAATTAGAACAATCCTGGAAAGGTCCTTACGAAGTTATAGATTACCTAGATAATAATAATCTACGCATTAGGAATAAAGATAAAATACTGAGAGTACACATAGATCAGTGTAGGCCTTATTTTTTAGATGAGGACCCTAGTACTTCTAATAACGGCAATGGCCAACTGTAAAGCCAACTACACCTTACAACCGTCAAAATTCCCATTATAGAACAGGAAGAGGGTACCATCAAACATATTATACCTATCCCTTATCCTATCCAAAACCTATATTTTGCAGTAATTCCCGACAATGACTACTTAATAAAATTTAGAGACTCATATGTAATTACTGACAAGGAAACAATAAATAAATGTACGACGATAAGCGAATATAAAATTTGCGAAAGAAGCCAACCAAACCTTAGGCTGACTGACAGTGAAACATGCGAAGCTACGATATTCAAGCGATACTCAGAGAACAAATGTAAAACTTCAACTTTTGCTTTACACAAAGAAACCTTCATACCCGTACTAAACGGATACATAATAGTACTAATGAACGAGGTATATTTAGATATTAGCTGCGAAACAGGAATAGAACACCTAAAGATTAAACAACCCTCACTACTGACGGGCTCACTTACTGTACCTTAGCAAAAATCTAAAGGGACAATTTTAAAACGAATTCAATGCGACCTACAACATTAGTTACTCTAACGACGATCTAAAAACCTTAGAAAGTAAATTAATACGTCTCCCTAAAATTATAGATAACAATGAATTACGACAAGCCAAATTAAGCCTAGACGATGCAGAAAATATGTTAAAATCAATAGCCATTAACAGAAGACTAAGAACATGGAGAGAAACAACTATGGATTGGTTAAGCTATTTAGGTTACGCAGCGCTAGGATTAGGATCAGCCTATGTTCTGTACAGATTAGGAATACTCGAATTCATACAAAAGTGTATGCCCAAAAAACTCTGTATATTCTGTGTAAAAACAAAGGTAACAACGCCGACGAACGTCGTCACGTACAATTCTAGCTTGCAACCCTTGGTGATCAACGAAATACCAAAAGTAATGAGGGTAAGAATTTAGTAAATTAAGAGACTAATTTATGTCTAAAAAGGGGAGTGTTACCAGGCCAGATGTTGACCTCCTTCCCCCAGGTTTAGTTACCCATATATGTAGAGGTTGATGACCTCCCCCTCCTAGGTTTAGCTGTCTATATATGTAGAGGTTCAGGCAGGCCTCGTCAGTTCTTCTCTAAAATCTCTCACGAATAAAACCTACAAAGTGACATCAGTTTGATGTCACTACTATCCGAAAATAGAAAGTTTAGTTTTCACTATAACATCTTATCAAATTTTAAAAAATTATGCGATTCTAATAAATCATGAATCATTTTTTCAGAGAAAAGATTTCCCACAACTTCACCGTTTCTGATTTTTAAATATAAATTCTTTAATGGCAGAAACCAATAAAACAACATTTTCCAAAACGAAATTTTTATAAACAAATTGCTGAATTTGATAATAATTTATTCATTTTCGAAGATTGGAAATGGTTAAGTTGTGGAAAATCTTTTCTCTGAAAAAGTGATTCATGATTTATCAGAATCGCATAATTTTTGAAATTTGGTAAGAAGCGATAAAAAAAAAGTTGGGGCAAAAATAAAATTTATTAATAAAATTATTTTTCTGTATTTCAAATTTTTTCATGGAAATTAATCTTTTCTCTTCCAAAATAGCCCTTCAATAATAATATTGTTATTCTTGAAAGCAAAATTATCTATTTTTGCCTGAGGTTTACTTTTCGTGGATAAAAACTACCTTAATGAAACAAAATTTTTTTGATTCAAACAAAATATCTTTGGACCAAATAAATATTTGTTCGAATCAAATAAATTTCTGCCTTCAATCAAACAATTTATATCTTTGACCATATATCATTGAATTAATTTCTTTGTTTTGAAGAAAAATTAATTTGATTCAAACAAATATTTATTTCGTTTAAAGACATTATGTTTGAATTGATAAATTTTTATTTCATTTAAACAAATCATTTCTTTAAATCAAAGAAAGTCTTTCAAGCAAATAATTTTCTTTGATTTAATCAAATATTTTTTCTGAGTGCACTTATTTTGATTTAGAGAGTGAAATAAAGCGTACTTACCGAAGGTGATCCTGATTTGTATAAGAATTCCCAGTAAAATTCTGAGAAAAAGAAATTCTAACAATATCCTCAAAAGAAGGCACAAAGAATAATTGTTTCATTTGAAATATTTCATTAAATGCAATTTGAAATGATTTCCATGAATAAATTTCCTAGTTTTCTAAAGTCCGAGGACTATTTGAATTTTTTCGATATATAACTAAAATTACTTTAAATTATATAGATTTATTTTAAAAACGCTTGAAAATCGAGGATATTTTACAATTGGAATTGTTTGCAATTAAAATTTTTGTAAAGAGGAACTACTATAATTATTTTCGTAGATCTTTTTATTTAAATATTCCCAACTTATTCAATTTAAAATTGGAAATATTACTATTAAGCAATTTTCAATACCTCATTATTTTTTAATCTGTCCACTTATGATTTTCTTGTAAGCTTTTAATTAATCACTTGTAAAAAGCACTTATAGCCTTAAAAAAGCATTTGAAAATTAAAAAAATTTTGAGTTCAAACGATTTTAAAACTCTTTCATTTTTAGATCATTGTATCATTAATTCATCTGATTGACATTGTACTTTTGTAAAATTTCAATAACTGTAATTTAATTTTCATTTGCAAGACTGTAAGAGTATTGGATTTAAATTCTAAACTCAAAATTTCAATTTCTCATTTCGACCAAAAATATTTAAAGTAACAATTTTTCCCTTCATAGATATACTTTATTAGCATAAGGTATAGGTAAGAATGAATATTAAATAGTTATTTCCTGTAAGTAATTATTTATTTAATTATAAATTTCGGGTTGGCTGCAAAGTTTTTCCTACGTAAGCAAACTTGAAGCTAGGTTTCCACATTTTATCTTTAAAGGAGTGTTTTTATATTCTCATAAAATAGAATTACAATAAAGGTAATTATGACAGAATTTATTAATTAAAAATGATTATTATTTTTAAAATTTACATAAAAATGCAATTAATTAACGTTCTGAATTTATAATATTCAAAATCAATTGAGTGAAATCAAAGAAAGTTAAAAAATAAAACTACTTGAATACAACAGGTTATGAACCTAACCTCAAATTCTGCATTTCAATTCTACAAACAAATAGTATGGAATAAATAGTCCTTGCAGATCACACACTCGAAAGAATTATTTAACATTTCCTGAAATTCATAAAATTTATGTCACGTCATCAACATTATTTAAGACTTTTTACAAAATTTGTCAGCTGTCAAATTTTGTAAACAGAAGTCGCCGGGCGAGCAGACGACGAGATGCATGAGACATCGAATCGAAGAAATCGCAGAAACTCAGAAAGTTAGGGAACGCTTGCTTTTACTTTATTTCGTATATGCTATATATAGACGAAATAAGGAATTCAGAAGACACTGCGAGAAACACGCGTCGCCATGGAAACGGCTGAGATTTGTAAAGAGGGCAGCACCTCGATACCCAAGAAAGAGTGATGTTCTATATATATCGTTCTCCCACTCCGAGGCCACTCGCCGCATCTAGGTTTATAATATCTTTGGGCTGGTATTTGCTACATATGCAGCAAAAAGAATCAGTGACTTTGTTGCACGTATGTTTTAAAAGAGGAACTGGACATTTTTTATTTAAAGGTGCCATATGTGTTAAGAAAAGCCCACGCGTAAGAGATCCTGCTCCGACTGGAGATGAGTCTACTGTCCTAGGGGTAATAACTCTCATACCTCCCTAGGCCTAAGTATGAAAGCTTTCCGACTTTGACGAGGACTATGTCAACTCATTGTCGAACACACAACGGCTTCATCCTCACACCCTCACGCCCACCTGCATGGCAGCTTTACCTTTGCTGGCTTCTTTACCCCAACAAATCTGAGAACGAATCATTCTACACATCCCATTTCGGGGCAATTGTCATCGTCACAGTATCTGTCAAGGCAGCAGGATTTTGTGGATTATGCCACAAACAGATTATACCGAGAAAAGTTTGAAAACAAAAACGATCTTAAATTTAATTTCAAATATAACAAAAAAAAACAAAATTAAAAACAAAAAATCGGAAAATCAAATTTATACACTCTAACCAGAAATTTTACTTCTGCTCGTATAACGAAAAACGGTTTGCAGATTTAATCTTTGAAAAACCTATGCGATTCATTCCGTTTTCTTCTTATTCGTTCCTCATTACATACTCTTTTTAACATTCAGCAGTACTCTGACATCATGTTTAAATCCCAATTTGCTTGACAGCTGTCCTCCATTACTCTCATATCTTGGTGAAAACGTCTACGTGTGTTCTTCATTTTCGTATTAAAGTTTTCATCTAGGAGCATTTTACGGACTTGGGCCCGTCAAATATGCCTTCTTTTAATTTAGCGTCGCAAATTCCTGAGCATTGTTCGACTAAGTATTCAAAACACTCGCCTTTCTTATCTAAAGTCTTAATAAACTTTTTTATGAGGCCACGTTTTATGTGAAGTGAACGTAGATTAAAGGCTGCTTTTGCTGGCTAGTTCTTAATTTCACAGTAATTGGTTCGATTCCTACGATCTCATCGACGAAGAAAGCAGAGATGTTTCCTATATGTTGGTTACTGTCCCAATATTATGGTTATTATTTTCAGATCTTCGTATAGTTGCCATTTTGTGCTTTATAATTCACTTTTTTTTAAACATATTTCTTCGTCTTTGCTTTATTCGTTTCGGCTTTCTTCGTTCTAATTTATCACATTCTTAGATTTATTTTCAATGTATTTACCGATGATCCAGACCATCTACAGCCTACGTAGAATTATTTTCATTTTTTGAATAGTAACATTATTTCGTTCCTTTAAATTCGTTTTTTTTGTGACTAAAGAAACATGAGCATACAATATTTTCATTTATTAGCCTGAATGAAAGCTGGCAACATTCGTTATCTGAAAGTAGCAATCTTCTTCAGACTGTGATGTTTTCCATATTATTCGCATTTTGAATTTCAATACTTCTTTAATCTGTTTGTCTCCTACCTTAACAACATCGTGCTACATGAATGTACGTGAAGTGTGGCGCCCAATTACTATCTCGGCCAGTGACTTCTAACCCAAAGCAATCATAATACATTTTTTCATCCTTAAATATAAAATTCTGCGATTTTTGGTGACTCCAAATTTGCCACAGACATAGCAGAATACATAAGAGTTCTTATTGCATTTACGTGAAAAAGTTCTGCTTCTTTTATCTTTATACTCTACGAAGTCTGCAAACTAATACACTAGCTCTTACTACACTCTGTATAAGTTTAGAATTATTTTTCATGGAAATGTTATCGGTATATAATACGGCTCAAATCAAGTGAAATATATCGAAATCGTTTGAATCGTTGCAAGCGGTGCTGGAATGGTGCGTTTGAATGCAGTAAATTCTCGTTAAGGCATGCATAGAACGGAGGTTTAGTTTCTCCCAGCATATGCAAGGTACACGTTTCAAATTTTTTCTATTTCTTGAATGTAAGATTTCATTGACCGGTAAAATTTTCACATAGAATACCAACAATTTTCTATTGCCTGCAAATTCATTTATATGCAATAAATAATAATATGATAATCTTAATCATGAAAAATTAGGTATATTTAACACCTAGAAGTTGTCGATTCACATTTGTGTTTACAACTAATACTTGAAAGATGACACCACAAGACCTAATTTTAAAAATTAATAAGTTTAGTGTTTCCAATTAATGCTCAAGCTACTTTCACACTTAGCGTCCTTTCCAATTTCCCAACTAATGCGCGATCTCTTTTCACACTCATAGTCTTTTCAGAGTTTCCAAATAATGCGTTAACTCTTTGCTGCTCATTTTCTTTTTAGACTTAACAACTAATGTGCGACATCTTCACTCACTCATTGTCTTTTTAAAGTTGTCAACCAATGCGCGAGATGTTCGCGACATGCATATTGGAGAATCCGTTGAAAATCAAATTGAGAATGCGATGAATGCAAACAAAGAAAGCCGGAATGGAGGATAATAAGACGAGGGAAATGAAAATAATAAAGAAAGCGAAGACAATAAAAGCGAAGAAGAATACGTAACGATCGATGGAAAAAAACATTCAAAATTGGTTTCGCAGAAGAAATTTAATAATATCATTTGAAACACTGATAATAGATATGCATTCATCTTGAAAGCTCACTTAACCAGACTTAAAGAAAATTATGAAGGTATGAAATATACTTTGGAAAAAGTGAATGATGTAGCACATAAAGAGCAACTCTGCGGGAATCTGAAAATAATAAGTATAATATAGGGATAGCAACAGGATATAAGGAACATCCATACTTTCTTTGTCTATAGGATGTCGAAGATAAAAAATCACTATAAAATTTAGAACTGGCCAGTAGGAGCAGCCTTCATTTCAGAATACTTTCCTGAGCTGAAAGGACATTTATTTATTTATTTATTTATCTGTTCTCAAACTTGAAAATATGGCTGACTGGCAAGAGATTTTACTCAAATAGAGAGGTTATTGCCGAAACAAAAGCGTATTTTGAGAACTTGAGCGCTGACTACTGTAAAAAAGGCATCGAGCTTTCAGAAACTTGTTGAAATAGATGTATCGAGTTGGAAGGAAACTATGTTGAAGAATAAATAGAATTTTTCAAACCAAGAAACCAAGCGATAGAAGGGCGTCGCTTGAACTATCTACGCTCTCAGAAGAAAATTAATATTTCAGGAACCCGTTAAGACTTTTTGATGTTTGATAGCTTAAATGAAAGCTGCTATTTTAGAGAATATTTTTCTTACAATGGAAACATTTTTAGATAATTTCCCCAGCTCCAGTCAAATGCTGAAGTTGTGGTACAAAATTCTGTAAAAATCGGAATTTAATTTTTGTCTTTCTCACATCATGAGCTAATACTCATATGTCCAAATCAATTCATATAGGGATCATTTTATGTAGAATTTTATAAGCTTTTCAATGATTTTTTCAAATTATATTTGATTTTCATTTTAGATGGTACTATTACCTTTCAAAGTCAAACTTAGTTTTTGATAGTTCGCATGTTTAATGGTCTGATACTAGCTGACCGTAGTGTACTTGTACTTATAATATAATAATCTCATCGAAGGTGGACTTTAGGGTGTAAAATTAAGGTTCTCAATTTCGTTTACTGGAGCCCAAAAGTCTTCTTTCGTGACCCTTGTTGCTTCTTGTAGGTATTTATTCCTTTTAATTTGTTTTAAACAATTTCCTATGACGTGACCTCGCACGTAACAATATTCACAACTTTCATGCCACTTGAATAATTTTTTCAGCTTGTTTTTATATCTTTTTAACTATAAATATATCTTTCACTACTTTATCAGCATTATTTTCTTTGCAAAATAAATATTTCGCTAATTTAAGCAGCACTTTTTTTACGGCCCCGTGTTTGGCAGTTTTGATATTGCCTTTCGTGTTACTGAATTGAATAAAAGTGTTTTTGCGGCTTACATCCCCAACAATACATTTTACGACAAATTTTGTAATGTGAGAGAAGCCCTTAGTATTGTCCAAAACGTATTTGGGTTATGAGAGTCCGTACTCTTCTCGTGATTTTTCTCGCGATCCTCTTGCAAATCTTAGGGTTGCTGTGACTCCCTTGGGCTGAATTATTGCACTGTATATTATCCCTGTGAGGGATGTTGTCATAATTGAGAATCAAGTCATTGCGTACAAGCAAGCTTAGTTCATGTTATCAAAGTGTTCCTGAAGTAGAGCCACGTCGGGTTCCTCTAGGAACGCGTTATTTCCTTCTGATAATTTGAAAATCAAGTAGGGTCCATAATATAGTATTGGCTACTGAGTTTCACATGGGTTCTGACTTCTTGTGCAACATGAATATTATCTCCAATTTTCTCGAACATGGTTTTATTCCCCTATTGTAGTTCTTTTTTAAGTGCTGTTTTGCGCTGGACAAATTTTCAGCGGCTATATTCTTTCTTTCAGTTAATCTCGTTGTTACTTCCTGCAAATATGACACATAAGATTTCAGTTTTACATAAAATGTGAATAAACCAGGCATACGCGCTGTTTTGTTGAAAACTATCTCAAAGGAGGTCAATTTAGTGGCTTCGCGTATCGACTTATTATACGTGAGCATCTCGAAGGCTAGAAGCTGATCACAATCATTATAAGCTTTAGCACACGACCTTATATAATACATCAAAACAGCATGGCTTTAGATGTTCCTCATCGTGAAGATAAATGCTTAGCAAAGGCATGGGCAATTTTTGTGAAAATATCTAGTACGGATTCAGCTATAACATTTTTAGAGGGATTGCCCTGCATGGAAATATAATACATATTGTATTGTCCATGCACCAGATACACTGCGCTCTCATGCAAATTATGTGAGCTTCAAGAATTAGCCACAAGAAGACTCATTGTAAAAACTAGAGGGGCAGTACACCAAACGCTTGAGTTTGACGTGCGTCGTACATGAAATTAACTAGTGTAAAACCTTCGAATCCGCCTATTTCACACTCGTCATTTCACTTGTTCTCAAAGCTTATGACCTTTAACATGCAAGGCACTAGTTATTTTTCTGCGCATACTTATCCTCGTTCGCATGATTTTACTACTGTGCGTGTTATGCACAGGTTTATTTGAATAAGAAGAAATGTTTATATCCATTTCACCTGTTTTTTAATCAACAGATACTTGTGCAGGACTTTCACGAATTTCGTTTCATTACCAGAAAAGCCGTTACTTCTAGTCCTGGACTAGCGTCGACTGTTGATGCATCCGGGAAATTCGTCCTTTAGCATTTAAGAAAACCTGAGGCTATTTTCATTCCGTTTTCAAAAAAATATTATGAATGACCGAAAGAGTCCTACACAATTATCCAATGATTATGAACCACGTGAAATGGATATGGGTAAACATTTCTACTTATGCAGACGAGCCTACAATAAATACTACGAATCGTCCGTATAACCATTTACGACTGTCTATCACTGGCATCCCTTCGACATTATCCGCGGCCTATAACATGCACAGTAGTCGAATCATGAAATTATTTATTAATGAATCATTAATTATTTATGTAGAATAGGTATTAAGGAATAAACGTTACATATTTATTTGCGGAATTCTGCGTGAAAAAGTTTGAATGTCACAGACCCTTCAGGGAGTGCGCAGAAATATGACCGTTCGGCAACTCTGATTAGAATTCCTTAATTATTGAAAAAATATGGAGGTAATGATAGTAGAAATAATTTAAGAATTTGCTAATATCGCTATTTAGCTATTTGCTGATTTTTAGATGTGAAATATTTCTCCCCTTTCCACACTCAGTGTAAGAAAGAGAAATCATTATTTGAATCAGGCCGCTTACCGCACATAGAAATTGACATTGGAGTTGTTCGTAAGAGAATTCCAGGTGAAATTTACATATAGGAATAGACATGGGGGATGAATGTAAAGGAATTTCAGATGAGATTTACACATAGGAATTCACATGGAAATTTCAAATGGGAACCTTCAATTTTTATCACAAATTCAGATCCTCCATCAAAAAATACGGAAGTTTTTAAGGGAAATTTGTAATCGACTTACGATAGATGGTGCTGCAATAGAGTAAATGAAATGTTAATTATTTTAAGGAATGCGTTTCCAGACAAAAAAAAATAAGACGCGTTGAACTTTTTCAGGAGGACCATTCAATTTTAAGCACTACTTTTATATCCATCTAGCAACAACGGCGTGGACGTAGCAGTTGTTTATTCCCTTTAGGGTGCTTGGTTTCGTAGTCCCTTTACTTTTCACCATCGGGGTGCTTGTCTTCGTTGGATCCCTTCGCCTCTCACCATTGGGGTGCTTGATTTCGGTGAATCCCCTCGCCTCTCAAAAACGGGATGCATATTTTCGGTAAACATTTTACAATGAGTGCTCAAAATGGTGTCCTCCACTTATATTGCCGGATAATGCGATAGACATCCATCATGTTGAAACCACATGTATCTTCTGAAGCGCCCCTTAACAAAATATTACTAGTTTCTGAAAATCATCGCCATGAATTTTTTGATGCAGTGGTATATAAAAGAGATGGTATTTATTACGTTTTAATACCTTCCAAGCACTAGTTAGAGACATTCCGGAATCGCGGCTTAGTTGTCGGTTACTACAATGGGGGTCTTAAGTGACTGCAGTTAAAATCGGGATTTCGCGATAAGTAACTGTTTTTTTGACGGTTCCTGTTCTTCATTTGTAGACTATCGTTAGTGATGAAATTTTTTTGACTCGGTAAAAAACGCGTGTGATCGAACACTGCCTCAAAAACGTTGAGCATGAACCATGACAGTATTATCTAATATTCCTGACACTTTCTCCATGAATGAAAATGATTTGATTTTTCTCTTATCCAGATAGAGCCTCCATTGTAATAGTAATGAGGTCAAGGAATAAGAGAATACAGCGACATCTAAACAAACTCAAACGAACGTGAACAAGAACAATAAACCAAACGATATCAAAAACCCCAGAGGTAACAGACAACCACTACGTCCACGTCATCGTTCCTGGGTCGAGCTAAAAAAGCGTTAGAATTCATTTCTCTTAAATATTTTAAACATATCAAATCTTATAAAAATAAATTTATAAATCTAAAAAAATAATCCAAAGATATTAATGATAATCATATGAAATTCAAAAAAATTACACAGGTCAACATTTTATCTACTCTGGAACACCAGAAACGGATTGGATATACAAAGGTTTTTGAGGTCACTGATTACGATGAGGGGGTCAGTTAACCTCCATCACGTCAGGTTCAAGGTCATTTGAAGGTCAAGTGTAGAAAAATGCGTCAGAAAAATCTGTAAAATTCTTACTTATTTTTTATGGTCACTAAGTTTAACACCGAGAACAGTTAGCCTTGACTCTATGAGATTCAAGGTCATTTGAAGGTCAAGTGTAAAAAAATGCGTCAGAAAAATCTGTAAAATTCTTACTTATGTGGTTGAGGTCACCGAGTTCGAATCCTCATACTTATTTTTTTATGGTCACTAAGTTCGACACCGAGATCAGTTAGCCTTGACTCTGCGAGGCTCAATGTCATTTGAAAGTCAAGTGTGAAAAAACGCGTCAGAAAAATCTTTAAAATTCTTACTTATGTGTTTGAGGTCACTGAGTTCGAATCCAAGGTCAGTTAGTCGTGACCACGCCAAATTCAAACGTTTACGTTGAGTTGCAAATGACTTAAACCGATTCCTTGCTTTTGTTTGTTATATTTGTGTCTCTCTTTATAAATCGCTTAAGGAACTAACCTCCATATTAAAGAATTCATTATATTTTTTTGGATTCTTATGAAAATTTGAATTTATTCCTGGAACGACACTGCCTACAAAAAATATAGAAGCTGCCGAAGTTGTTTTTTCATGATCAACATATTTTTTCAATTTTTCCTATATTTGACCTTCAGATGACCTTGAATTTGGTGTGATCAAGACTCACTGACCTTGGATTCGAACTCAGTGACCTCAAACACATAACACGTGGGCCAATAAGTCCCGGGACTGACACATAGATGGTGTTGCCAACAAAAGCTCTGTATGATTTTTCATGAGTACCAACCTTCAAAAGATACCTGTCAAAATTTCATGACATTTTGATGTTTGGTCCACGAGTTTCAGTGATTTAAGTGACGCTAGTCTTGATATTCTCAAAACAATGCATTCGAAACAATTTCGTGTGTTGATTTACCATTGCTTTTTGATGAAAAAATACACAGTGCAAGCTCAGCAATGGCTTGAAAAGTGCTACGGGGACTCTGCTCCATCAAAAACAACCATCTGTCGGTAGTATGCTGAGTTTAAACGTGGTCGTACAGACACGGAAGATGCTGAACGCTCCGGCCGACCAAATGACGTAGTTACACCGGAAACGATCGAAAAAGTCCACCAAATCGTTTTCGAAAACCGTAAATTAAAATTGCGTGAGATAGCTGACACCTTAAAGATATCATACGGCAGTTTGTAGGCTATTTTGCATGAACATTTGTCTATGATGAAGCTGTTGTCAAAGTGGGTGCCGCGTTTGCTCACGGTGGATCAAAAACGACAACGTTCCTTGATTCCGAGCGCTGTTTGGAGTTGTTTCGCAGAAATAAACCGAATTTTTTGCGTCAGTATGTGACAATGGACGAAACCTGGATCCATCACTACATTGTGGAGTCAAAGCGGTCGTCAGCCGAATGGACTGCAGTCGGTGAGAAGCGTCCAAAGCGGCCAAAAACGCAAATGTGGGCCGGTAAGGTTATGGCCTCAGTATTTTGGGATGCTCATGGAGTTTTGTTCGTCGACTACGTTGAAAAAGGTAAGACGATCAATAGCGAACGTTACATTGGCCAATCGATGCATTTGAGGAACGGAATCGGTGAGAAACGGCTCCAAATGAAGAAGAAAAAAGTGCTCTTTCACCAAGACAATGCGCCGTGTCACAAATCGCTCGCTACCATGGCGAAATTGAATGAATTGAGCTTCGAATTGCTTCCACACCCACCATATTCACCGGATCTGGCCCCCAGCGACTACCACCTGTTTACAGACCTCGAAAAAATGCTCCAAGAAAAGGAGCGAACGCTTATTTCGAGGCCAAAGATAAATCGTTCTACAAGAGAGGTATTTAAATGTTAAAGAAGCGCTGGACTGATTGTATTGCTTTTGAAGGAGACTATGTTGATGAATAAAGTCAAGTTTTGCCAAAAAAATGTGTTTTTCCTAGTTAGTCCGGGGAATTATTGATCCATGTGTTAAGTAAGATTTTTTCAGATTTTTCTGACGCGTTTTTTCACACTTGACCTTGAAATAACATTGAGTCTCTCAGAGTCAAGGCTAACTGATCTCGGTGTCGAACTTAGCGACCATAAAAAAATAAGTATGAGGATTCGAACTCGGTGACCTCAACCACATAAGTAAGAATTTTTCCAGATTTTTCTGACGCATTTTTCTACACTTGACCTTCAAATGACCTTGAACCTGACGTAATGGCGGTTAACTGACCTTTTCATCGTAATCAGTGACCTCAAAAACCTTAGTATATCCAAACCGTTTCTGGTATTCCAGAGTAGTTAAAATGTTGACCTGTGCTATTAAAATACAGAATTCTGAATTAGTTATGTCTATTTAGTGCACTGTGTATTCAGAGTCTCATAGATTTTTTTAATACGCTAGTCACGCCAACTCTGCTTGTTTACTCAGAAAGTTAATATTTTTCATTTGCTTTCTCGAGACTATTCTGCTTATCAACTCAGAAAGTCAATATTTTACATTTGCTTTTTCGAAACTATCCTTATTTGTCTATTCTGCTTGTCTACTCAGAAAGTCAATATTTTATATTTGCTTTTTCTAGACTATCCTCACGTTGTAGAGACTAATGCACAATTTCCGTCTGTCAAATTAAGATTGTCGTATAAAACACACCCCTAAATACTCCTCACAAGTCTACGTTTTCGGGCATTGATCCTTGTCTCAAGTGAAAAATTACCTTATAGGACATTGTTAGTTAGAAGTTACATCATTTCACCCAATTCGAACTTTAATTGTGAAATCTTATATTGAACCTTACATTTTACCCAAAAAAATTCCCTTAAAATGTGTACTCATAGTGTGGGCAATAATGTTTGTTTAGGGGAGGAGTATGGTTCTAAATATAGTTATTAAGAATAATTAAACTTTATTTATACTATATTCATAACATATATATGGTGTCCTATTTAAACTTAAATACTGTAATATCTTGAAAATAAAGCATGCGTTAAGGGGTGTTTCTACCTTGTTGGGTCAAAAAAATATACCATTTTCTCGAATTTTTCGGGAGAAAAGGTAAAAAGATTAACGCTTGAAATTTTGTCTGGGTAATAAAGTAATTGTATTAATGTATGAAATAATTTTTTCACGGTCTACATTCAAGGGGGGGGGGGGCTCGATAAATGGCGACGCGTCTGCGCGGAATTGTGCCATTGACGGAATTTCTCCTACTAATAGAGATAATCTGAAACACAAAAATAGAACAGATTCTTACTCTGCATATCATTACTCGTGTCCTGTACCAGAATCATTCAAAAATCTTAAAAAATGAAAGAGTTGTGAGCTATTAAAGTTAAAGTACCGATTTTGCACTTTTTTTCTTCACATTATTGTTTATAAAAAAAATGTTTCCAACATTTTTTGTTGATTCTGGTACCAGACATTTTTACACTTGAAACACGCGTGTGCCAAATTGCATCGCGATTGCTCATATAGCGCGTCCTGGAGGAGTTCCGTAAATTTGGAAAACGTGGTTTCGAGAAAAATGCTTTGAAAGTATTTGTGTCACGGTCAGCGAAACCACCAATGGCATGATCAAAATCAGAAGGTTAAATTTTTGCGTCTTTACCCCCAAAAACATCCAAGAAAAGACAATCCCTTTACAATAATATTTCTCAACGAAGAAAGCGACTCCTGCGGGAATCAGTTTCCCCGCTGACATGCAAAGCAATGAAATGATTATTTAATTCGAATTTTTGTGAGTTGTCGCTTTTTAAATACCACGTATGCAAGTTCAAATACGTACATGAGAATTTGTGCACCTTCCGTGTTCAGACGTAGGTTCTTCAAGCTAGCACCTCCACAATTGAAATTCCCCAATTTTTTTGTATCGGAATTACCTTGATGGATGTACCTACCTTGAATTCAGCCAGCACAAAAACTTGGATAAATTAAAAATAAACTGAACCAGGATTTTAGGCTTTTTTGGGTTCTGGAAGCCACCTAAAACCAATTTTCAAAAATGACTACATTGTCTAAAGAAACAATCCCCTTTCCAAAAAATCAGCCCTCGAAAAATTAAAGTATACTGGAACTTTGGGCGTTTTTGGGGCTCTTCGAAAATGTCTATCGATTTTCGTACTCCAACCCTTAGCATAAAATCGCACCCCTGCATGACCATGCAGAGATAACTTTGACTAAAAATAATTTTTCTCAAATTTGTATCATCTATAAAAACTCTCTTTTTTCGGACTCTTTTAAAATGTCTCTATCGATTTTTATGCTCCAACCTTTAAGATCAAATCCTACCCCTGCATGACCATGCGGAAACTACTTTGACAAAAATTACTGGGGAACAATTATTATCGTTTATGAACTCTCTTTAATATTTGTGACCTTCAAAAAAGGTTTATGGACGATAAAGTTCGCAAAAAGATAATTTTCATAACATGGCCCTCCAGGGGTATATAGCGGAGGTGCTGACACGAAATTTGATTCTTTGTAAAAAGCATTGGAGCCCAAAAATCGGCAATAGAGCCTCAAAATATTCCAAAAAGCCCATAATTCCGATATTGAAAATTAAGAAATTTTGATTGTGGAGCTGTTAACTTGAAAGACCTCTCAGACTTTTTCATTTTTTACGTAAATTTGATTTTTTTCACTGTTTTAAATAGTGCAAATTTTTTAATTATCGTCGAATTGAAAAATACCATTGAATTTATGTTTAGAACTTCCTTAGAACTATGACAAATTTTTATTAATAATTGTAAGAATTTTTTAAAAAATTTTCAAACACGTTAAAAATATTTTCTAAAAAAATACAAAAGGAAGAAACTTATAAAATTGCACGTGGGACGGATAAAACATTGTAGTAACAAACTATATAGATGTATTGTGCGTGTGAAAACTATAAAATCGGTCTGAATAGCTGAATAGGGTAAGTGTGCCAATTACTGCGGATCGAAAATCAAGACGGCTTTTAAAGTTAAAAAAAAAGATTTTGAGATAAAAAAGTCGTCACGAATTAATTTTTAAAGCAGTATTTGGTATTAAGTAAGTAGCATGCAGTCCTTAAACCCTGAAAAGAAACCAGATTTACTTAGAAAATGCGAATCTAAAAAAATGTTCCATGTAGGTATTACTGCGGGTTTGCATGAATTACTGCGCACCAATTACTGCGGAAACCCCAATTTCTGCGCGCGTAATACTGAGATATTATTTTGATTGAACTTACAATTAATTTAGGAGTGTTTAAAATTTTATTTAATCTCAATTATAAAAAGTAAACACGACGAAGCATTCGTAACAAATTAAGATTAATAATTTTATTAATTTTATTTAATTTAACTTAAAATTATATCACTTGAGTTCCTCTTGCATCTTTAGCAACGATTACGGAGTGTTGAACATTTTATTTAAGCTAAATTATAAAAAGTGAAGTATTTTTAACAAATTAAGATTAAATAATATTATAACTCTTATTTAATTTACCTTAAAATTATATTACTTGACTTTCTCTTGCCTCATTAGCAACGATTTTGGAATTTTCAACATTACGTTTAATCTCAATTATAAAAAGTAAGCATAACGAAGCATTTGTAATAGATTGAAAGGTTATGCAGTGCCGCCTGACAGATCGCAGTAATTCATACACCTATGAAAATCATGTACCAAATACTGTTTTGGTAAAAAAATGATTAAAAAACGTATTTTTTGTTATTTTGCATAAATATTTAGAAAAATAAAATATTTACTTTGCAGAAAGTAATATCACAATAAATATTTTATTTTCAGAAACGGAATTATAACAAGTTTTTCAGAACGTGTTCATGACCTTTCAACAAATCTAAGCATTAAAACTATGGGAATCGGGAACATGAGAGTTTTAAATTGCAATCAATTAGCTACAAATATCGTAACTATTGATAATTCGTTGATACTTATTATGCTTGGATTAGAAATTGATTGTTTTTAATTGTTCTGTAGCGTTATATATCTTTAAAACTTTGTATATCATTAGTTTTATTTGAAAGCGCAGTAACTGGGGCATCCACAGTAATACCCACACTTACCCTATGTCCTATTCATTATTAAATAAATTATATCAGAAATAATAAATATTTGAACCATTTGAGGTTGGAGACTATACCAATAGACACATTAAAATTGTCAATTCTTGATGATAGCATTTAGCTACAAGATGATTATTCATCAAAACTTATTTCCCAATTGTTTGAAAATATCCATGTAGAAAAGCTCTTCAGAAAATAAGCAAGTGAACTAATAGCGCCGATTGTTTCTGTTTGGAAAAATGCACATAATTTAAGTCTTGGGAAATTCTATTATACATTCTAATTTTTTATTTTGAAAGAATAAATTATTCAAATCGTGAATTGACAAGTTAGATGTGTTCATTGGTCTAGCCATGGGCCTCAACCGGTTAATTGAGAGAAATGAAATTTCCATACCACTTCCATTCGTGATTTTCCTTCATTGCAAGGGTAAACACCCCTTCAAAAAATAATAAGAGGATGGGAGAACACAAATACCAGTACAATGGATTTTTTTTCAAATTCGTGACTTGCCATGTCGTAATAAATCCGTGAACTACGAATATTAATCGAGTGATTATTCCTTTCATGGTAGCAATAAATTTTGCCATCATTCTATTCAACACATTATCATTAAAAAGCAAATTGAAGTGCAACTTAAAGCACACGTTTTACACCAATACACAGGGGTGTATTTTTGATCAATGTAAAGTTTCAAGTTCTGCGTTTAGCGGAAAATGTGAACTCATCCAGAAAAGATGCTAGGAAGAACTGTGATAGGAAGAGTAATGTTCTCAAACGCGAGTGTTCTTGACGCGCAAGCGTGATTTTTGCTCTAAGCTTTTGATATCACGCTTGTAGAGGTACTACCTCTCATTCTCATATTTAGTCAGAAAAAACTGTAAATTTTTACTAACAGAGGTATAAATGTGCCTTCGGAACTAGTTTCTTTTAAATTCTCAATAAGTGACTGACGCTGCGGACACCCTTCCCCCCTCGACATATTGCGTGAAGTTTTATTCAAAACCAGCAAAGTAAAATACACTCGATTTTTGCTGTAACGAAGAACTTGATAACCAAAAATCTTGCTCTAATGACGGCGAGAGGGGTTTTCGCCAATACATTTTATATTATAATATATGTGAATGTGTCTGTATCATGCAAAGTGCATCAAGATGCGCCAGTATCGATTATGTAATTTTAGTTGAATAAAGAATTCCTTGATTTTCTGTGCTATGTACATCATTTTGTAGTAATGCCCCTAGCGAACCGGCTGAACGCTAGGTTTACGACAAAATAAATATTAAACTTGTTTGTATCCTCTCCTACGTTAAAATTAACGTAAAAAGGTAATGGAGATATGTATGGAAAATTTTTATTTATTAACGCTAAATATTAAAAAAGTGTAATGTATGACCATGAACTCTGCTAAAATTCACTTCAAGGGAAACTCCCAAACATTTCGTGAGGGAAATTTAAATATGTAATTAAAGATTGGAAAATGCAAACTTGTCAAATAAATGTATTGTTACATCACAAACGCAACACTTCTCTTCTTAAAAGATTTCTCCCTTTTATTGTATGTCAAGATCGCAAGGATCCTCTCTAAGAAATGAGGAATAAGTCAGTCAACAGGCAGGGATCAATTATATGAAATATATTTATTAACATAAAATAGACGATAAGCAAGCACCATGGAAATGGTGACAATATAAAAGATTCAGAGTTGGTTGTAATTACCCTTGGTCGAAAGTGAGTTAGTTATAATTAAGTCCAGTTGGTTAAATATGGTAACTTGAGATCTTCCTTCGTGACTTTTGAGATTCTAGAGGATTCTCTAAGGTGATCCCTAGCGGACCCGTGTGAGAGAACGGTCATAGAATACTCTGACCGTTCTCTGACTGTTCTATGACCGTTCTATGACCTCGCATTATTACGGCTAAGATCGGTAAAAAAGACATTAAAAGCTTTGCAATTATGATTCTGTCGCGAAATTTGTATTAGAAGATGAAGCAATAAATACAATTATCTTATTTTTCAGCGATAAAAACTAGAAAAACATAATACCTGTCATTGAAGGCAGTGCAGTGGTTCACAATTGGCGGAACGTCTCCACCGTGAGGGTTTACTATTGGTGGACACGTTCCGCAAATGGTGAACCACTGCACTGCCTTCAATGATAGGTAGATGATGTATTCCTAGTTTTTATCGCTGAAAAATAAGATAATTGTATTTATTGCTTCACCTTCTAATCCAAATTTCGCCACAGAATCATAATTGCAAAGCTTTTAATGTCTTTTTTACCGTTCTTAGCCGTCATAATGCGAGGTCATAGAACGGTCATAGAACAGTCAGAGAACGGTCAGAGTCCATTAAATGATATGAATAAATCGTATATGAAAAAAACGAATTCTTTCGACTCACGATTCCGATATGATAAACTATTAATAATAACTTGAAAAATGTATTTACAAATTATTTTAAATTTTATACTATATTTACATTTAATAAAATGAATAATAATATATTTTTGAAAAATTAGTTAAAATTATGTAACATTAATGTGTCAAATTGAAATAATTAATATTTTTTTATTCTTAAAATATGACGATATAATTTTAAAATATAACTTTTAAAGTGACATGTTTAATGACATGTCTGATATTATATTGACCCAAAATTCATAGCATTTTTCGTTTATTTCTCATTATTTTGAGATAGGGTCAGATTTTTTTTATTTTCTTCGATTAAAATCATCACTATTAGATATAAAAATACTCAAAAAAGAAAGCAAGGCGAACGTTTCGGCCACACATAGGGGCCCTCTTCAGTGCCATAAATTTAAAGACTAATTCCAAATTTCTGTAAAACATTAGAATATAGGAGATAATTAAACTAAGGATTATCATAGAATTCAAAAAGATATCTCATAGCTTGCAATTTAAAATGAAGTAGTCCAGTATGCAGCATCACGAATTTGAAAAATATTTAGAGTTAACTGTGAATAAAAAACCGGATAAATGAAAAAACATAAAAAATTTTGCACACGAACCGACCGGAATATTTTAAAAATTTTATTATTAAAGAAGGATGCCAAATTGGTTATCAATGGAAAAACGCGAACAAGGTTCACATTTTTGAAAACTTTCCGTGAAGACTTTGAACCGGACTCTCTTACAGAATGATCTGAACTGTTTTAAAAATCGACTCGGGACATGTGGCTTTGCTGACCGACAATTTTTTTTATCTGATAATGTGGGCAGTGGCAGAAATTTCAAACTTAACTAATTAATTTGAAATCATTTACAGCCACAAGGCTGAGCCACTAGGTGATATAAAGAGATTTTCCTGTGGAGAAGATGTCGGACGCCTGTGTAGCTTAGTGGTTAGAGTAGTCGACCGGCAATCGAAAGACCTGGGCTTGAATCCCAGCGCAGTCGAAAGCGTCTTTTTTTCCACAGAAAGATTTTCAAAATTCTTTAATATTATTTGAGTATGTTCAGAAATAAAAAATTGAAAGTTATTTATTACTGCATTCAAATTTATTCTGAGATGTTTTGAAAAATAATACATTTATCTTTAAAAAATAACAAAAATGCAATTTTAGTATACGTGATATTAAGTATCACAATATCTCATAGTTCTGACCATTTTCAGAACAAATTAAATTTAACAATACTTTTTAAATGTGATACTTAATATCACGAATATTTAAATTGCATTTTTATTAATTTTTAAAGATAAATTTATTTATTTTTTCAAAACATCTCAGAATAAATCTGAATGCGTATGTTACGTCACAGGTACGTAAATACTTACTTTGATCGAAGATTCCTCGTTTTAAGTTAGGATCGAATGATCCTCGCTTAGGGATGAGGATAAGTCAATGAAAAGAACACAACGATTAGTAAAGTAATACAAATTGAATTTATTTAAATTAACACAGATACAAACAAGGTTAAAATTTTACAAGGATTCAAACTTTACTGATTTCATCACCTATTTTGAAAATTTTCGATTCTGGGATTAAGCTTTTTTCTTTCATTTCTTCTAAAAATACATATCTTGTGGAAAGCATTTCCAAGAGTTTAGATGCTGCAGTTTGCTTTGCAGATTTTTTTTGAGGGGCTGGTTCCCCAATACAAGAAAAAGTTATTTTATTTTTAAAGATTTCGCAAGTTGCTTGGAAAGGTGGCAGTTCTTGGTGTTTTCCAAGCGATTTTACAATATATGAGGGTTCGGAGAAATCATACTCAATGCTTATCTCGTTTAAAACTTGTACAGCAGTGTCTTTCGATAGGTCTCTTGTCTGCAAGGCCATTGTTTTGATCTGCAAAAGAATTACCTGTTTGAGTTGATGATTGAATTTATTGGAATTCTAAAGTTAGTTTTTTTTGTTAATAATTTTGTGTTTGTTGATATATTCACTTTCCGCGTTTCCTAACTCAAAGAGATATATCATGCAGAGAAAAAAGTGGTCTGTTTTTGAGAACAATTTAATTTATCAAAGTTTGTCGTTACATTATGGCAGTTAAGATAGTTGTGGTGCAATATGATTTTAAATAACGAATAAAAATTAAAAAATGGAAAAATTTTTTTTTAACAAAAGTTACTAATAGGTATAAAAATATGGATTGATTTATTATTATTACGCGTTATTATAAATAATGGTGGATGCTTCGGAATCGACGTCGTTATATAATGCTTCTTGTTGGCACAAATGAATTACACGTTCGGCACAAGTTACGCATAAATCTACTCTTTGCCGCATGTAAAAAATTTGTGTATTGCAAATGGAGCAGTCGAGGCTAGATAGTTTTAACGTACAATATAAGTCTTTAGTAACTATGTGATCTATTGGGACGGGTAATGTTAATTCGGTTTCAAAGAAGCTAAGTTGTGTCATCCAACAATCCACGCAAACAAGTTTTTTTTCGAGAACATTCATGTAAAAATTCTCGACCAGGGTTGTGCAGCAGTATTCTGACCATAATTGATTTTCAAAATACGGCTGAACATCCTGCTCGCTTGCTCGAACTTCTTCTGCTTCAATTGTTTCGATTTCTTGGGGCAACATTTTTCTGTTGGGGAAATTTACAATATTTAAGGAATTTGAAATATTTGCAAAATTTACAATTTTTTAGTATTAAGGATTTTATTAAATTTAACAAAATATTCCATGCGTGATTACATGCGTGGAAGGTAGATACGTATAATCATGCAGGGGTATTTTCTACTAGAACTTCGATTCCTTGACTAATTTTGAATTTGTTATTTAAATATGTTTCGATGCATTCGTTACAATCAGCCGCTCTTTGTCGCGGATTAATTAATAGTTCTTGACAACCGTAACAATTCATATATATGCATTCCAATTTACAAATGGAATGCCATGAAGTAAAAAATTCACAGTTATTTTGAGTTTCCTGATCTAATTTCTCGAAACAGAATTGGCAATATCTTTTTGTGGTTTGGTGATTATAATATAAAAACAATGTTGAGAGTTCTAATTCGAAGCAATAACTCTGTAATAAGTGCGCGTATGCTATCGGATAGTCTTGCGGACATACACCGTCTACTGGTCCAAGATGGTTAACAATAGGTTCACTTGGAGTCGGTATCATTTTCTACAAATTGTTAGAATAGATTTATTTTATTAAGGTCTGATAAGGAGGTTGAATAATAACTTTGTATACATTTTCTTATCATGCAAGGTAAAAGATTTTGCTAAAAGTATTTTACTTTCCGTCACAAAAACAACTTTCATATTACAGTTTTTGTTATTTCTTTTGTTAGAAACATCAAAGGCGTGGGTACAAAAACTGTCCTTCTGACGGTATAGGACGTTCATGCACGTGGTTTTGAGGAAGGTAAGGACGGAATGTATGTATGTTTGTGTGTTTATGTATGTTTTATGATTGGTATAGTCATAATAAAAATCAAGTACTTATCGAATAAGAAGTATTGTAGAAATTTTCTGTGAAAAAAGGAACGCTTCCACTCCGCTGGGTATCGAGCCCAGGTCCTTTCGATTGCCGGTCGAATGCTCTGTCATCTGAGCTACGGAGGTTCCACAACTTTTCTCACAGAATCTTGTTGTTAAACCGCCAATTCGGCGAAGGATATATCATGAACTATGTAACCAATTTGTTCTAAATTATTTCAGTCGATCATGTCGATCATTAGAAGAGTGTGTATCACTCTACGTGACAGCAGAACTCTACCATATCGATCTTACCAATCTGCAATTTAGAACTAATTTAACGTCTCGTAAGACTAGATGGAAATTTTTAATTTAATTTTTGAAGAAATTTTCTGTGAAAAAAGGAACGCTTCCACTCCGCTGGGTATCGAGCCCTGGGCTCTTTTTGGAAAAATGGATTTGGAAGTAGAAATAAATTTTCTTTGGGCCAGTAAAGGGAGGTTTCCTGTCTCATTCTTAATTCTAAAAGTACTTTTTGTATCTGTTGCAAGAATGGATCATTAGTGTTAGAAATATTCGTGATATTACGAGCTTGTCTAGATATAAATGATATTTCTTCAAAAAAATAGTTGATGCGTTGTTCTATAAAATCAAGTTGAGTCTGATGATCGTATAAGTTACAATTATTGGCAATATTTGAAACTATGCAATATTCATATAATTTATGTGAGAAATCTATTATTTTGTATTTAAGTACGTCTGGCTGAAAGATATCGATATAAGATATAAAATGATATTTTTAGGAAACATGACGAACTTTTGAAATTGGTTCAAAATAAATCCCCGAAGAATGAGAAAATTGTGAGTCTATGAAGTATTTTTCTGCTTTGGAGAAAAGGAGTGGAATTAAAATTAAATACACTCTGGATGCTATTTGATTAAGGAAATTCATTAGGCTTCTCGGAAGGCTGAAAAAAGAAAAGTAGGATTAATATTGGATAAAATAGGATGTTTACATATGGTTGGATTTAGGTCTAGAAGTTTTTTGTTGAAAAGGGGAAAAAAGTCTACTAAATGTTGAGGAATTTCTTGGTGGAACTGGGGGGGGGGGGAATTGGGTTGATTTGTCTACTTTAAAAATATTTCGTCTGCGGCACTCTTTTGTAGCATGCATTTGAGTGTTACAAAATCTACAGGAATTTTCCCAAGGTATTAATTTTGGTCTTGGATCGGTTTGAATACTTTGATTTTTGGTTTTTTGCCTTTTTTTATCATCATTATTATAAAATTTTTCGTCGCAGAGATTGTATGATCTTATTAGTAGTAATAATAATTTTAAAGCTGCTCTATTTTCTGCTAATTCACTAGTAGGGCCAGCTTGTATAACGAAATGTTCATTTATATTAATATGTGCGAGAAAAAATGAGTTTGTTTTCGAATTTGGATCAGGAGAGACTGTATATTGCGGTAACGGCAGTCCATATTTTATCGTGAAGTTTCTTAATATTTCTACATGATTTAAAAATCCCATGGAGTCTGTTCTGTATATCTTTTTTTGGTAAGTTGGTACGTGGGTAGGCTCGTCGTAGTAATGCTCCATTGAAGTTGATTTCCTGAATTGGTATGAAATGTTTATATTAGAATTTATTGTACTGGTTGGGAGGTCTATATCCGCAATTAAAACATTTTTTAAAGCTTTTTGTAGAGGAAGATGATGTAGTATGATCATTATATTGTTTCATTTTATATGAATTTGTATTTTTATCACGATTGTTATTTGAAGTAATAGGTTTTGTTATTTGGCTACTCGTTGAAGGTTTTGGATCGTTTATAGATGATTCTTGAATTGTTACATGCAAATGTTCTAGTGAGTTTATCAAACTTAGTTCACATTTCTCGTCTTTATGCGAAAGAGAATTAATAACTTTTATGGCAGCAAAATCCTTAGCTGTTTTTATTGAGTTTGCTATTCCTATTTGTTTAATGTTGTTAATGAAACAAATTGCTATGTATGTTGAGTCTTTTGATGAGGTTTTTATTCGTAATACTGTATATTTTGGATACTCAAATTTATTTTGAGAGCAAATTTCGTTTAATTTTTTGCAATTTTTACTAATAGAGTTTGGTTGGACGTTTTGATTTGTTTCCTTTGATTCATTAATTAAGGCATTATATAAATTTTGTGCTACTTTTTGCTTTACATTTTCTTTATCTTTGCCACTATTCATTATTATATAATTCTTATATTGTAAATTAACGTGAAATAGACATTCATTATTATTGATTTGTTCAATGAGTATCTCATAAATCAGGGGTGGATCTCCTCTTTGTTGAATAATTTTGTTTAGTAAGGTTGTAAAAGGAACATGCGACATTCTGAAGATGTTAGATTTGGATAGAGTAGTGGGTTCTACTAAGTTCTTCTTTTAATTCAGAGTGAGGATAAAGAGTTGTGTTTGTATTATTGTGATCTTTACCTGAAGTAGTGTTTGCGTAATACGATGGACTTTTAGGTGCCTCTTTCGATCCTTGTGGCGCTGAAGCTGTTAGCAGTTCTTCATGAATCTCAGCAGCAGGTCCAGAAGGTCGATGGGTACCTAAGTGTAATAAGAGGTTAGTGACCGAATCCCAGAAGGCGCCTAGTAGATGGAGAGACCATCCAAATAATCTGTGCAGCGCATATCCATGAATAATGGTATCAGCTATCCATTTAATTCTCCAATTATTATTATTAATCCAATTAAACCTGCACTAGTAGTTCCAAAACTTGTAAAAATTGTCAAAAATCTACCCCATGCGGATTCAGCAATTTTATCAATTACATCTTCATTAAATAAATTCGTTAATGATATTCCTTCACGAATAGTTGGATGTCCTGTTATTTCTCTAGCTAAGGAATTTAGAATCATTGGTTTTTCTGCTGGAAACATAATATGATCTCGCAATTTATCAAGATCAGATTGAGAATAAATGCCACTTGTTGCTAAGGATAAAGGATTTGTGTATTTCCAGGTTGCTTTTGTGAGAGGTTTAACTATAGTTGGTGCTATGGATTCGGCAGGATTTGGAAGTAATTTGTACCAGGTTTCTCCAAAAAGGTACATTGGTGGAAGGAAAGAATTGCAATTTTTTTTGGATACCGGATTTTGTTAATATATGAGTTCGTGGAGAAAGGAAAAAGGATTGATTTCCTCTAAATATTGGTAGTTGTAGATAAAATTCTTCAGTTTTGCGATATTTTACTTCAACCGTTATATATTTTACGATATGTACTACTTCTCCTGCAATTACTGACATGTATCCTGGACCTTTCATTAAATGATATGCAAATTCGTCTCGTGATTGGGTTGCTAAGGTTAATGTATTTCTAAAAACTTGCTGTTCAAGTATGCAGTAAGAACATCGTGATAAAGTCTATTTACTTCAGTGCGTATATGTCGTTCCACATATATAAATTTAGAGTTAACGTATGTAAAAATGTCTATATTTTGAACTTCTAAATGTTTATTTTCTAAAAATGAATTTCCAGGTCTGGTTTCAAAAATTAATAATTTTGGATGTTCAGTTTGTATTAAAACGTGACTGCAAACTGGTTTTCTTGTTTTTTCAGCCAATACAAAGGTTATATCTTCAGTGGTTAAAGAATAAAAGGTTTCAGAATTGTCTGTCGTGTTGTCATAAGTTTTATTTGCTGGTCCTTCATAAATAATTTCATATTTGTTACAATTACATACGTCATTAGGTAATGTATCCCAGAATGTTTGTCCATATTCTACGTCTGTACAGAATGTGTCTGAAAGTGTGCATATTATTCCAGATCCTAATTGAATTTTATTTGAATTTAAATGAATAGTAGCGTAATGTTCTTGTAAAGTTATTTTAAATATTGCTTGGACTACGACATTATTCCATGTTCCGTATGGGTCAGAAAATTGTGTACCAGTACAGTCTCCATTAGGTGTTACAGAACCTGCTTGGTAGATCACATTCTCCTACCTCTAGTAAAGAAAATGTCGTAATATTTGATTGATTTGAACCGCAATCGAATCCTATGATGGCGTAGACTGTTGTTATATAGTTGAAGTTGCAAGTGAGCAGCGCCAAAAGGAGGCCTCGTAATCCCATCTCTGGAAAAAGGGGGTTCCAATTAGCATCTTGCTTTGTAATATAAGAATAGAAAAATGTTTTACCGTTACATATGTATATTTTTGGAGTTATTGATTTACTTTTTGAATTTTGCGTTCCTAGTTCATTATACCCAACATGTCGGCTATGACAATGTGATTTGATAGCCGTAAACTGAGAATTAAATTTTTGAATGCGTCCGGTCCTCTTGTTTTGATTGTTGAAAAAATGTCTTTTATTATTTCTGGATTGTTTAGGTTTCTGCTCCATGTGGGAATATTACAGTCGTCTTGGTTAAAAATTCCAGTTTGAATTAAATATGGCCAAAGAGCTACCATGTCGATAAAACAGGGAACTATTTCAATGAGATCATCTATGCGTTTGCGATGAATCTGTTCCATTATATCTGGAATAATGTGTTATGTCTGAAATTTAATTTTTATTTTGTTTTATATATATATTTTTTTTATTTTATATATAAAATATATATTTTCAAAAAACACATTTTATTTTTTATATTTTTACTATTTATCGACAAAATAAAATTTCTGTATCTTTATTTAAATTGTATATATATATTTTTTATAATTAAAGTACAGATATTTTAATTTTATTTTTATTTATTTACTTTTGTACTTGCACATGTGAGCGTTTTAGTCTATTAATGTGAACTAGAGTAGGTTTGCCTTTATAGCTTATTTTTACATTCCATTTTCCTAACACTTCCAATATTTCATAAGGCCCTGTATAATGGCTGTCAAGTTTTTTAATTTTACCTCCTTTTAATAAAAATACGTTATCTCCAATTTTTACTTCTAAAGGATTTATTTTTTTATCATAATATAATTTCGATTTTTCTTTTGCTGAAATAAGATTCTCTCTTGCTTGTGTTCGCATTTCATGTAGTTGTGTTACGAAATTAATTAAATAATCGTCATATGTTTGTAATTTTTCTTGTTGTGATAAAGGTTCACTGGAAGGTTCACGAGACAGTTTACCAAAAACCAATTCATAGGGTGTGCATTTTGTGCCTTCATGTACACTAGTATTATATGAGAACATTGCTAGTTCAAGCCAATCATCCCATTCTGAATTTTTTGCAACAAATTGTTTGAGATATTCTCCCAAAACATGATGTGAACGCTCTAATGACGCTCTAAGTGATCCAAATATGCAAATAAATTTTTTCACGAAAGCGTCTGCTATCGTACTAGCTTGGTGATTAGGAAGAATATTGCTAAAGAATATTTGGTAAAATTGTCTTGTATCGTTAGAATATATAAGTTACCAGATTTTGTTTCAGGTAGTGGACCAACAATGTCCATTGATATTTTTTCAAAAGCAGTAGTGGGTGTGTCAGTGATTACCACAGGGTTTTTTGTTTTGACTCGGATTAATTTTTTCAGTTGACATTTTAAACAGCCTTGAATATATTTTTAAATGTCTACTTTCATATTTTCCCAAAAAAATTTTTTGCGAATTCGGCTATAAGTTTTTGTAACGCCTTTATGGCCTCCTAATGCTGAAGAATGAGATTCTTCAATTAAATGAGTTCGTTTTTCCTTTGTTGGATATTGCGTTATTCCATTGCAAACTATAATTTTTGTAGTTGAATTTGAAAAAATTGAATCGAAAATTGATTTCACTTCTTCCCAAGATATATGATTAATTCTGGAAGTTTTTGAAATACTAATTCATCGTAATTTAAATTTTTGAGATAATTCATGTAATGAGTGAATTGATAATTTTATATTATTTAAAGTTTCTGATAAATTGTCCTTAGTTTCTTCTTCAATTGGAAGTGCAAAATGGTAGTAGTTTCCTTTTTTAATCTCTTTTGCTATTCCCTTTTGTACATTTTTAAATTTTGGTAAAGTTTCACGTTTTTCTAAAGTTTTTGATCCGTTGTCGCGAGGAGTTCCATTTGTTGTAACAAAATATGCATAATTATCTTTTCGAATAGTTAATTGATCGCGGCATTCAACTAAATTTTTCTTTGTTATAATTTTTTCTGTTTGAGAGTTTATAGGAGGAGGTTTGGGGGGGGGGGGGGGTGGACGATTATAATTATGATGATCTTTATCGGTTTTTTCAGAATTTATTTGAGATCTTCGGTTTAATCTCAAATTTTCTTCAAAATAAGGCTCTTCAAATTCTTCTTCCAATTTTTCTTCTTGGTTTTCTTCAAACTTCTCTTCAAAATTTTCCTCAAGATTGTCGTCAAAATTTTCTTCAAAATTCTGTTCGACATTCTTTTCAAAATCGTCTTCAAGATCATCTTCAAAATTCTCTTCCCAATTTTCTTTATAATTTTCTCCATCATTTCCTTCGTGTGAGGTTTCAATGTCGTTGATTTCATCTTCTGAGGTTGAAGAATAATTCTCACTTTCTTCACTTTCAAATTCATTAATATTTTTTGGCTTCTTGGCATTCTTCTTCTTTTGTTTTTTGCTTGAGTTTGTTTCAAATAATCTAAATAATCAGGATCAGAGTCGGAATCTGATTCTACTTTTGTTCGGCTTCCCTTTTGCACATTTATTTCTGGTAATTCGTTTTCAAACATTTGTTTTCTTGGCCTACCTCTCTTTCTTTTTGTTTGAGAGGGAATATTTTTCAAATTTGTAAGTAGATTTTTTCTTGGCCTACCTCGTGGTTTTTTCACAAGAGGTTTAGAAGAAAAATTTTCGTCTAATTTTTCTTGAGCTTCATTTCGATTCAAATTTTTTGCTTTTTCTTGCTGTATTCTCTTTTGAGATCTTGTAGTAATAGTTTTCCATGATAAATTTTCGTATTTTTTGGAAAACATTGGACTTAGTAAAAATATTGTCATAAAAATAAGTCTTGAAGCCATATTTTAGAATAAATTTGTGTATTTTAAAATATTCTTGCCAATCTCACTGAATGATTCTTCACTAAGGAATTCTTGAAAAAATTCTGGAATTTTTGAGTCGATATTTAATATTTGCGTTTCCGAAATTTTGTTAAAACGATCTACGTCGTCTGGTACGATTTCTGGATTCAAGTTTCTTCGTTTTGAAGGTCTTACCTCATTTTTAGAGTTTTCTTGTTTTTTTCTTGTAAAAGTTTTCTTGGAAAACATTTTTTCTTGGGAAGTCATAAAAGTATCATTGTCATCAACTTGTAAATATCTTGATTTCTCTTTGTTTTCATCAATAGGGTTTCTTGAGAGAGCGTCTGCATTTACATTAATTTTTCCTGCTTTGTAAATTACATCAAAATCATATTCTGCGAGTTTCAATCGCCAACGTGAAACTCGTGAACAAGGGTCTTTAGAATTTTGAAACCAAACTAGAGGTTTGTGATCAGTCACTAAAGTAATTTTCTCCCATACAAATAAGGACGAAAATGAGTTACACAAAATATTATAGCAAGAGCTTCCTTCTCATATGTATCATATTTTTTCTCAGTATCACTTAGACTACGTGAAGCATATGCTATTGGCTTATCTTTGCCTATTTTCCCTTGTGATAAAATACCTCCTATTGCAAATCCTGAGGCATCTGTTGTGAATATAAAAGGTTGAGAAAAATCAGGTCGTTGTAAAAGTGGTTCTTCACATAATTTTGCTTTTAAAATGTCGAAAGCTGCTTGTTGTTGTTCTGTCCAATTAAAAGGTATATCTTTTTTTAGAAGTTGATTTAAAGGACTTGCAATTTTTGAGAATCCATCAATAAATCGTCTATAATATCTTGCTAAGCCTAAAAATTGTTTAATATTTTTCTGTGTTTTTGGGACTGGAAAGTTTTTTGCAGCTATTACCATTTTTGGATTAGGACGTACTCCATTTTTATCAATTATATGACCTAAATATCGTACTTCAGGTCGTAAAAATTCGCATTTGTCTGGTTGCAAGTGAAGATTTGCTTTTCTAAATCTTTCTGCTAAATTGTTGAATTTAATTTCGTGCTCTTCTAGAGTATTTGCATATATAACTATATCATCAAGATATACAAAAAGTTCCGTTCCGATTAATCCAGTTAATGTTAAATCCATTAATCTCTGAAATGTGGCTGATGCAGTTTTTAAACCGAAAGGCATTCTATCGAATTCGTAATGACCGTGAGGTGTAGAAAACGCGGTTTTATGCGAGTCTTTTGGATCCATTTTTATATGGTGAAAACCGGTAGCTAAATCGAACACTGAAAAATATTTTGCTGATCCTAGAGAATCAAGGATATCGTTTATATTAGGTAAAGGATACGAATCGCCAATTGTTTTTTCATTTAATTTACGAAAATCAAGAACCATTCTCCATTTTATTTTTCCTTGAGAATCAGGTTTTTTAGGAACTATCCTCACTGGAGTGTTATATGGTGATTGTGACGGCTTTATTATTTTAGTTTTTAATAATTCATCGACTTGTCCTGTTATTTCTTCTTTGTGAACTGGGGGAAATCTATATTGTCTTGAAAAAATTGGAGCGTCATCTACAGTAGGGATTGAATGTTGTAATACATTAGTAGCTTCAAGTGGTTCTCCTGGGATTTGAAATCTGTCTGCATTATTTTTAATTAATTTTTCTATATGTTCATATTCATCTTGATTTAAATGGTCTAATCGAAGAAGATTTTAAATAAATTCTACTCTGTCTTCGTCTGTTACATTATAAAATTTGCATGAGTTAATTAGAGAATTGTCAGTTTTCAAAAAGTTATTTAATATTTCACTTCATAAATCTTCGTTATTTGTTTGTTTGAAATCAATTAAATTTTCAATTTGTTTATAACATTCTTGTTCTTCAAAGTCTTCTAAATTAACTAATGGGACGGATAATGTAATTGGGATTTCATTTGTGTTTGCAAATTTTAAATAAGCTTTTCCTCTGTGATTTTTTACAACTGCGTCACCTACGTAGACGCCATCTTGGATATGTAATCGAGGTACATACCCTTCACTCTTTTCTGTATTTTTTATATTAACATAAAATGTTGTAACTGTTCGAGCTGGAATAGTAAATGTATTGGTAGATTTAAAAGGGTAACAGTGGTTCTCAATTTCTAAGCATTTTGAAGTATAGTTTATATTCACACTATTATCTTGAAAAAATTCTGATCCTAATACTCCATCTTCTTCTACTGGTACTTCATTCGGAATAATGTTAAACATCTTTGGATAAGCGAAAATGTATATTTCTACTTGTCCTAATGTGTAAAGTTGTAAATCATTAATTCCTGTAAGTTTTAATACGTTTTGGCTATTTATTGGTACTTCAGGGTTGAGAACCTTTTGTATAATTAAATTTCGAGCAGCACCAGTATCAATCATCGTGTGTGTTGGATTTTTTAAACCTTCCGTTGATATTATAATTGATGGAATTGAAGTGGACTTTGAAATATCTATTGTTGTTGTTGTATGATCGATAGAAGTGGATGCCAGTGGTTCTCGATTTATGCTTTCCTCAGTGCACCCGTGCTGGGGAGAGCTTTGGAGTTTTCCTGATGAGCTGTTTGTGATTGGCTATTTGGTCGTATCTTGCAGTCTCGTACTAAATGACCGAGTTTTTTACAGTAATTGCAAATTATTTCAGTACAATTTAAATTTTGTTGAGTGTTATTATTTTGTAAAAATCTATTTTCATATGATTTATTTCTGTTTTGGAACTGTCCGGAGTTAAAGTTTTTATACTGTCCTGGATTCCATTGTCTATTATCATTATTAACACTATTGTTCTTATTGTAAAAATTTCTAGGAAAATTATTATTATTGTTGTATCTTTGTTGTAAAAAAATATTATTATTGTTTCTATAATTATTATTTCTATTTTGCAAATTATCATTGTTATTGTCATTAAAATTATAATTTTTATTTCTTAAAAAATTGTTATTCGGAAAATTATTGTAATTGTTTCTTGCAAAATTATTATTATCATTAATTCTTTGACCATTGAAATTACTATATTCTTGTTGGTTGGGACGCAAAAATTTTTTTTGTTTATTATTAAGAACTGCATCTTGAGCTTTACTTAAATGAAAACATTTTTCAGTTGTGTGACCTGGTTTTTTACAAATTAAACAAATAGTTTTGTTTTCAAGTGCTACGTTAAATCGGGTTCTTTTATTATTTTTAATATTAGTTGATTCGTCACTTTTTGAATAATCCATGTTTTTATTTCTTCGTAGTGTGGAATTTGCAGCTAATCTTCGTTCTATATCAATAATGTCGCTAATAACTTCTTTAGAAGTATCCTTTTCTTCAACACTATTTTCTAACTCAGGACGCAAACCGCGTATAAAACATTGAATTACGTGTTTTTCAAGGTTTACTCTAAAATTATTATCTACCTGACCATTATTATTGAGCCTGTGAGCAACTTCGATTTTGTCGGCAATTTGTTTTATCCTAGCAGCATAGGAAAGTACATTTTCTCTTTCCCACATAAATGTATTACCTAATTCTCCCTGTAACTGCTACACGCCTTTCGCAGGGGCATATACTCTTTTCAATTTTTCTATCAGTTTCTCTATTGTTGCATAAGTTGAACCTAAAATGCATTTTCTAGCTTCTCCAGTTAATTTACCTCTTAATGACCTTGCGAAATTTTCCTTGAGCTGCAGGTGTCGGTAGCATTGCCTTTGCTTCCATGCAACCCTCAATAAAATGTGACAATGGGAGGTTGCTTCCGTCGTACAATGGGACCACCTCTAGCGCGTCGCGTAAGGATACCTGCTGGCTGTTGGGTATGACTACAGCCATTTCTTCGCTATTTACTATTACTGGATTATCTTGATTTATGACTTCTGTGTCGCTTTTGTCGTCGTCGCTGTCGTTGTTACTAATTATAGATTCGCATGCCAATGAGGTTTCCAATCCTTCTTTCAAAGTTTTATTATCTATCCTTATTACTGTTGAGCTTAGCAAATTGAATTCGTCAAAATAAGATAATTCGTTCGTTAGAGTTTCATCTTGATTACTAGATCCTGTTACAATGCTTAAATCGGGACAGAAACTTGAATGAAACCCGCTAGTTTTTTCTGAATTTTCACTTGATATATTTTGATTATTAATTAGAGTCTTGTCTAAACTTGAATCATCTAACTTAAGAGTGTTATCTAATTCTTGTTCTGTAGGGATTGGATCAGGGATATTTTGGCATTTATTATCAGTTGAATATTCTCTATTTCTAATTGGTTTTATTTTTAAATTACCCTTTTGGTTCAAATCTACTATTTTTGCAAGCTGACTATCTTGTTTAGCTTGACTACGTGTTATAACTTTCGGGGTAGATTCTAAAGGGATATTTGGTTTTGGCATTTAGTCATTATAAATTTACAATATTTTATATTGAGCGTTGTCTTAGATTGTTTATTGTTATTTTAAATTATAAATTGTTTATAACAATAAAAAGACTATATATAAAATTTGTTTTTTAAGAAAAATAAAATGAGATTAGTAAAATTTATTTTTAATTTGTTTATTTATTTTTAATAACAATATAATTTGAAATGAAATTTGTATTTATTCATTTGGAAATAAAATAATGAGATAAAAATATAATTATTTCAAATATTTAAATTAAATAATTAATCGCTCAATTGATTGTAAATTTATAATTTTTAATAATAAATTTCTTAAAATAATAAAATATTTTTCTTTACCAACTGCATGTGCCTTTTATGTGATCTAACAAATCTATTTTATTGAAATTTTAAGTTTTCAATTTGAAATAATATTTCATAATCATTTATTTATTCATTATTAACAATCAATGTGTTAAATTTCAATTGACTTTGTTTCCCGGGCCGATGCACCAGAAAAAAGGAAGTATGTTACGTCACAGGAACGTAAATACTTACTTTGATCGAAGATTCCTCGTCTTAAGTTAGGATCGAATGATCCGCGCTTAGGGATGAGGATAAGTCAATGAAAAGAACACAACGATTAGTAAAGTAATACAAATTGAATTTATTTAAATTAACACAGATACAAACAAGGTTAAAATTTTACAAGGATTCAAACAATGGCACAGGGAATAGGTAAAGAGTAGAGAGAATTTTCGGTACCTTTGTTGAGTTGTGAATAGTCCCTTTTTTATGAATGATCCTCACAGGTGTGAGGGAGGGAGAATGATTCTTCCACTGGTGCGACGAAGACAGCAATAGGTATCCCACTGGTATGAGGAAGACAGAAACAAATATCCCACTGGTGTGAGGAGGGCAAGAATGGTTATCTCACAGTACACTGACTCTAAGATCCTTTCAAAGATTGAAAGTACAATCGGAGAATTTACGACACGTTTCTTCGGAAAACTGAACTAAACCAGTGTACCCAGATCGGACACGCCAACCATTCGCACACAATTACGGGCTAGGTCCGTGTGAATAAAGTAGGAGCTGTAAGTTTGGTTGCGCGCGCAACCGACTTCTCCTCTTCTGAATTCGAAAACTCGGAGATGCCCGAAAATCTTCGGGAAACTTCGGCTCTCTCCCTATTTCGTCTATATATAGCATATACGAAATAAAGTAAAAGCAAGCGTTCCCTAACTTTCTGAGTTTCTGCGATTTCTTCGATTCGATGTCTCATGCATCTCGTCGTCTGCTCGCCCGGCGACTTCTGTTTACAAAATTTGACAGCTAACAAATTTTGTAAAAACTCTTAAATAATGTTGATGACGTGACATACATTTTATGAATTTCAGGAAGTGTTAAATAATTGTTTCGAGTGTGTGACAAGCAAGGAGTATTTATTTGATACTATTTGTTTGTAGAATTTAAATGCAGAATTTGAGGCTAGGTTCATAACCTGTTGTATTCAAGTAGTTTTATATTTTAACTTTCTTTGATTTTGAATATTGTAAATTCAGATTTTTAATTAATTGTATTTTTATGTCAATTTTTAAAATAATAATCGTTTTTACTTAATAGATTCTGTTATTATTAACTTTCTTATAATTCTATTTTCTGACAATATATAACTCTTTAATTCTTCCTTGCCTATACTATACCTTAGGTAATAAGTTACAGATATTAAGATGTCTCAAAAGCACAATATCAATCAGATAAATAAATAATACAATATATGATCTGAAAATGAAAGAGTTTTAAAATCGTTTGAACTCAAAATTTTTTTAATTTTCAAAGGCTTTCTTAAGGCTATAAGTTCTTTTTAAAAGTGATTAATTAAAAGCTCACAAGAAAATCATAAATGAATAAATTAAAAATAATGAGGTATTGAACAATATTTCCAATTTCAAATTGAATAAGTTGGGAATATTTAATTAAAAAGATCTACAAATAATTATAATGGTTTCTCTTTACAAAAATTTTTATTTTAAACAATTCCAATTGTAAAATTTTCTCGAGTTTTAATCGTTTTTAAACTAAATTTATATAATTTAAAGTGATTTTATTTATTTATCGAAAAAATTGAAATGGTCTTCGGACTTTAAAAAACTAGAAAATTTATTCATGAAAATCATTTCAAATTGCAATCAATGAAATATTTCAAATGAAACAATTATTTTTTGTGCCGTCTTTTGAGGATATTGTTAGAATTTCCTTTTCTAAAATTTTACTGGGAATTCTTACATAAATCAGGATCACCTTTGGTAAGTACGCTTTATTTCACTCTCTAAACCAAATACCCAGGCGGAAATTTACAACCGGCGCAGCACCGCACCAGCACTGCCAGCGGACTTCCAGCGCTGCCATAGTGCTGGCAGTAGATCCTCATGAAGTCTGTCGCGGTGCTGGCAAAGCTTCGAAAGGTAACACCGGCATAGTGCTGACCAGCAGTGCTGCGTTAGCGCTGACCTTCAGTGCTGCGTTAGCGCTGACCTTCAGTGCTGGCGTGGTGCTGGCGAAACTCCGATAGTTAACAACGGTATAGTGCTGACCAGCGGTACTGCGCTAGCGCTGGCCTTCAGTGCTGGTGCGGTGCTGGCACTAGTACAAAATGTCACTCGGCTGGGAGTTGTCTTTTAGTACTGGGGCGGTACTGGAAAATGTACCGAAAATCTGTAATGTACTTAGATAAAAAGTACAGGGAAAGTTAGAGTTGAGACTCTAATATTTACTGTTTTTAACGGCAACGGAGGGATATTCGCTTGGAAGGTTAAGTTTACTTTTTTCACAGTAAAAAATCTGTTTTCAAGCTAGAAAATTTTTTCTGAGTAAATTGACAATACTTTTTCGTTACACGCACACAGAAAAAAAAATTAATAAGTGAAATGCAGGAACATAGGTAGATCAAATAAGAGCAGTAATTGAATCGATGAATATTTTTAGTACATTTCAAAACTTTATTTACTTTCAAGCAGACTCTAACTTACTATTTTTATATACAAACTTACCTACAAACACACATTCCCCTCTACACTACACAAACGCTCGTATAGGTAGTATTAAAAATTATTCTTAACGCTGCGGGTTCAAACCCTCTCCACTTACAATTAACGCATTACTAACCTAACGACTAAGCCTCTCGGCTGCGCACGCTTGGAATACAAGAAAGAAAATAGCGCTTATAACCTTCAACTACTGCAGGGCCGTGTCAGAAGTGTATAGGCCCCGTGTAATCGGGAATTTTTATATTTTATCCCAATTTATGATTCTGATTAAAATTTTTAAGATTTTTAATTATTAAATCGATTTCCTATAAAATAAAATATTTTTGAAAGAAAGCGATCAAATTTTTGAATTAAAGAACATTACATGTAATTGATTTTTTTTTAGAGTACTGCTCATAGCATTACTAATATGTTTGTCGGCAATGAAAGGCGATAGAAAGGCTTGGCATTACTCAAAAGTTGGTTGTTTGCTAACACTGGACGGTGGCACTGCGCCGGTGCTGATCGAGTGCTGCGCCGATACTTGACATTACGCGATATTTTTTGATAGTCAATACTGAAAAGCGGTACCACGCCGGTGCTGCACCGACGCTTGGCATTACTCAAAAGTTGGTTGTTTGCCAGCACTGAATGTTGGTACTGCGCCGGTGCTGATTCAGTGCTGCACCGATGCTTGGCAATACACAAGTGTTGGTTGTTTGCCAGCACTGAAAAGCAGTACTGCGCCGGTGTTTAGCCAGTGCCGCCCCAGCGGTGTGCCAACTCTTGGCACAGTGCTGATCAGCAGCACTGGCATTACTCACGGGTTACAACCGGAACGGTACCGCGCCGGTTGTAAGGATTGGCAGTACACCGATTTTTCCGCCTCGGTAAGTGCACTCAGAAAAAAGATTTGACTGAATCAAAGAAAATGATTTGTTTGGACGACTTTTTTTGATTTAAAGAAATGATTTGTTTAAATGAAATAAAATTTGTTTAATTCAAACAAAATATCTTTAAACGATATAAATATTTGTTTGAATCAAATTAATTTTTCTTCAAAACAAAGAAATTAATTCAATGATATATGGTCGAAGATATAAATGGTTTGATTGAAGGCAGAAATTTATTTGATTCGAACAAATATTTATTTGGTCCAAAGATATTTTGTTTGAATCAAAAAAATTTTGTTTCATTAACCCATTGACGCCCAAAATCACAGACTTTTTAACTCATTTTTGGCCCTTGTTGACAAAGCAAAAAAGGGAATATATCATGACCAAACCAAACCGATCATTCTGGCCCTCGCGCTTCGCGCTCGGTCTTGTGCTCTTTGCATACATTTAAGTTTATTCAATTTACTTAAGGCTCTATCGGCCTTAAGGAACACATTATCATCATGACACTCGCGCTTCGCGCTCGATTTTCTGTATACATTTCAGTATACTGGTTAACGAACTTGTCCTTACTTTTTCGGCTCCGATAAAGTGTGCCAAAGCACAATTCAATCTGATAATTCTATCGAGAGTTATGCCGCACACGACCTACAGACAGACAGACAGACACTTTCGTAAAAACCCTTTTTTCGGACTCAGGGGGTCTCAAAACGTAAAGATTTGATGAAATTTTCGAAAGTCATTTTTCACATAAAACCAATACCTTCTCATCCATGATGAGAATGTAAAAAGTACCGAAAATTTGAAATTTTTTTTTATTATTTTTTTTTTTCAAATGGATAAAGCATATTGATCTATTTCAAACTATGGACAAAGGTGGACAAAATAGTTGTAGTTTATGAAAAATATTTTTTGATTCAGCTCCCTATGTTTTATCTTTTCCAAAATGGTGGAAAACTATGGAAATTTAGAAAAATAAGCGTTTTTCAATGACATTTCTAAGATAATTGGATAATACACAGAATATTATTGATCAAACTGTTAAAGTTTAATTGATTAATTATGTACAGACCTCTTCTAGTATATGTAATTACCTGATTAATGGCGGATTCAATATGGCGCTTGGAGAACTTGGGAAATACCGAGTTTTTTCAAGATTATCATTGATGAAAATTCCTGTACCTTTATTAAATTCAATTTTCCTATGTTTCTTGGCACATTATATGAAAATCCGCTGACAGTGTTAGAAAATTCAATATAGCGGATCCAATATGGCGGTCCGAATATTGAAGATTTAATAATATGCTAATGAAAAAAATATTTTCGTATTTTATGTAAAGTATGTGATCAAAAATGTCTCCAGACATTTTTTGATTGAGATCGTTAATTCAGCGGGAAAAATTTGTAAAATTCTGAATTTATATTTCACGATCTGCATATTCTCCAACGCTTGATGTATGTGGCTAAATGAAGTTGGATGATGGATTTAGTAAATGAGTAGATTGAATCAATAGGATCTATTTTAGAGTGAATGAGTGGATCGAATCAATATGATCTATTTTAGAAAATAACAAAAATTCTTATTTTGATCGTAATAAACTTTTTTTTTGTCACATCAGTCATACCAGTAGTGGAATTTTGAAGCATGAAGCATCTGTATGAAATTGAATTCGTCAAGTAGATCAAATAATCACTTTTGACCATTACGTTATGAAAACTAAGCCAAGTAGAAGTCGAATAACTTCATTTAGCCACATACATCAAGCTTTGGAGAATATGCAGATCGTGAAATATAAATTCAGAACTTTACGAATGTTTTCCGCTGAATTAGCGATCTCAATCAAAAAATATCTGGAGACATTTTTGATCACATATTTTACATAAAATACGAAAATATTTTTTTCACTAGCATATTATTAAATCTTCAATATTCGGACTGCCATATTGGATCCGCCATTTTGAATTTTCTAACACAGTCACCGGATTTTCATATAATGTGCCAAGAAACATAGGAAAATTGAATTTAATAAAGTTTCAGGAATTTTCATCAACGATAACCCCTCCTAGGGGCTGTAGGACCTTGTCGTTGGTGGAGGGACTTAGCGCGCGGCCCGGGGCCGCGGCGGTCCCCGATCCTGTCGGTTCGGGTGTAGGATCCCTATAAACGGGCTCTCCTAAATGAATGTAGGACCCCCACAAATGGGAGTCCGGGAGTGAATGAAGGACCCCTATAAACGGGGTCTCCTCGTGTGGATGGATTGTTCGGGGGCCGTCCCGGTCCCTGGCTCGCGCTGCGACCAAAAAACGGCTCCCCCTAAGCCAGGGTGTGTGCAACCGTGCCCATTGGCTCTCTTGACACCCGGGGGTAAGACAGGGTGCCTTGCACGGTGCCTCGGGAACACCGAGCGACCTTCCCGAGTACTTAGCCTTAACCCTGCAAGCGGAGCTCTGCAGGGTCGGACCTTATGATTCCCTAGCTTCTCGTAGGACTAAAATGGAACCTCATAATAATAATAAAATTTTAAATAGCAAGGTGGAGGAGGCGGGAGCTGGGGTGGATTCGGAGCTGGGCTTGCAAAGGTCTAGCACAAATCCACCCCTGCAAACCGCCCCTGAGGAATCGCAGATGCTGACGGTGGCTGCTGGTCCTGGCTCTTCGGGGTCGGGTACTAATGTGGTCCCTCAGCAGATTGCGATGGAAGAGGATGCAAACCAGCAGGTAACTGCTGGGACATCCTCTGATAGGAAGAGACTGACCGGGTCTGAAAAGAGGAAGCTGCGGCGGCAGGCCCTTCGTGCTAACGAAGCGGCTTGTAGCGCCGCAGCTCTCCAGTCTCCTGTGGCGAGTACAGTGGCCCCCAAGAGACGAAAGGACTCGAAGGACACTCCCCCGCAAGGGATGAGGAGTCCGAAGAGGCCCAAGCCGGCGCGCCTGCCGATGACGAATACAGAGTCGGCAGGCGTGGGGCTTTCAGCTGCTCAGAGGACCAACCCTCTGACGGTGATAGTGGCGGACACCGGTTACCCGGAGTCAGTCCTGTCACCAGGGCAGTTCGAACTCTTCAGGGAGGCCACGTTGCAGGCCCTGGACAAAGAACCGGCCAGCAACTGGCCGAGATTTGAGACCTCCTTTTGCAGGGGAGGTGTATTCATTTTCGTGGCGTCAAACCCAGAGGCCAAAGCATGGCTAACCAAAACGGTGGCCGAGCTAAGGCCCTGGGAAGGCGCTAACCTGAAAGTAGGCGGGGTGGAAATACTCCAAAGGATGCTTAAGGCGACGGCCTGGATCCCCGGGAAGCCGGAAGACCCAGCTGTCGTCCTGCGGCGTCTGGAGGGGTTCAACCCCTCGCTGAAAACATCATTCTGGCGCATCGTCAGGCATGAGAGACCTCAGGAGGCTAGCGCGACGGGAGGATTAAAACACCTCCTAATCGTTCAGATCCCTGAGTCTCAGGCGAGAGCCCTAGCAGGCCTCAACGACAGGCCCTTCTACCATCTTGGCCAGATTGCCCTTAGGGTAAGTGGCCGGGAGCAGGAAGGGCCTGCCATGGAAACGGAGAGGCCGGAACAGCCCTAAATAGCTGCATCCGGCTTAACCATTATCCAGATTAACTTGCATCACAGCAAAAGTGCCTCTGCGGTTCTGCAGAAAAACATAGCTGTGATGCACACAGGCATCTCACTTATCCAAGAACCGTGGATAAATAGGAATGTCATCAGGGGATTGGGGGGGCTGGCATTTCTTGTTACAGGTACCCCGAGGCACCCAAACAGAGGACATGCATTCTGGCGAAGAACATCAACATCGTCCCACTACTGGATCTTTGCTCCAGAGACCTCATGGTGGCTTCAGTCGACCTAACATGAATTGGTAAGCTCCTCATTGGATCGGCATACTTTCCACATGACAGTGTGACCCATCCACCGGAGGAAGTCCGCTCATTAGTGGACTACTGTAAGGTAAGAGGCCTGCCCCTGCTCTTGGGGTGCGATGCAAACTCTCACCATAAGCTGTGGGGTAGCACGGACACCAACAGAAGGGGTGAGGACCTAGTGGACTATCTAATCACTACTGACTTGGATATTCTAAATACAGGTACTGTACCGACCTTTCGGAACTCTGTGAGAGAAGAGGTAATCGACATTACCCTCTGCACCGGGAGCTTTAGGGATAAAGTAAAGAAATGGAGGGTTTCAGACGAACCCTCTCTATCTGACCACATGCAGATACTGTACGAACTGGAATCACACGCACCCTCTGGCCCCACATGGGTCAGAAACCCGAGGAAAACAAACTGGGAGCGTTATTCCACAGGCCTACAAGCTGCACTCCATGGGAAAACCATGGAAATCAAAGACGTAGATGCCCTTGAGAGGGCGGCTGACCAATTCTCGTCGGCCATCATCACTACGTACGAACTCAACTGCTTACCTTCGGAAATCAAGAAGGCGCGGGAGACCCACTGGTGGAATGGGAAGCTTGAAAAGCTTCGCAAAGAAACTAGAGAAAGGTTCAGACGGGCCAAGAAAGGCAATACGGAAGAACTATGGAACATATCCAATGCAACTAGGGATGCATATAGGAAAGAAATCAGGGAGGCCAAGAATAAGAGCTGGACCTCCTTCTGTTCGGACATAGAAAAGGGCGCAGAGGCGGCCAGGCTGAACAGATTACTGGCCCGCAACCCAGGAGCTATGTTGAGCACCCTAAAACTACCAGACGGGACGTACTCAGAGTCGGACAGGGAGACCCTGACCCTTCTGACAATGGCGCACTTCCCGGGCTATAAAGGTCCAACGGAGGTGGTGTGGAGCTCCCAAAAGGGCCGACCGCTACCCGCGACCCAATTGGGTTTGCGCGGGCGGCTGGCCCGGGAGATCGCCTCCCCAGCCAGGGTCAGATGGGCCTTGAAGTCTTTCAACCCCTACAAGTCCCCAGGCCCGGTCGCATCTACCCGGTCCTCCTGCAGAGGGCTGGGGACCCCATCATAGGGCCGCTAGTGAGACTTGCTAGGGCCAGTCTGACTCTGGGTTATGTCCCCAAGGCTTGGAGAGGGACAAGGGTAATATTTATACGTAAAGCAGGCAAGAAAGGATGGACATCTCCGAAGGATTTCCGACCAATCAGCCTTACCTCCTTCGTACTAAAAACGGTGGAGAGACTCGTGGACAGATACATCCGCGATAAGATCCTGGCGGTAAAACCACTACACAGCGATCAGCCTTCCTACAGGGCCGGTCACTCGACCGAAACTGCCCTTAGCAAAGCGGTGAATCTGATTGAGGCCCAAATGAACCTTAAAGGATTCGCTATCGGAACATTCATGGATATTGAGGGTGCCTTTAACCACACATCCAGTGAAGTGATCAGGAGAGCTATGATAAGACAAGGAGTGCCCATAGCCGTAGTTGACTGGACCTGCCATATGCTAGGAAACAGGAACATCACGATTACCAAAGGAAATACTACCCTCCAAGGGATCGTTGACTTAGGATGCCCGCAGGGAGGAGTACTATCTACCCTGCTGTGGAGTCTAGTGGTGGATGAACTACTGCATCTACTAACCGACCAAGGATGTCACCCCATTGGTTATGCTGACGACATCCTAGTCATAGTACGCGGAATGCATTTGGATGCACTTATGGGCGTAATGCAACAGTCACTAAAAGCTGTGGATACCTGGTGTAGAACAACAGGACTCTCAGTGAACCCAGGTAATACTGACGTAGTCATTTTTACCAAGCGGTACAAATGGAGTACATCTAGAACACTGGATCTGAAAAAGCAGCGTCTAGAAATTTCCAAGAGCGCTAAATATCTAGGAGTTATCTTGGACAATAAGCTCACTTGGAAAGACCACTTCGATAACAAGTGCAATAAATTTATATCAACCCTCTGGATCTGCAGAAGAGCTATTGGCAATAATTGGGGCTTGAAACCCGACACACTGCTGTGGATCTTCACGGCGATTCTGCGACCCAGACTAACGTATGCGTCATTTGTCTGGTGGAGTAGAGTCAAGCAGAAGACAGCCATGGCCAGGTTGGAAAGACTTCGAGGGCTGATCCTTAGAGGCATCACTGGCGCCTCGAAATCCTCACCCACAACAGCGTTGGGAGCACAAATGGGGCTAGAGCCTCTGCACCTAACCATCACAGCCGAGGCTAGCAAGGCGGCCTGGAGAATTGGTGTAAAGCCTAACACAGTGATTTCGAAAAACTAAAAACCACTGTCAACATCGCAAAGAGACCGATCATGAAAATGGTAAGAGACAGGACGTCTCCACGGTACCTCTTTGATAAAAAGTATAAGGTAAGCTTGTCAACTATGGAAGATTGGAGGGTGCGTCGCGCACACCTCCCAGGGGACGGAGACAACTGGTTTACAGACGGCTCCAAAAACAGGGAGGGTGCGAGGGCTGGTGTCTATGGGAAGAACAGCGACACACGCCTCATGGTCCCGCTGGGACCCCTCTCCACAGTTCTTCAAACCGAGATTGCGGCCATACTCCAATGCGCACACGCAGCACAGAATCATGGTCGCAACAGGAACATCCGCATCTGCTCAGATAGTAGAGCGGCCATCACGACACTAGATAAGTCAGTGACTACCTCGACGATGGCCTGGGAATGCTATGAAGCATTGAACAAACTAGCGGAAGACAACCGAGTCACAGTCCTCTGGATTCCTGGACACAGGGGTATCAAGGGCAACGAGACAGCGGATAGACTAGCCAAGCTAGCGACGAAAAAACAAAACCCATCTGGTCTAGAACCAGTAATAGGTATTTCGAACAGGTCGGCCACAGAAGACATTAAAAAGTGGCTGGCCGAGAAACACCAGGAAGAGTGGTACAAGGCAACGGTATGCAAACAAGACAAAGCCCTCATGGGGGAATATCTAAACCCCAAACGAGCTGCAGATCTGCGCAGACTTAGTAGAACCGAGGTAAAGACCATAACAGAAGTGCTTATTGGTCACGGCAACCACGCCTACCATAGACATAATATAGGGCTTGCTAAAAGTCCACTTTGTCGACTATGTGGGGAAGACAATGAAACTTCCACACATATACTCTGCCATTGTCCAGCAATTGGGGACAAATGACAGTCTCTCGCGGGCTGCGTCTCCATAGACGTAGCCGTGATTCAGACCAAAAACGTTATAAAATTATTATTATGCTCTTAACTTGGGCTCACTAGAAGCAAAACTGTGTTAACTTTTATTTTAGCATCATGACAAAATGTTAACCTTTTATTATAAAAATTAAGTTACTTTAACAATAGCTTAAATAACATATGAACCTCTAATTTCCGATGGAAGTGTCTGTGTAAAGAAAGGTTTTAAATATTACAAAAAAAGCATAAATTGTATTTGAATTCGCATGCGATCTTGCACTTTGAGATTTATTCGGTGTGAAGTAAATTCGACAAATCATTACTATTAAGTAAAATACTTGAAAAAACATTTTCAAAATATTTAATATTTTTACACGAATGTACATACAGTCGACCGGCAATCGAAATACCCGGGCTAGAATCCCGGTGCATTCGAAAACGTCTTTTTTCCACAGAAAGATTTTCAAATTCTTTAAACTTAAGTATGTAACTATGAACGTATTAATATGTTTAATGTTTTTAAATTATTCAATGTTTTATTAAAACAATTAAAATAGTAAATTGTAATGACCCTTGATTTCATTTATAATAGACTTCTTCATTTATGGAACCGAAAGCCAATGCAATTTATTAAAACATTTTGAATTCAAAATAATTCTGAATGTTTGAGTATAAAAGGTTTAAATATTTGAAAAATACATAAATTATATGAGTTTTGACTTGGTCTCCATCTTGAGGTCCGCTGGACAGATTAAGAGGTTTCTCCTCTTATTTCGAGTTCGGCGCTCAAGATTTAAAACAGTCATCCAGCAGCAACTTCATTGATGAATTCGCATTCATCAATAAGGAACTTTGGATACTCATGCTTGCGGTATCACTCAAGAGTGAGAAGAAAACTTATCTCCGGCTTTTTTCTCTTTGAATTATATCGAGTCACGGCATATTGAATATTTTAATGTAACCTAAAAATATTAAATTTAATTAGATAGCATAGGCTCTCAGGCAGATCACCTGAGAGGGAGCTCTAATCATTAGCAGTAGATTAGGATGATTTCCCTATTTTTCAATTTATGTAAAAAGAATCTATTCGAAGATTATTTGTAAAGGGAAATCGTGATCTCTTCCATCTTATCATTAAAAGGATAAATTTCAATCAATAAACGTCGTTCTTTTTTCCACTCCCGTGTGTGATCCCCAGGATTGAAATTAAATTATAAAACTATCTATAAGGAGAGAAAATAAAGTTACAATATATATATATACAAATTGTCATGTAGAAGATGTAAATTCCAAAAAATGTTATAGTTACAAAGCTTCAAAATTTTGTAATTAAAATTTTAATATAAAACTTTAAGCATTTATTGACCTTGAATTCCATTGGAAAATTTGTTGTTTACTGTTCAAATCTTTCTCCGATTTCAGAAGAACAGACAAATTAAAAATTACAAAATATTTGATTAAAAAAATTTAACTCGTCCATATGATCTTGTCATATTGTAACAAGATTTGAACACTTCGGACAAAAATTTTTATGTAAAATTTAATATCGATAAATATTTACATGTTCATATGAAGATATTAATGAACACATATTTTAGCTTCTTAATTTATCCACATCTGTTAGAAAATTTTTCCTTTCCATAGACCATTTCATTTTTTTAATGAAAAGTCTGTGCTTAGGCTACAAAAATGTGAGATGAAAATATTGCTAACATAAAACTAAGAATGTAAATTTTAAAGTTGAAATTTATGTTTATCTCTTCTTAATAGAAAATATCTCTCTACCTAAAAAGTTTTAAATGCACAAAATTGATAAGAAATATGGAAATTTGAATAGGAAAATATATATTGATTCAAATTTGGAACATTTATTGGCATCAAATTTTACTGAAAGTTTATTTTTGAAGTGTTCAAATGCTTATAAAATTTCACACGATATTTCAGATTTTTATTTTAGGCAGATTTTATCCAAAAATATCGGAAAAAAAGTGTTGATTCTTAAATAACATATTTCGTAAATTTGAAATTGTCGTCTGCTTCGCGCCTCTTTTGCACGGTTTCGACGGAAATACACAATTCTCAATTCCGACTCGATAACCGAAAGCGTGAAATCTAGAAATAGCATTGCATGAAGGAAGCCAGGAGAATAAGGAGAAGTGGGACGTGTCGTTCTCGCGTGCAAGAGCGACGAGGAAGAAACAAGGGCAGCGCGCGCCGCTACCCCTCCATAGAAATTCTGATGGTAAATCATTTCTGGATTTTCTAACTTTCATTGTTTACCGACGCGCAAAGTACACCTTTTGCGCAACGCGTTCAGAGGGCGCGTTTATCAGCCCACTTTTGTGAAATTCTCTTATTCCATCACTTTAGCAATCTCCCAACTCATCTCTGTCACAAGTATAACGAATGACTCGATGAGCGACAAAAATTCTGTTTTAATCATCGATAGGTAACTAATGAATAGAATAATAACAACCCTGATTTTGTTCAACATTTTTCTATGATTAGTTTAGCTAAAAAAAAGAAAAAAAACGAAGACGTTAAAATCCGCCATTACTTATTTAAAATGGCAGACAATGATCTGAAAAATTGGCAAAATCATCTCTTGTCCAACCCCTTCCATATGATCGATGCGAAATTTGATTTGGTTTTAAGGCAGATTTCACATGGAAACCCGGCTATGCCCTTCCAAAACAAACGCTGTTTTGAGTTGTTTTTACGGAATTTAAAAATATTTTCAAAGCAGGGTAAATAAATATCAAAAGAATTTAGGAAAATATTTAAAGAATTTGAAAATCTTTCAGTGGAAAACGACGCTTTTGACTGCGCTGGGATTCGAGCCCAGGTCTTTCGATTGCCGGTCGATTTTTAAATTCTTTGAATATTTGAATTCATTGCATTATTTGCGATATAAGAGTTTGAAATTATCTACGAGGACCTCCGATAATGTAGGCAGTGACAAAAATTTCAAACTAACCTAATTAATTTGAAATCAATTTAGGAAAATATTTGAAGCTGACAAAATTTAGGATAATATAATTCAATGAAAATTTTTTGAAATTATGTAAATGAAATGGATTTTTATTCTAAATAGATCTAAAGTAGACATGTAAGACTCAATACTACGTTAAAATGTGTTAACTTAACTTTATTCACCGACATTGGAGTGGGCGGGTTTGAATGTTACAAATAATCAAATGAGTTTTACAGGTTTTATTCTTTCTTTTCCTAAATAATCGATTTCTTTAAATTATATTTTTCTTATTAGTAAAATTCTCTTCAATCATTATTTGTGTTCAAAAAGTAATCTTAATATTTTGGAAAAATGTTTGTTTAAAGAAAAATTTATTCGAATCAAATAAGTATTTGTTTTGCTATGTGGGAAAAATTCGAAGAAATTTGTCTGTGAATCATAAAAAAGTATTTTATGGTTCAACACGTAATTTTTCATTAAAAAGACCACGCTTATACTAATATAAGCAGGCAAATGAAAAATTAATAATTTTAAAATTAAAATAGAAGATTAGTTTAGAAAAAAATAATATCATTCGAAAAAAGAGAGAAAAATGATTTGTTTTTCTATAATACTAACAAACTCAAGATGAACTTGAAAGAAATTGAATAAATAAATAATATTGCATAATGTAGAATAATTTATTTATTTAGCATGTACAATAAGATGGGTCTTATTTTGTAGGAAACGAAACAAAACAACATCTAAGGCACATTCGTGCGGAATCACCTGTTGTGATCGGACGTGTTTGTGTGTGCGCTCCATATTTATATATCGATTGCGTGTACCATTCTCTCTCTATTTACAAGGGTGAAATTTGAAACCGTGCTATCCGTGTGGGAGGAGGTCCCTCAGTGTGGAAGTGTGCATTTTTTAATGCACCCTTCAAATTATGGATAACCAAACGGTAAGCCAACCATCTGATAATACCGAAAGTCAAAACACCCCTATAAATGGAAATCTAGGAAACTCAACAGACAATAGGAGCAGCTATGCAGCCGCAGCAGAACGAGACTCATTCCCTAAAAAAGACAATACAATTGTCATAGAATCCCTTCCCCAAATTCCTATATCAGAATATCTGGTTAAAATATATGTTTCTAGCGAGTAAACAGGTATCTGACGATCTCACAGATAAACACTCGAGTGTCAACATTCGGGGGCATTCGTTGGAGCTCCGACCTCTAATTACTAATTACAAGAAGCTGATATTATCTCATTCTCATTCATTCATTGAATCTGAGCTTGAAAGGATTGGTGTTCAAACGGCTTCTGAAGTAACCTTTCTAAGAGCTGGAATGTCAGGACCTGGGTTTGCTCATGTACTCAGCTTCCGTAGGCAGGTTTACGTTCATCTAGATAGTGTTTCCAAAATCCCGGAGTCCTTGCAAATTAATTTTGAGGACACCGCTTATTGGATTTATTTAACGACTAATACTCTGGTCTGCTTTCTTTGCAAACTAGCAGGTCACATTTCAAAGAATTGCAAGGCCGACAGTAAAGAGTCTTCTGGTAATCTGAATTACACAAATCTGAACCAAATGTCAACACCACCTATTCTAATCTCCCAATCTGAGGACCAAACTCAAAGAACGGAAAATAATGAACATCTTCAATTTCCCCCTTTACCTGCTATATCTAATGAACGTTTAAAATTCCGGAAATAAACGCCCTCTCTCTGAAGCAAGCTCATCTATAATCTCTGATGGGCCTCCAAAGAAGGAATCGCAAACAGCATCAAGCAATGACATAAAAAAAAACAAACGAAGATTGGAAAACTGTAAAAACACAAAAAAGCAATAAACCAAAGAATGAAACACAAGAGGGTGGAAAAAATATCACTCCAACAACTGAGAAGACCACAGATGAACTGCTTGCCTCAATTTAAACAGTACTTGAAGAACCTACAGCAAATTATCCCCTGAATTATAAACAATATAAAATTTTTTTTGACAGAGCTACCGGATCTCCTGATCCTGCCACTATCGCGAATGACTACACTGAGGACATCCAGTCCCTCTTTTGTATGATGAAAGAGCTCTATTCACACTTGACTGAACGCTCTGCAAAAATAAGGAGTACAAAAATAACTAATATCATGTTTAAATCAATAAGCGGTTTAGCCTCTTCAGGTTCAGGTTCAGATGATGAGCCTCTCTCAATGTCTGAGGAAATAGAAAAACTATCAGAGCCCACATCCAACCTCGACGATGTTTCTAAATATCATCCAATGGAATCTTAATGGGTTCTTCCCTCATCGTGATAATGTGCAGTTACTCATCAGAGACTTTAATCCCGCATTGATCCCCTAGCGGACCCGTGTGAGAGAACGGTCATAGAATACTCTGACCGTTCTCTGACTGTTCTATGACCGTTCTATGACCTCGCATTACGGCTAAGATCGGTAGAAAAGACATTAAAAGCTTTGCAATTATGATTCTGTGGCGAAATTTGGATTAGAAGGTGAAGCAATAAATACAATTATCTTATTTTTCAGCGATAAAAACTAGGAATACATCATGTACCTGTCATTGAAGGCAGTGCAGTGGTTCACCATTTGCGGAACGTCTCCGCCAACAGCAAACCTTCACGGTGGAGACGTTCCGCCAATTGTGAACCACTGCACTGCCTTTAATGACAGGTATTATGTTTTTCTAGTTTTTATCGCTGAAAAATAAGATAATTGTATTTATTGCTTCACGTTCTAATCCAAATTTCGCCACAGAATCATAATTGCAAAGCTTTTAATGTCTTTTTTACCGATCTTAGCCGTAATAATGCGAGGTCATAGAACGGTCATAGAACAGTCAGAGAACGGTCAGAGTATTCTATGACCGTTCTCTCACACGGGTCCGCTAGGGTCTGTCTGCAAGAAACGAATTTCAAAGATGCCTTCTGTGCAAAAATTGGAGGATACGATTCTGTATTTAAAAACCTTACACACACAAATTTCGCGAGTGGAGGTGTTGCAATTTATATTAAAAAATCTATCCACCAAACAAAAATACACCTCAACACTAACCTGGAAGCCGTTGCTCTGTCTTTTATCGACCCTAATGAAATATGTATTTGTAATGTATATATACCAAATCGACACGATTTCAATCTAGCAGATTTGAAAAATTTAATTGACCAACTTCCTAAACCTTTCATTCTGGTCGGTGATTTTAACAGCCATAACCAACTCTGGGGGTCGAAAAGCACTGTCTCGAGAGGAAAAAAGATCGAGAAGCTTCTTCTTGAAAATGACGACATCATTCTTCTAAATGACGATCAACCCACTCATTTCAACATATCAAACGCTTCCTTTAACTCGATCGACTTATCCTTCTCTAGTGGTAGTATATCCCATAGACTAGATTGGGAAGCTAAGGAAGATCATTTTCGATAGCGATCATTTTCCCATCAAATTGGAACTACAAAGCCCCCTGCCTACTCTGTTTAACTTTACTTCTAGATGGAAATTTCCAAAAGCTGATTGGGTGTTGTACGGTGAGATAATGAACTCCAAAATTGAATAATTGAAAATCCCCTCGTCTGGAAACGGAGTTGATATAGATGATCTAGTTGCGGAATCAGTTGAAACTATAACTGAGGCTGCAAACATCTCGATTCCAAAAACGACTCAAACCTGCTTCAAACATTAAGTCCCTTGGTGGAATTCTGAAATCGAAGAGGCTATCAGAAAAAAGAAGCATGCTTTCATTGTTTACAAGAAACACAATACAACTGAAAACATGATTGAATTCAAGAGGTTACGAGCCTTTTCCAGAAGGAAAATTAGATCTAGTTCTAGGAAATCATGGACTGACTTCATCTCTTCACTAAAATTCAATACTCCCAGTCCTGAAATCCGAAGGAAATTGAATGCAATTGGATGGAGGACTACCACGATGCGTATCACAGCATTGCAAAAAACTGATGGGTCAATAACCACAGATTCCACTGAAATTGCTGATGAACTAGCTGATAAGTATGCATCAAATTCCAGTGACACAAATTACGATGAACACTTTCTCGCTTTCAAACTGGAAAATTAAACCATTTCTGATCCTAGATTTAAGGAAGATAAGAATCTAATCATTAACTCTCCTCTCCTTTTGACTGAACTTATATCAGCACTTGAGTCTACGAAAAATTCTAGTCCCGGTCCGGATAGAATACCGAATATCCCCCTGAAAAACTTTTCTCCGAAAGCTCTGAACTATCTATTAGTGGTGTTTAACTATAATACCAAACATTCATGCCATACAATTGCCAAACCAGGAAAGGATAAGTTGAAAGCAGGCAGTTATCGGCCCATCGCACTAACCGGTAATATGTGTAAACTCATGGAGAAGATAATTAATAGGAGACTCAGATGGTTTCTGGAAAAGGAAGGCTTCTTCAACGTTCATCAAAGTGTTTTCAGAGAACATCAATCTACCCTCGACGCCTTAGCTAATCTTGAAACTAATATATGTGATGCTTTCATCAATAACCAACATCTCTTGGCAGTATCATTGGACATCGAAAAGTGTTATGAAATGGTCTGGCAATATAGAATCCTTCAGATACTTGTGGCCAGTAGAATTGACGGAGCCATGCTCATTTTCGTTAGAAATTTCTTAATGAAAAGATTCATTGAGGTCAGGGTAAACGGATTTCTCTCTAAAAGGGTCGAACTTATAAATGAAGTGCCCCAGGGTTCTGTTTTAAGTGTCACACTTTTTCTAATTACCTTCAATGATATCACTAGATGCATCCCTCGGCCGATTAAGAAAAGTATTTTCGCAGATGACCTTACAGTCTACTGCAGTGGGAAAGACCTGCTTACTACCCAAGAAGTACTTCAGGACTGTCTTAACAATCTACTAAATAAATACTACTAGTAAATATCTGAGAACGGATTGCAATAAAAGGCTGAACATTATAAGAACACTTTCTAAGAGGAACTGGAGAGCTGACCAGAACCTGTTGACTAACACTTATAAAGCCACTGTAAGGGCGAAACTCGATTACGGTTCCATATTTTATAATTCTGCCAAACAAAGTACTCTGGATATGATTTCTACCATACACAACGCTGGACTTAGAATTTCCATGGATGCGTTTTTCTCCAGTCCTATTAGTAGCATAATGCCTGAAGCTGGTGATACTCAACTTGATTTTAAAAGGAAGCAACTCACCCTGGTCTATGCTAGTTCAATAGCCTCTACCCCTTCAAACCCTGCTTATGCAAATATCTTTCTTGGAAAGTTTCAGGTCTTATATATGAACCACCCCAGAGCCGTACTCCCCCTATATATCCGAGTAAAATCTTACTTGCAAGAAATTAACCTTGAACTTCCTTTGATGGCCAGAAGGAGATTTCATGACTTCCCTTTCTGGGATTTCTCAGCTCCAACTATCACTCCCAATGAAGAGTTACAAGTTTGACCACATCAGTCAAGAAATACAAGAGACACTTTTCAGCCTGAGAGAAGGAAGAAAAGAGATCACAATTGTCTGGGTTCCTTCGCATATGGGCATTGGGGGCAATGATAGGGCTGACTTGCTGGCAAAATCTGAATGTTCACTCCCAGCTCCTGAGGCCCCTATACCAGTGTATTACAAAGATCTTAAAAATTTGATCACTATCTCTGTTAAAAATCTATCGAACGAAAAGAGGAAGACTGACGAAATCACCAAATTACATCAAGTGAGGAAAGATATTTTCGAGAAAACCCAGATCCTCCTTGAAAACAGAAAAGACCAGGTCGTACTCACTCGCTCGAGAATTGGCCACACAAACCTAACTTATTCTCACTTAAAAAATAAAGTGGATCCAGAAAACTGCGACACCTGTGAAGTGACTCTCTCCATCAAACAAATTTTGATGGATTGCCCAAAATACTTAACGAGAAGGAATCATCATAAAATCGGAACACACTTCAGGAGAATGCTCAACGATCCAGTTACCTTCGATAAAGTGCTCAAGTTCCTAGATAATATTGGAATCAGACATAGTATTTAGTGCCTGAAGCGGCCTTGAGCCCACAATGTGATATAGTGATACCTTTTTGATACGAAAAACCAGCCTATTCATGTGATATAGTGATACCTTTTTGATACGAAAAACCAGCCTGTTCATGTATACTTTAGGAGTCGCTAATAACCATTGCTGTTGATGCGACTTTAAACTATCAATAAAAAAAAAAAAAAAAAACATCTAAGGCATTGGGATTTACCAGACGAAATTATACTAATTCCTGGAATTGTTATAATGACATTAAAAATAAGTACTTTCTGTTTTTCATAAACAAAATGTACCTATATTTCAATGCTAAAATAGATCTCATTCGTAATCATGAGTTTGCGGTAAGCGTAATATTTATATTGAAGATGTTTTCTATTGCTGAATTAATATAATTGTCTGCCTCAAAAATTACCAGTTCAATGGACATGCCAAGAAATAATTATTTTACGTTATGCAATGTTCTTTATTATTATTTAAATTTGTACTTTTTATTTTTGGCGACGGTAAACTGTATCGAAAATCATAGTTGAAATATTCTCGAATATTGTAAAATAAAATAAAATAATAAAATAAAATAAATAAAATAATAAAAAAATAAAATATTTATTGTTGTAATAAATATTTTTTAAATTAGATTGTACTAAAATTTCCGAGAAAACTTCTTTTCAGTCTAATGAAAAACTTTCTCACTGGAATATTTTTGTTGCTCAAAATTGTTTCGATAAATAAAGCGATTAAAGATTAAAATTTATGATTTTGTCAATGCGTCCAAACAAATTTTATAATGTTTTCCATTCTTTACTTGCTTTCGGAATACTATAACACATAATTTCCTTTCGGATTTATGAAAAAAATTCTAAAAATTTGCTAAGTTGTCGCGAATTAAAGTGAAAAATGAGAAAATTTTGATTTCATAAAAAACTGGTTTCTTGTAAATATTTCGAAGACACTAGAAAATACAACATTTTTTAATTTAAAATAAGAGATGCACAATGAAATTCCATTTCGGAATATATTTGAAAAAATCGAATTCTTAACTTGACCAAAGATACAATAATTGGAAATAATGTATTTTTTAACTCAAAATATTGCTCTTTTAAAAAGCTGCCTTGCAATGTTGAACAACCACTAATTCGTATTTAAACTTTTGAAATATTGTTCTATACAAAATACATGGATTTATTTGATTTTCAGTTAGTTTCTTCAATAACTGAGTCTTATCGTGACAAAATTATCTATTTCACTCTTGTTTATGGTAAAGAAACCAAATGTGGATCAGTGTTTCTGCTTCTACGTATGAAAATCGAAATTATGTATGTACCTCGATTCACCTTTTGTTTCTCTTCCTTATCGGTTTCAAAAGATAACTGGAGCATATGCTCTGCCTTACCGATTAGGAAACAGAATACAACTGCTTCCACCTTCATTGTAGTTCCAAAAACGCTTAGGCGGATAGGGAGCGCTGCAGAAAATTAGTTGAAATTTAATACATGGGACTGGCAATCTCTCACCGCATCCACTGATCTCTATAATACACTGGATGCACAATGCCAATGGGAAAGTCCGCAAAGTCGTGTGCCCAATTGAAGGCTGAGCCGCCATATTTACTTAGGTTGATTACAAAGAATGTTGTGGTAAATTCAAATATAGTAAAAAGGGAAAAGTGTAAATATTAAAGTAACAATATGAAATCCATGCTTTTTTACCGGTAGTAGTATTGATAGTATACATAATTAAACCAATGAAATGAAATTTATTAAATAATTCTAAAATATAACTCGGTAATATTTATTATTATGGCATACATTGTTGTATATATTTAAATAGGTATATGTATTTATTTCTTAACTGTAATTAAATATAAATTTATTATAAATTTATCAAATATAGATTATAGAATTCAACAAGTAAACGTACCTTGGAGTAGTGTAAAAATTATCTCACGTTTTGAACGTGAACTATTAATAATAGTCACGTATAATAACTATTTGTAGTATAAATTAATTCGCGTTTCATAATTCAACCCTTATGTACCTGTATATTAACGGTTTTGAAAACTGAAAAAAAGCTCCATCCCCTTCTGTTTAAAAAATTGTTGAATTACTCGATCATGTTGGCGTATTTCATCATACGTTTAAATTGCTCAGGAGTAATAATTTGCTCCAACTGAAAGAATAGAAATAATTTTAAATATATGCAAAAATTATAAACAATTGTATTTTGGTCGTTTACGAACATTTTAATTTATCAGAAAATAATAAAATTGGAAAAGAAACAAACCCTAAAAGATAATTAATACTGAATGCAGATATTACATGAAAATTAAGTATGTACATGCTGTGACTGGGATGTTACTAAATAATAGAATCCAATTCTATAAAAACCTAAGTAATAATATAGAAGATTATCACTAAATAGTACAAAACACCAGGTTCGAAAGTACTTCACAAGCAGCAAATCACTTAATTAAAAATCACCAGAGTATCACAAACAAGAAGTTTTAAATGTCAAACTAAAGTAGTGACTAATTCAACACCTTAATTTTCAAACTAAATATATACAAAAGTAATAAATAAACAATTCTTAAAAGAAAACAATGATTTTATTTACTATTTTTTTATTATTTATTTATTATTTTGTTTATTATTGTAATTATCATTGATGTTTTTCTTTTAAGAATTGTTTATTTTTTACTTTTGCATGCAGTTTAAAAATTAAGGTGTTGAATTAGTCAGTTCTTTAGTTTGACATTTAAAACTTCTTGTTTGTGGTGATACTCTGGTGATTTTTAATTAAGTGATTTGCTGCTTGTGAAGTACTTTCGTACCTCATGTTTTGTACTATTTAGTGATAATCTTCTATATTATTACTTAGGTCTTTATAGAATTAGATTCTATTATTTAGTAACATACCAGTCACAGCATGTACATACTTAATTTTCACGTAATATCTGCATCCACCCAGGAAACAAAAAGCGATACGCTAAAATCGCTGTGAATTGCGTATTTTACAATGGCAGATTCAAAATATTTTCATTTAATTGTGTTGTGGGCATTTGAATTTGTAAGCTTTTTTAATTATCAGTTCCATCCCAGACCGATTAAATCATTACTTTGTTGAATTGTTTTTACGGTTCTTCCATTCGTAAAAATTTATTTCACTCATTTTACCGTAATTTCACAACTGAGATGAACAATTCACGAAACGTATCTTAACGATTTAAATTTTATGGACTGCGTCACTTAATCGTAAAACTACAATTCAACGCCATTGAGACACATTTATACGATTGAAAAGTCCTAAACGTACACGGAGAAAACTAGTTAAAGTAACTTTACTCAACTCTGTCGATTAAACTTGGGACATAAGGACATTTGAACATCTATTAAATCCTAGTCGGGTAAAGTGAATTTGATATATACCTAATTCACCCAAAGTGAATAACAATAAGCGTTACATAGGGAATAGTAAGGAGTTGAGTAAAACGTTATCGACGACAGGGCACCAACATGCGTCAGTGGGTTGACATGAAATGTATAAGTATATCACCGACGCTTGAGGTGCTTCAAACCGTAGTTGGGTAAAATGAACATCGGGCGTATTATTTGAACTGGCAATGGTATGCTTCTCTCAAATAAAAAAAAATTCTTACCTCGAGCCTGCCAATAGTCATCCGGTATATAAATAAACTCAAGTAAAAATAAATCAACTTTTTTCATAAATGATTAATAAAATATTTTTTTAAATTAATATAATTTATAAAACTTGGTACGTGGGTCAATACAAACTACCATTTTAATTATTTATATATAAATACATTTAGTATAGATTTTTATTATAACGACGTATGAAGTTTAGTGAAACTAAATTTTCAAATGTACATTAAAAAATTGAGTTATTATTAAGAAGTATCTTGTATAAAAACATTTAAAAGAAGGTTCTTTTATTTCCTGTGTTTTATATTTTCAAAATATGGATTTTACATTTGCGAATTCCAAATTATTATTCTGCCTGAGTAATTTATGTGATATTTCATATTTTATGTAATACACTTATCGATTTTTTTTTGTTTAAATTTTCATAATATCAATTTAATTTTAAGAATTTAAGTTTTTGAAATTAAAAATTTTTTATGTGTGCCCAAGGCGCAGATTACTTTCATTCGTTCCTGCGTGAATAGATGTAGCTGTTGGAATAAATCTTGCGATTCACGGTTTACTCAACTCTCGATTGAAGCATAGAGTAGAATGAACGGAAAGCTCTACTATTTTTGTGATTTAATAAAAGTTTGGTTTTTTATAGTTATACTACGAGTAATAATATATATATTTAAACATTTTTAATGCACGCTTTTATACTTCACCCTACACTTCTGAATTTTACTCAACTTTGATTCATTTTCGAACATTTAATATATCACAAATAAATACAGTGATACTAAATAAGTTCTAACTTGTCCTTATGTCCCAAATTTGATCGGAAGTTGAGTAAAATTACTTCAAATATTTTTCTCCGTGTAATTCAACAATGTTTGGATGCAATCGTTTTCAAATAAAATTGCAGATTCAGAAACCTTTAATCGTAAATTTTAAGATGTGCAATTCACAGAAATTTCAATCAATCGTTTCTTTTTTACTGGTCAGTATTAATTACATTTCAGGGTTTGTTTCTTTCCCAATTTTATTATTTTCTAATAAATTAAAATGTTCGTAAACGACCAGAATACAATAGTTTATAATTTTTGTATATATTCAAAATTATTTCTATTACTTCTTTCAGTTGGAGCAAATTATTACTCCTGAGCAATTTAAACGTATGATGAAATACGCCAACAAGATCGAGTAATTTAACATTTTTTTAAACAGAAGGGGATGGAGCTTTTTTCCAGTTTTCAAAACCGTTAATATACAGGTACATAAGGGTTGAATTATGAAACGCGAATTAATTTATACTACAAATAGTTATTATACGTGACTATTATTAATAGTTCACGTTCAGAACGTGAGATAATTTTTACACTACTCCAAGGTACGCGTTTACTTGTTGAATTCTGTAATCTATATTTGATAAATTTATAATAAATTTATATTTAATTATAGTTAAAAAATAAATACATATGCCCATTTAAATATATACAACATTATATACCATAATAATAAATATTACCGAATTGTATTTTAGTATTATTTAATGAATTTCATTTCATTAGTTTAATTATGGATACTATCAATACTAATACCGGTAAAAAAGCATGGATTTCATATTTTTTCTTTAATATTTACACTTTTCCCTTTTTACTATATTTGAATTTACCACAACATTCTTTGTAATCAACCTAAGTAAAGATGGTGGCTCAGCCTTCAATAAAGCACACGACGTTGCATTGATTGTGCATCCAGTGTATTATAGAGATCAGTGACCGCATCTCTGGTTACGTACAATTACGTACGCACCGAAGAAGGGGATTTGAATCGAGTTCATGAACGCTCGATCTAGTTGATTCGCAATCCACCAAACAGATGAGCGCGCAGGTGCGATCATCACACTCTCGACATCGTGTGGAAGTGGCGCGGAGCAGACGTAAAATTCAAAATGACAGAATATATAATTCAAGATAAAACCCTTATTTTTTAGATATTTGCTAAAACATTCATCTAAAATGAATATTTAAATATATTTTTTTTAAATTTTAGAATGATTTAAACACTTAAAAAATCATTTACTAGTGGAATTTAAAGTCAATAAATGTTTCAAGTTTCAAAACAAAATATCAATTTAAATATTTTTTATCTTTGTAAATTAACTGCTTTGATTAGAGAATGATGTGGAAAATATTTTATTTCAAGATATGATAAAACATGAGATTTAATTTTAAAAAATGGAGTGTTTGAATATTCAAACAATACGTCAATTATATCTAAATTTAAATACGGCATTATACAGGAGGGTTTTTTTTTATATAAGGCGACATTGAAAAATATTTCATTCACATGAAACACTTTCAAAAGTTTTTCGAAAAGTTTTTGAAATACATAATACTTTTTAACTTGAATTACATTATGTAACTGTGAATAAAAGGTTTCAGTATTTAAAAAACCAAAATTATATCTAAATTTACATACAATATTACACCTTGCAATTATTATGATATTTGTCAATTTTGCTCTATACACAATCAATTGGATAGATTTGAAGATCTATAAATAAAACCTGCAATCATCACTTGTTTAAACTTGGCAAACCAGATCAACGCAGCTTTCGTCTAAATGTCATTTTGCGTCAATAAAAATTGAATAGAATCATCGCAGAATCGCAGACAGCAGCGACTCAATTTTCAAAATCCATATCAAAGTAAGCAAGTTTTTTGTACCACCAATTTGTCCATTTGTAATCTTCTATTCTAAATCAATTCGTTCATTTCTCATATCAACAATATAAATCGAATTGTTCAGAATGTCTGAATCAAAATAAATCAAATCATTAAAAATAAAAATCGCGAATGCAAAACGTAAATTAACAAGCTTTAAAAATTTTATCGATGCTTTCGAACCCGTCCTGGATTTTCCTACCTTATAAAACAGAAGACAGGATGTTGATAGACAAACTTATATCAACTTTGCAGTTGATAGCAAACTTTGAAAAATCATACAGCTAATTAAAAGAACTTGAGGAAGATCAAACACGTGTCAATTCAAACCGAATATGAAGAAATCTTTTACGCTGCCCTAAGTAAAGCAAACTTCCTATCAAAGGATTGAAATGTCTTCCGAAAATTGTGAAGCCGCTTGGGAGCTACTCAAGGAGCGATATGATAATCGAAAGATCATACGTCAAAGTCACGTAAAGGCTTTGTTAAACCTTCCATTGATTTCGAAAGATTTTCAGGTTCGTGCTCTTCGCGATCAAGTTCAAAAACACCTTAGGGCCCTTGCAGCCTTAAAAGAACCCGTAGATAAATGGGACACCCTGCTTGTAAAAATAATAGCAGGTAAACTAAATACCTTTCATCGTGAAAAGTGGGAAGATTTTAGTTGGGAGATTTCAAATCCCACATATGAGGAAATGAGATCCTTTTTGCAGCCGCGCGCACAATTTGAAGATAGTAAATCTTATCACGCGCAAGGAAGGCCTCAAATTTCGGAAAAGAGGCCCTCGTATGATCGTTCAACTCAAATACCTCAATTAGCATTCTCAGCCTCCACTGTTAGGTACCCCTGCCCTCATTGCCAAGGGGAGCATTCAATATTTTCATGCGAGAAATTCAAAAAACTATCTCCCGAAAGTCGATATGAAGCTACAAAAAAGGCTATGCTTTGCTTAAATTGTTTACGTGCAAGGCATCGCGTAATTGATTGTACCTTTCCGGCTTGTCGTGTCAGAAGAGACACAATTCATTGCTTCATTTCGAAAAATCATCGTCAGAAAAAGCGATCCCTGTCGAATCTTCAAGCTCAGACAAATCTATCATTAGCATGCATGCACAAGTTTTATCTGAAGCCTTATTGGCCACTGCAATTGTAGATTAAGTTAACGCACAAAGAGAGTCTAAGGCATGCCACGTCTTCTTAGATCCTGGATCTCAGGCTCATTTCATTACTGATAGCGTAGCAACTTTTCTGAAGCTAGCTCGAAGGGTGGTCGACACTTCTGTGTCCTGCCTTGATGACGCGAGAACAGAAGTGAAACACTCAGTAGCGCCTAGCGAACTGGCTGAACGGTAGCTTTACGCTGTAGCGTAAAGCTATCGTAAAGTTATCGTAAAGTAGCATGATAACTCATGAATGAGGCAAAATAAACATTCAAAATGTTTTTATCCTTATTCTACGTTGCAAATAACGTTAACTGGTAATTGAAATATACAATAATTTTATTTATTTACCTAAAAATTAAAAAACATAATACCTGTCATTGAAGGCAGTGCAGTGGATCATCACATTCCATGTCTTCACCGGCAGGATTGACTATTTGTTAGAGTGAGATGAAAGTATAGTTGTGTCTCACTCCTACCCATGGTCAACTTTAACGGAGACGTTCCACAAAAGGTGAACCACTGCACTGCCTTCAATGACAGGTATTATGTTTTTTTAACTTTTAGCGTAAATAAATAAAATTATTGCATATTTCAATTACCAGTTAACGTTATTTTCAACGTAGAATAAGGATCAACCCTAGCGAACTGGCTGAACGATAGCTTTACGCTGTAGCGTAAAGTTTTCGTAACATTATCGTAAAGTTATCGTAAAGTAGCATTATAACTCATGAATGAAGCAAAATAAATATTCGAAATGTTTTTATCCTTATTCTACGTTAAAAATAACGTTAAAAGGTAATGAAGATATGCAATAATTTTATTTATTAACGCTAAAAATAAAAAAAATAAAATATCTGTCCTTGAAGGCAGTGCAGTGGTTCTCCTTTTGTGGAACGTCTCCATGGTTAAAGTTGACCATTGGTTGGAGTGAGACACAACTATACTTTCATCTCACTCTAACAAATAGTCAATCCTGACGGTGAAGACATGGAAAGTGATGAACCACTGCACTGCCTTTAATGACAGGTATTATGTTTTTTTTAATTTTTAGCGTCAATAAATGAAATTATTGCATATTTCAATTACCAGTTAACATTATTTTTAACGTAGAATAAGGATAAAAACATTTTCAATATTTATTTTTCCACATTCATGAGTTATAATGCTACTTTACGATAACTTTACGATAGCTTTACGATAGCTTTACGGTAAGGCGTAAAGCTACAGTTCAGCCAGTTCGCTAGGGAAAGACTTTCATTTCAAATCGAGTTACTGAAATACAAAAATTCACGGAGTTTTTGAATGTAGATATGTAGCGTCTCAAAACAATCCTGCTGATTTTGTTTCTGGAAGGTAAATGCCTCAAGAATTTGTCGAATCACAGATTTGGAAAAACGGTCCGTCTTGGCTCTCACGAGAGCCGAAATTCTGGCCGCTCGAAAAAATCCAGTCAATTGAAATTCCAGAAAAAAGAACAACCATCGTTTTCCCATTTCCATAAAGGAAAACTTCTTAAATCAAGCCTTAATTGAAAATTGTGGATCTATGGCAAGATTAAAATCAACAATTGCTTATATTTTGCGTTTTATTTTCAACATTAAAAATAGAGGGTCTAGACGTATAGGCTTTCTTACTGCGATCGAGCTGGATGAATCCAACAAACTTATAATTCAGCTCACACAAGCTTCTGAATTTTCAAAAGAGATTTATCAATTAAAACGTGGTGATCTCTTGAGCCAGAAAAGTCGATTAGTTTCTTTTAATCCATTTCTAGATAAGCAAGAAATCCTCAGGGTTGGTCGTAGATTGATAAATTCAGATGTGTCTGAAGATCAGAAGCACCCAATGTTGTTGCCATCCAATCATCACGGGACTCGTCTTATAATTCGTGAAGAGCATCTTCGACTAAAACACGCTGGAACTCAAGGGACTTTATACTCAGTTCGAGAATATTATTGGTCAATCGATGGTCGAAACGTTACTGGCCATAATTTATAAATGTGTCCGCTGCTTTGGTGCCAAACCCCGTGAGGTAGGTTATATACCAGGTCTAGAAGTATGAAACCGGAATTTTGTTGCAAAAGTTACAGTCTGTTGCATGAAAATGATCAAAAATATTTTATTCAAAGTAATCTCCATTGCTATTTACACATTTTTTCTACTTTTAGATATTATTTTCTAATAAAACTGTTCGTCTTTTAAATCAAACCAGTTATCCAGCCATTCTCGTACATTTTCGTACGAAGTGAAGCGTTGTTCAGCGAGAGCGTGGTCCAGTAATACGAACAGATGGTAATCCGACGGAGCCAAGACTGGAAGATAAGCGGCAAGCGCCAGTATTTCCCAACTGAACGTCTCGATCGTTTCCTTGACCCGTCTCGCTGTGTGTGATGGGGCATTATCATGAAGAAAAATGAATTTGCGTTGCCTTTTTCGATAATCCGGTCGTTTGTCTTGTAATGCTCGATTTAAATCGATCATTTGTTGTTGGTAGCGATTCGTGTTGACAGTTTCACCAGGTTTCAGCAGCTCATAATAGATAACACCCTTCTGATCCCAGTCTTCGAACTTTTTCGGTGGTTTTCCACGATCTTCGTTTCTCACATCAAAATTACCACTTCTGAATTTTTCAAACCACTCAAAACACTGTGATTTGCCAAGAGCATGTTCACCGTAAGCTTCGACAAGCATTCGATGCGATTCTGCAGCAGTTTTCTTCAAGCGATAACAAAAAACCAGTGCTGTCCGCAAATCATAGTTCGTAGGCACAAAACTCGATATGTAGATGCTTGTAGTAAATACACTGATATATCGAACTTGGGTTGTTGTCTACTGAAAATCTTTCTCAACTGCTAGAGGGAGAAGATGGCGCTGCAGAAGCGGTCGTACGGGCCCTAAACTGATGGCAAGCACCATCTATAGGGAAATTCTGGTTTCATACTTCTAGACCTGGTAATAGGAAATCTTGCACAAGAACGCATAACTTCCTCTCGACCTTTCCTTAATGTCAGCGTTGACTATGGTGGGCCACTTTACATTAAGGAAAGGCGTTTTCATAATCGGAATAAAATTAAAGTCTACGTCGCGATTTTTGTTTTTTTGAGCACCAAAGCTGTACATCTAGAGTTGGTCAGTGACTTGACCACAGAATGCTTTATCGCCTGCATGAAACAACTCTTTTCAAGAAGAGGAATATCCAAAACGGTTCATTCGCATAATGCAACAAATTCCCAGAAATTCCCAGAAATTAAAAATCATTTACTTAATATTTCGATTCCAAGCATTGAATATTTATTGACTTTGAATAAAACAGAATAAAAAATTTTATGAAGTTTTAAAATCTTTTTACAATGTTACGAATTGGGCCGAATTTAGAATTACGAAATATTTCATTAGAAAAAGAAAAAGTCACTCACATGAAATAAACTTCTGTAAGAATTATCAAGATTCAAGAGATGTTAAAATATTTGAAAAATAATGCAATTGTAAAATTGCAATTTATATCAATATTTGACAAATTTTTAGCTTTCTCAATCAAAGCATTATCCGGAAATTTTTAGTTCCTATAAAAAGATGGAATATTTATCAATTTCTTGAATGTTCATATATTAAAAAAATATCGAATTAGAGAATTATATGCAAAGTATTTTCTATTAAGAAGACATAAACATGACATAATTAGTTTTATATCTATATTTTCAGCTTCCTTTTTTGTGGCTTAAGCACACATTTTGAATTCGAAATACAAAAATGCTCTACAGAGTTGAAGTATTTCCTGAATCAATTATTATTGATCCTGAATTCTATTGGAAAATTTGTTGTTTACTGTTCAAATCTTACTACGATTTCAGACGGACAGACAAATTAAGAACTACAAAATATTCCATCCAAAAGATTGCACTCCTCCATAAAAGCTTGTCAAATTGTAACAAGATTTGAACACTTCGATCGAACATTTTTATGTAAAATTTAAAGTTGATTGATATTTATATGTTAATATGGAAATACCAATAAACACATATTTTAGCTTTTTAATTTATCTACTGCTATTAGACAATTTTCCATTTCCGTAGAGATTTTAAGTTTTGGAATGAAAAGTTTGTGCTTAGGCTACAAAAATGTGAGATGAAAATATTTCTAACATATAACTGAAAATATAAATTATGAACTTGAATTTTATGTTCATTTTATCTTGATAGAAAATATTGTTCTAATTGAAAAATTGTTAAATGTACAAAATTAGTAAGAAGTATATAAATTTGAATGGAAAATTATATATTGATTCAAATTTTATACATTTATTGTCACTAAATTTCACTGAAAGTTTATTTTTGAAGTGTTGAAATCCTCATGAAATTTTCCAAGATCATACTGATGTTTATTACATGCAGACTTTCTTCAAGAAATTGAAGAAAAGTGTTATTTCTTGAACTATATACTTCGTAAATTCAAATTCGTCGTCTGCTTCGCGCCTCTTTTGCACGTACTTGAGAAAAATACAATTCTTAATTTCGACTCGATAAACGAAAGCGTGAAATCTAAAAATAACTTGAAAACTCAAGCATTGTAACGAAGTCCGTCTTCGTGCACCTTCGGCTTTACACGAAGCTGGTGACCGCAGCGTGTAGCAGAGCCGATACACTGACACGCCACGTTTGCATGTGTTTCTCCCAGATGGTAACGTGGTGGGGGCCGAAAAATCCCACGTTCTGGAGACACTGAATGGAGCATTACTACGACGAGCCTACACACGTACCAAGTTACCCTAAAAAGAAATACAGAACAGACTCCATGGGATTTTTAAATCATGTAGAAATTTTAAGAAACTTCACGATAAAATATGGACTGCCGTTACCGCAATATACAGTCTATCCTGATCCGAATTCGAAAACAAACTCATTTTTTTCGCACAAATTAATATAAATGAACATTTCGTTATACAAGCCAGCCCTACTAGTGAATTTGCAGAAAATAGAGCAGCTTTAAAATTATTATTACTACTAATAAGATCATACGATCTCTGCGACGAAAAATTTTATAATAATGATGATAAAAAATGGCAAAAAACCAAAAATCAAAGTATTCAAACCGATCCAAGACCAAAATTAATACATTGGAAAATTCCTGTAGATTTTGTAATACTCAAATGCATGCTACAAAAGAGTGCCGTAGACGAAATATTTTTAAAGTAGACAAATCAACCCAATTTCCCCCTCCAGTTCCACCAAGAAACTCCTCAACATTTAGTAAACTTTTTTCCCCTTCTCTCCAAAAAACTTCTAGACCTAAAACCATCCATATGTAAACATCCTATTTTATCCAATATTAATCCTACTTTTCTTTTTCATCCTTCCGAGAAGCCTAATGAATTTCCTTAATCAACTAGCATCCAGAGTGTATTTAATTTTAATTCCACTCCTTTTCTCCAAAGCAGAAAAATACTTCATAGACTCACAATTTTCTCATTCTTCAGGGATTTATTTTGAACCAATTTCAAAAATTCGTCTTTTTTCTGAAAAATATCATAAATTATATGAATATTGCATACTCTCAAATATTGCCAATAATTGTAATTTATACGATCATCAGACACAACTTGATTTTATAGAACAACGCATCAACTATTTTCTTGAAGAAATATCATTTATATCTAGACAAGCTCGTAATATCACGAATATTTCTAAAACTAATGATCCATTCCTGCAACAGATACAAAAGGTACTTTTAGATTTAAGAATGAGACAGGAAACCTCCCTTTACTGGCCCAAAGAAAATTTATTTCTACTTCCAAATCCATTTTTCCAAAAAGTTACAAATCTTTCTTCAAAACTTGACAACATTATGACCTATAAAAAATGGTATAATTCTCAAAAAGATCCAAATATTCACCTATATCGAATATCAGCAGCAATTTGCCTTAAAGACCTGCATGAAATTTCTCAATCTTTTCTTTTACTCCTTGACCAACTTACAGAAGCTATTACCCATGCCGCAACTAATTTATGGCACCCTATGCTACTTCCTGATACCTTCTTAGACTTCAAATCCAACAAAGAAGACCCACACCTTTCAACATCCCTTTTTTCTATGGTCCTTCCATTTTCTAAAATACAATAATTCTTATTCGATAAGTACTTGATTTTTATTATGACTATACCAATACCATCTGCTGAAGAATTTCAATTATTTAAACCACATCCAATTCCACACATCTAGATTTTAATACTGACGTAATTTCCTCTATTTACATAAAACCTCAAAATTCTTATCTCGCTATTTCTTCAAATAACCAATCATACTTTATAACAAATGAAAATTTCCTCAATGCATGTTATCAAAATGGATTCCAAACATTTTGTCACCCACCAAGATCTATATCTAACATCGATAACAATCCTATTTGTGAAACATCAATGTTTCTAAATTCTCAACCATACAAGTGTAAAATATTCATCAGTTTTAGTGAATATCCCTTTCTAACACCATTGCAATTTCATCATGGATGGCTATACTCAACAATTTTCCCCCGGCAAATTTTCTTATCATGTCGAAAAAACTCTAAGACCTTAATCACACTCCAAGGAATAGGAATTTTGCAAACAAAATCAGTTTGCAATCTAGATTCATCAACTCCATATTACCATCTTCAAAACCATTTGAATATAATGGATAATTCAATTCCAGTCAGCAAATCAACTACTTCCCTTGCTATAATTTCACCATTTTTATATAATATTTCCATGCAAGAACCTCACTTACTAAAAAAGGTATTACTTCTTCTTCAGCAAAAAGAAGACATGCCATTATCAATCTTCGAAAACCATGTCTTTATCCTTACAAAATATGCAAACATCCAAAAAATCATTCCATCGATTTTTATTTCCAGTGCACATAAATTAACATTAGCACTAATCTTTATCACATTACTTATGATTACAATTTTAGGATTATTACTATTGAAAATTCAAAAAATATCTAAAAAAAATAAACAAAACGCCAACACGTATAGAACTCATACAAAAAACTCCTTTAAGCTCAGTGACAAAACCTTTACTGACCGACTTGACGTTTAACTTTTGACCTTTCCTTTATTCCATCTTTCACCCTTTTCTTTAATAGACTTGAAGTCAATTCACAAAATTTTTCAGATACAGGTACATTCCGTCCTTACCTTCCTCAAAACCACGTGCATGAACGTCCTATACCGTCAGAAGGACAGTTTTTGTACCCACGTCTTTAATATTTCTTACTAAAGGAAAAACAAACTGTAATATAAAAGTTGTTTTTCTGACGGAAAGTAAAATACCTTTAGCAAAATCTTTTACCTTGCATGATTAGAAAATATATTCAAAAAGTTATTTTTCAATCTCCTTATCAGACCTTAATAAAATAAATCTATTCTAACAATTTGTAGAAAATGATACCAACTCCAAGTGAACCTATTGTTAACCATCTTGGACCAGTAGACGGTGTATGTCCGCAAGACTATCCGATAGCATACGCGCACTTATTACAGAGTTATTGCTTCGAATTAGAACCCTCAACATTGTTTTAATATTATAATCACCAAACCACAAAAAGATATTGCCAATTCTGTTTCGAGAAATTAGATCAGGAAACTCAAAATAACTGTGAATTTTTTACTTCATGGCATTCCATTTGTAAATTGGAATGCATATATATGAATTGTTACGGTTGTCAAGAACTATTAATTACTCCGCGAAAAAAAGCAGCTGATTGTAGAGAATTTATCGAACAATATTTAAATTATAAATTCGAAATTAGCCAAGGAAATGAAGTTCAAGTAGAAAATACCCCTGCATGGTTATACGTATCTACCTTCCACGCATGTAATCACGTATGAAAAATTTTGTTAAATTTAATAAAATCCTTAATACTAAAAAATTGTAAATTTTGCAAATATTCCAAATTCCTTAAATATTGTAAATTTCCCCAACAGAAAAATGCTGCCCCAAGAAATCGAAACAATCGAAGCAGAAGAAGTTCGAGCAAGCGAACAGGATGTTTTTACATGAATGTCCTCGAAAAAAAACTTGTTTGCGAGGATTGTTGGATGACAGAACTCAGCTTTTTCGAAACCGAAGTAACATTACCCGTCCGAATAGACCACATAGTTACTAAAGACTTATATTGTACGTTAAAACTATCTAGCCTCGACTGCTCCATTTGCAATACACAAATTTTTTACATGCGGCAAAGAGCAGATTTATGTGTAACTTGTGCCGAACGTGTAATTCATTTATACCAACAAGAAGCACTGTATAACGACGTCGATTCCGAAGCATCGACTATTATTTATAACAACGACGAATAAAAATAATAAATCAAAACATATTTTTTATTATTCTTTTTTCTAAATATAAACAATATCTATTAGTAACTTTTGTTAAAAAATTTTCCCTTTTAATTTTTATTCGTTGTTTAAAATCATATTTCATATAGACCACTACTTCTTCCTTAACCGCTATAATGTAACGACAAACTTTGATAAATTAAATTGTTCTCAAAAACAGACCACTTTTTTCTCTGCATGATATATCTCTTTGAGTTAGGAAACGCGGAAAGTGAATATATCAACAAACACAAAATTATTAACAAAAAAAACTAACTTTAGAATTTCAATAAATTCAATCATCAACTCAAACAGGTAATTCTTTTGCAGATCAAAACAATGGCCTTGCAGACAAGAGACCTATCGAAAGGCACTGCTGTACAAGTTTTAAACGCGATAAGCATTGAGTATGATTTCTCCGAACCCTCATATATTGTAAAAACGCTTGGAAAACACCAAGAACTGCCACCGTTCCAAGCAACTTGCGAAATCTTTAAAAATAAAATAACTTTTTCTTGTATTGGGGAACCAGCTCCCCAAAAAAAGTCTGCAAAGCAAAATGCAGCATCTAAACTCTTGGAAATGCTTTCCACAAGATATGTATTTTTAGAAGAAATGAAAGAAAAAAGCTTAATCCCAGAAACGAGAATTTTCAAAATAAGTGATGAAATGAATAAAGAAACCTTGCAAAAATGGACCAGCTCTTGTGAAAGATGTTTTCAAAGAGGGCATTTAGCTCATAACTGCCGCAACCCTTTACGTAATAGAAAATATAAAAATAATTCTTAAAAATCTACGACATTATGAAATTACGTTTTATTTTACAGTTTTATATATTATTATTTTATATTACATGATATTTATAATTTACGAATATGAAATAAAAATTATTGATGTATTTAGTTATATATATATAAAAAAAAAATAATATGTAACCTTATGTTAAGTTCATAATATTTCAAAAAAAACTATGTAATTATTTATAACAAAAAAATTATAATATCAAGATGACACAAATTTTTATCACATCAAAAAAAAATGGTCGATATTAAAATGTATCAAATAGTAGAATACAAATTGTAAAACAAACGCCGAAATGGATTTTATATTTTTCATTCACATTTTGTTACTACATCAGAAATAGAAATTCAATGTATCTTCAAAAACATTAACGAATGTATTCTTCTTCCGAAGATTCGATCGCGGATGCTTCACCCCCGCGCTCGAACTATGGGGGGAGGTGTCACGTCCCGCGACGCATTCGAATGTACTATAGGCACAGGCTAGGTCTAGAGAGAAATCTGGGGAAATTACTAAAAGAGAGAGAAAACCACCTATTGAAAAGAGAGGTATAACTACGTCACACGCAGCGGGAGACTGCGCAACGCGTGACGTCACCAAAAAATATAATATAAAAAGGACACGCCGCCAAGGGAAAACTAGTCTTGTGAGCAAAATTAAGTGCGGCAAATTTCTAAAATCTTGAAAGGATTCACAGCGTGAGATACGTGTTTAGTTCAGTTTTCCGAAGAAACGTGTCGTAAATTCTCCGATTGTACTTTCAATCTTTAAAAGGATCTTACAGTCAGTGTAGAGTAAGATAACTATTCTTGTCCTCCTCACACCAGTGGGATATTTGTCTCTGTCTTCCTCACACCAGTGGGATACCTATTCCTGTCTTCGTCGCACCAGTGGAAGAATCATTCTCTCTCCCTCACACCTGTGAGGATCATTCATAAAAAAGGGACTATTCACAACTCAACAAAGGTACCGAAAATTCTCTCTACTCTTTACCTATTCCCTGTGCCATTGTTTGAATCTTTGTAAAAATTTGACCTTGTTTATATCAGTGTTAATTTAAATAAATTCAATTTGTATTACTTTACTAATCATTGTGTTCTTTTCATTGACTTATCCTCATCCCTAAGCGAGGATCATTCGATCCTAACTTAAAACGAGGAATCTTCGATCAGAATAAGTATTCACGTACTTGTGACGTAACAATATATATAATATATATATATATATATATATATATATATATATATATATATATATATAGTAATATATAGTATATATTTTATTATTACTATATATAATAAAGGGTATATACTAAATATATAAGTGCAGACTAAAGAATTTATGAATAAATATATGTGTAAAATGACAATTCAAATTTAAGAATCTAAAAAAATTATGTATATACTTGACTGCATTCGGAGCGTTTAACAAATTCTCGCGTTTTTTTTAAGTCGTTTTCGTCATTTTCTGAGAACGTAGTCAGGAAAAATTTAGAGCTTTTTACGAATCCTTCATTCATCCTTATATCCTCTTGGCCAACTTCGAAAGCCTCGTTGAGATTTTCAACCTTCAAGCAAAGAAAATGGAATTGAATTTAAATAATAAATAAAATAAGGGATACATTGATTAATTTGTAATATAAGAAGTAGGATGTACCTCAATACTATCAGAGTCATTTCTTGGTATTTCTGCATCTGGATGCGATAACTTATACCACATTTCAAAAAGGCTTTCATCTTTCGTTAATCCTTCCCAAATAGGACCTTCATTAAAGCGAAACATTTGTAGCTTATCTTCGGTCAGCAAACTTTCGAAAAATTGCAAAGGATCTGGGATATTGTATATGATTTCGGAATCATTGATGAATACGCCAGAGTCGATTGGGGGTCGATTTCTTGGAAAAACCTTAGTGAAATCGATAGCACTAACGTCAAATGGGCACAAGCAACATTTTTTAAATCCATTTATTAAAAGCTTCTTGGTATCCATGGCATCAAGTGTTCTTTTCAAGATTGGAGCAAATTGGTATTTTTTTATACCGATGCTTGAAGAACTATCACAAATTCTCTTATTCATCTTCTGCCATTCAGCCTTAAAGCTTCGGAAAAAAGATACGTCGAGGGGTTGTATAATTTGCGTGGCATTTGGATGCAACACTACAAGCAAAATTTCATGCTCCGAACAAAATTTGCTGAGATGAATCGTAAGATGTGATGAATGACCATCAAGATAGAAAACCACTGGCCGTTTTATTTGTTTCTCGGTCAACCAAGGCTCAAATACATTGACCATATATTCATAAAAGGTTTTTGCTGTCATCCATCCATTGTCGCTATATCCAAAAGCGAATTCTTCTGGTGCCATTTCAGCAGCATTCTTTGGCAATGATTTTCCGGAAAAAAGTATAAAACTTGGAGCAAGTTCGCCTGCAGCATTGCCTGTCACTAAAACCGTTGAGTGAAGATAGGTATAGAGGAGACATCGAGGGCGATTGAATGGTCCTAACCTTGCGGGGAAAGACGCCAGGGGTAGGTAAAGTTCCAAACCCGAACACCAGGATCGACACTTTCGAAAATCGCCAAAATCTCACGCATGGAGAATAGACATAAGGAGATCAAAGTAGTGTAACCGAAAATAAGCACATTTTCCTCCGAAGTACGCAGTACGGAATCTTCCCGAGAGAGTCGCACGTGCGAGTACGGGCTGAAATGGCCGCCGCCGTGTCAACACGTTAACGCGAGCTACATAACCATGTACGTAACTGAAAATGAAAATAAATAATTAACATGCGATTGAAAATTTGGGCGTAAAAATTTTGCTACTAAAAAAGATGTGAAAATTTTGTTGATAAAAAGGAGGTTCAAGAATGGTTACGTGAAGTCGTGTATGAAGGCGTAAGGAAGGTAAGTCATTCAGTAGCAATTTTCAAGTGTCTAATTTAGCTTTATTTTCTTGATGAATGAAAGTGTTTTGAGACACGAGGGAGCGGGAAAATTAGAAGAAAATGTAAATGAAATTGTACATAATAATATCAAGTATGCGTTACGTTCATTTTCTCTTTTTGCATTATTTTGTATGTGTAAGAGGAAAAGAATAGTGAAGAAATGAGTTTTTGTGTAGAAAAGAATTAATTTACTGTTTTATTATTTGCAGTAGCGATGGCCAAAACGATAAAGTTCGACTTCAATTACCTGAATCAGAACCAACATTTGGTATGATGTTTACCTACAAATCGTGAATGGGGAATTCTTAGAATGGATAATTTTCCTTACATTGCTTTTCAGAACATAGAAAATGGCAATACTAAGCGGAAAATAATAATTAGAAACAATTTAAATGTAGAAGTGTATCTGAAAAAGAAAGCGTGTCCTGGGATGAAAGTCGAAAAGCCGAAAAGTATTGAGGATATCAACATGATTCTATACCTTACAAATAAGATGACTTGTTAATTACATAAGTGAATTTAAATTGTACAGGGTGGGCCATATAAAATTTTAAATTTAAAAAGTCAATAAAAAAAAACGGCTTAATATTTTTCAAAGGTCTAACATTTATTTGAAAAGTTGTTTTATGAAATTTATTTGTGGAAAACAATTTCGGACAAATGACCACCACGGCTAAGTATACAGTAGCTTATCCGATCCACCCAATTTTGGAGTACTTTCTCGATGGTTTCAGGCCTTATGGCAGCAACAGCAGCTTGAATCTCGTACTTTAGATCTTGAATCACCTCTTTTGCTGATTATGCGATTTTCGAAGATAGGGCGTAAAAGATTGAGTGTAGCGTTTGCTGTATGGCACGTAGCGCCGTCCTGCTGGAACCAAGTATTGTCCAAGTCTTGCCAACCATCCAGAAACAATTCAAGATCTAAAGTACGAGATTCAAGCTGCTGTTGCTACCATAAGGCCTGAAACCATCGAGAAAGTACTCCAAAATTGGGTGGATCGGATAAGCTACTGTAAACTCAGCCGTGGTGGTCATTTGTCCGAAATTGTTTTCCACAAATAAATTTCATAAAACAACCTTTCAAATAAATGTTAGACATTTAAAAAATATCAAGCCGTTTTTTTTTATTGACTTTTTAAATTTAAAATTTTATATGGCCCACCCTGCATGTAGTATGAATTTGAATGTGCCAATTTGAAATGTGTGCCATAGTAATTTTCTGTATTTCATATGCTAAAGTTATAAAGTTATGGTTTGTAAAATTAAAAAATACTTGAGCGTATTCCGTTATTAAGAGGGAATGAGTTCTCAATTTGTTACAATATATGGAATACAGAAAATTGTGGCACATAAGTTTATAAACAGTGCGGATTTTGAATATGAATTGTAAATATGTGTAATGAAATTTTTTATTTTTATTCTTCTTTTATACATTGACGTGGCATAATTATAAATTTTTTATGTATATTTTTACTTCTTATTTTTTATACACATGTATTTATTTTTATTTCTTAATTTCTATAGTTCTGATTATTCAGAAAACTTTTATTCTTTTACATCATGAATATCATGTATACAATAAAGCATTTTAACTGAAGCTCATCTCACATAGAATTTTAAAGCCTTTAAGTTCATCAGGAAAGTTACGTTGATTTCGAAAGTTTTATTCAAATAAAAAGTGTGAACACAAAACGATAAAAACTTTATGGCCAAATTATAGCACAATTATAACGTTGTGCCCCGCAATTATAAGTTTTATGATTAATTTATTGTTATAAATTCTTTTTATGCCACTCTGTCATGTTAATTTTTTACACCTTAGATACGTATTACTAGTAATTCAGTTTCCATTATGTATAGCGTGTTTATTGTGAATGACACTGTGAGACGCAAAAAAAATGTATTAAAATGAAGATGTGAGTGTGAAAATAAAGGTAACAGTTGTGATGAAAATAGTTGTATTCTTTTTTTCTTTTAAAAAAAAAAGATTTTTATTAAAACTTTCCATTTTCTTATAGACATTATAGACATTCAAAAGATAAAGAATGTATATATGAAATATTAAACATGCATATTTACAACTCAGTGTCTTTCTTTCACTTTAGAATGTAAACCAATACAATTGTGAAACATAAACAACTTGAATACGAAACATTCAAAATACGTTGCAGTTCAAAGCTTTGCGTCTTTTCTGCATTTTTTTGATTTTTTTCGACAATCATCGTTTATAAGGTTATATCGCTTTGTGATGAAGTGTGACCGCGTTATTAAATAAAAGCTAATGATTGACTTAGTGAACTTATGACTATGCTCAGAACATCCCACTTTTGGAATTTCACAATCATCGAGACTATCCAAGATGTGAAGAAACGTGTCACGATTCAATTGACCGCCAGCCAAAATATGTAAAATAACATTTTCGAGATTATCGGTCAATTTATATAAATCATCCGATGGATATTGCAGTCGTCCACGGTTGCAAGCATCAATCAATTTATATCGTTCGTCGTCTCCTACTTTTCTTTGGTTTTGCACATTTGCGATGCAGTCTATACACTTTGTTAATGTTTTAGCTCGGAAAGCGACGTAACCGGCAACGAACCCTTGTACAAAGTCCGGTGATTTGCACAATCGGTGGTCATAATGTTTAATTTTCTCCAAAAATGTTGGAATGTGTTCTACAGCTGGGTCATCATCGGATATAATTGTGTCTAAAATTTCACACACATTTTCCTGATTTTTCTCTGTCTGTAGATCACGAAAATTCAGCATGGTATTCAAGATGTCAACGCCTTCAACATTGCTTCCTCTTCTAGGTTTGATAAGAGAGTAAACACTTAGAAGGCGATAAATTTGTGCAAACATCCGAGAGTCGGGATGGTCATTGGAGCCGCAAGCTTGCCTCACTAAGCCAAAAAATCGCTAAAAGTCCAAGTGAAAATCAATTTAAATTTAAAAATTGGATAAACATGTTTTTTTTTCCTATAGAAATACTGTCAACTGCCACAAGCATTTCTATATTTTTGTAAATTTCCATACCTCTAAAGCATCCTGATTTAATCGACTTGTCATCAGGTATGATAAGTTACATTTCTCCTTTAGAAAAGCAAACAGCTGTAAGGTCGCGTTTAATGTAACTTTTAGTCCTAGGCACGTGCTATGACTTAAAAAAGGGATTCCATCTCTTTTAGCTCCTCCTTCCCATTCTCCAAGATATTGTAAAAAGTCAAATATGGCCTATACAAAAAATAAATATAAATCCGAATAAATCTTTCTTTCAAGTGATTCAGTTAAATTTGAAATTTCGATTTCCGTAAGAAGTATTCAATATTTTGGTACTAACTTTATACCCATCTGAGTTTTCTCTCAGTGAATTTTCGGGTGTACGAGACATCATAGCCGTTATCAACTTTCTTATTCTTTCCATGAAAGTCCTCGTGCCTAACGAATCTCTTAATTCGTTGCTAATATTACTGTAGAGTTCCATGGCTCTATATACGGGTTCTGAAAAGAACTGGACATTTTTGATGTTTTAAAAAGTGAAATATATTCAATAGTATTTGCAGGAATGGTAAAAAGTGTAAAAGTACATACGTAAAATGCCATCGGAACATTCATTTTTTGAAAATACTTTGGATCTACATGGTCAGGGGTTAACTTATAAGCCACTTTCATGTTGTAGAAATTTTTGTTCTCTACTTCCAGAACAGCTCTCCAATGCCTTTTTCGAATTATTCCATCAGGAGTCTGTAATGAAGTAATATATTTTAATGTACTCTTAATAAGATAAACAGTGATTACATGTAGTTAGAAGATAAACAAAATTTACCCAGGTTTCCTCTTTGGATACGATAAAGTTCCTGAGATTTTTGATTAAGTGGGGAAAATCCGATAAGAACCACAGTTGTTCTTTCTCATCACAGGGGTGTTGACAAGATACGTTGTTTTCATGTATTCCAAACTGAGTCCACATTCCCCTGTTCCATTGAGCACCATCACTGATGATAGCGTCTACGTACAATCCGGCAGCATGCAGTAAATTTACACATTCTATGACTAGGTGACACAAAATTTTTCCCGTCGCACAGTCTTTGCTTAAGAAGCATCCAAGAGTCTGAACCCATTTTCCAGCAAACGGCTGAAACATGAAGACTAACGCATGATCTCCCAATTCCCTACTTTGATGCACTGGAGTGTGTGCACCAAGATCAGTAAATCCGTTAAAACGAAAACTCTTTCGGTCAAACGATACTGAAGGAGTTAGCTGCATCTCGTCTAGTAGAAGAACTCCTAGAAAAGAAAAGTAAGACGAATAAAGCTTAATTCTTTTCTTTGATTCCAAGCCTCGCAGTACTTAATGAGTTTTAAAAGATAGTAAAAATCTCTGTATTTAGAAAAAGTAGCAAAAACTAATGTAGACTTTTATAAAAGTAAAATAATTGCCTTTAGTCTTGGTTTAAAAATGTACATTAAAAAACGTAAAAATAAGTATCTCGTTGTAAACAGAAATAATTATTACCTCTTCTTTCAAGTTCACTCATATTTGAACACTTCTCTTTCAGACATTCAAAGACATTTAAATCAAAGCCGTACGAAGAATGCATTTTTTTAATGTATAAATTCAAGGTTTGTAAGGTCGGAACAACTAATATCTTTCTCTCAAGAATGTGTTCGTACAAACTTTTACTCTTAATTCTCATGAGAATGCATTCGTAAATCCAGCGTGTGTCATACCGTTTCCCTCGCGGATTCTTTACTTTTGCTGCTTCAAAACATGTACGAACCGCCTGCTGTTGTTCTGATGGCAATGAAGCAATATTTTTCTCAAGAATATCCTCCTTCATTCTAGAACACTTATTTTTTAAATGAATTATGCATTCTCTGAATTTGATAAACTGTATTACAAAGAAATAACCTCATTACGTGAAAGGCATGAAAATATGGAAAATTGCGATTGTAAAGACAGAAATATTAAGGCAATACATACTTTTGCTTTCGAGCGCTTCATTTTGTCATTCAATGACTGTAATATGTTTTGTTTCTTTTCTTCGGTACCTTGCCTCGTTTTTTCCTCCATGCTTCTTTGCGTATTGTTTTGCGTCGTAGTAGGCGACATGGTACGCAGAATTCGCTTCTTGTGTTCGCTCCCAAGTATCGTACACAAGCCTCTGACCTATATTAATGTACACAATTGAGAGTTACATTTACGTAAATAGCAATATGATCTACACAAATAATTAATTATTTGTGTATTCTACCTTGTATTTTTCTTCACTCCAGGGCATGGCTTTATGGCATTTAAAACTTTTAAATTATGGGTCACATCTTCGAAAGTATTTATTTCTCTTATTCCTGGCAGGAATACTTGTGCTTCGTTCACATAAATCTAGATAAAAACGGAAATAGATGACGGCCGAAGAAAGACTTGATTAGCCATCAAACCTGATAATTCATTTATTTTACATTAAAAAAATCATTGCAATTAATTGCATCTAGTAATTATTTTGTCCACCTTAGTAGACATATCCATATCAACAATCAGTTTCTTTGCACTGGACCCCAATTTATCCCACTGGCCAATTATTATTCTGTTTCGGTTGCATGGGAATACAACAACTGACCAATCGTTACGTAGCATCTTCTCAGCATCGTGTTGTAACTTTTTAAAATTATACTCATAAGCCTTCTCGTGTTTCTGCAGTCAGAAAAGTTGTAAATTATTCGTATTAAAGGAAAGTCAAAATGAAAAAAAAATCGTTTACTTACATGTGTTGCATTGCCAACCATTCGTTCAGAACAACGAGATTCATGTTGAGTAGAAGTTTTCGACTCTGAAGAGACAAAATCCTGCACGTCAATTTCCCGTACTAAATACGCATTTCCATTGCCAACGTTGAGAGAAGCGACCGTAGTATCCTAAAAAAAGTGAAAAATATTTTGTATTTTAGTTTCCTTAAAGTAATTATTAAAAGCAAGTTATACCTCTAAAGAGACAAAATCCTGCAAGTCAATTTCCCGTACTGAATACGGATTTTCATTGCCAACGTTGAGAGAAGCGACCGTAGCATCCTAAAAAAGTGCCACATATTTTGTATTTCAGTTTCCTTAAAGTAATTAAAGTAGACTGAATTATCAAACTGAAAGAAGTCATTTTGTACCTTTACAAAGAAACCTTGCACATCATTCTCCTCCACTGGATCCGCAATTACCATGGAATTTTCGTCAACAGCATTTAATACGCTTCTCGTAATGTCTATTCTATAATATATTTCAGTTGGTTAGAATTAACAAAATAATAACCTACAAGTCATCATACCTTTTTCGGAATAGCGTTTTGTTTTAAACTTATCCTTTCTTTAAGTATGCGACTAATTGTTCCATCTGGCATTTTAGTTACAAAATACAATTCGATATCTTCTTCATTGAAATGTGTTTCGCAAAGACAATCACATTCTTGTAAAGGTTTTGACATGGCATCTTCCCATTTCTTCCTTAAATTCATATCCTGCAATAACACATTACAAATAATTGTAAAACAAAAGCATTACAATGCAATTTGATGAGATGTTGAGGATTGCTTTCTAATGCAAATTTTTCAATTTTGTAATTCAGTCTAATTCATTTTCATTAATCTTTACTTCAATTCTTTCATTCCCTACCTTCGGTACTTTAAACAATTTTCTAGGCCGAGCATTTTCCTTAGTGCCACTATATCGAGTATAATTGCAACCTGCGCATCTTCGATGCAATACTTTTTTCTGTTTACACGTCTGCAAATAAGTGTTACATCACAATATCACAATATATTTTCAGGAATATTACTTATATTTTTGTATTAATGACTTGCACGATTTGCCTTTTATACATTTAAAGCATTTAAACATGACATTAGGATATGTTCATACATATCATAAAATAGAGTTATTACCTGTCTCATATTGCACTTCAATCATTAAAGTTGCACTTTTCAACTCCCTTTTCTTTCACAAACGATAAATATGACGGTATACGTTACTAAAATATTTTTTTGCACCTTTCTCCATGAATATAAATAAACCGGGATACTGCAGACACGGTGGCGGCCATTTCAGCCCGTACTCGCACGTGCGACTCTCTCGGGAAGATTCCGTACTACTTACTTCGGAGAGAAATGTGCTCGTTTCCTGTGAAGTACATGCATTACAGTTTGGTCTCCTTATGTCTATTCTCCATGATCTCACGGATAAGAAGTAAGTTGTAGGAGTAAGGCCCAAACTTGTGTTGGTGAGTCTGCTGTATTCGTTATGTGTCAGGTAGTCCTCGTCAATTCAACTCTAGCTTGTCGACAAGATTTTACAAAATAGCTTTTTACCTCTTTTCCTTCTACTTCGCTCTTTACTAGTCTTTTCCTAAGATCGGATATATATTTAAAATATATATATATATATATATATAAATAAAATAATATATAAAATATTTTATATTATAAATTTTATAATAGAATATATATAAAAAATATTTTATATTATAAATGTTATAAAATAAAATATTTTATATTTTAAATTTTATAATATAATATATAAAAGAATATATATAAATATTAAATATATATAAAAGAACAATTTATTGAAAATAACAATTTTTTTTGTTGATATTTATAAGATATTTATTGACAAATTGTTTTCAACATTCTGTCATTATCTTGATTACAATATTGAAGATATAAAGAATTGGAAATAAATTATCAATGATGATATTTTGAAAGTGCAATATTCATACAATATATTTTTCCTTTATACAATACGGTTACAAAATTAATATTATTCTCTATAGGGATACAATAATAATTGATTTTTTAAAGAAATTTACAATTCTCAGAGAAATTAAAATTAAAACAAAGTATTCCTCATAATATATAATAATTTATTAGAGAATGTAAATGACCAGCTTCAGATCTGAAGTTATTTTATAGACATTGAGAGTAAGATAGGCGAAAGGGCTCTTTTACGTCTAATACTTAACAGTTACTGTAAAGCAGCATCGTAATTATAAAGAACCATCTCTTCGATCGTCATCTTTTCAGATTATAAATCTCAAATCCACCTATCTGCAGGTGCAAAGTATAGGCGTTATGGAAGAATTTTTACAAAGGATTAATAAAATCTTAACTGAGTTTTCAGATCTACAGAATTATGACGAATGAACATTATTATTTGTACAAATACATCAATATTTTTCTTTGAATTTAAAAACTTTTCGATCACGTAACTGTTTGTCTTCCAAATCGAAAAGTGAATCGTCACCGCTACGAAGAATCCACTCCATACAACTATGTAAGATATTAAAATTTTTCCTTAATACCACACCACTATTTTATATTCCGATTTTTCATAAATAAATTAAAAGAAGATCTTTTATGTCCAGGAAGCTAGCACCGACATTTTGTTTTAAAAAAAAAAAAAGGTGTGCTGAATTGCGCAAAGTTTGTAATGAATTTTGCAGCAATTTTTGAAAAAAATAAAAATTAGGACCGAAATTTTGTAAAACGTTTTTTTACCAGCACCACCATTTTCTTTTTTTGAAAAAAAAAGTTCTGCTGAGTTGTGCTAGGCGAGCTTATTAAATCTCTTCCTCAACAATTTTCTCTCAGACGCATCCTTTTGAAAATAAATACTTTTTTGTCAATTTCGAAATTTGCATAAACATATAATTTCCAAAAATGTGAATTTTGAAAAAAAAAGTTCTGCTGAGTTGTGCTAGGCGAGCTTATTAAATCTCTTCCTCAACAATTTTCTCTCAGACGCATCCTTTTGAAAATAAATACTTTTTTGTCAATTTCGAAATTTGCATAAACATATAATTTCCAAAAATGTGAATTTTGAAAAAAAAAGTTCTGCTGAGTTGTGCTAGGCGAGCTTATTAAATCTCTTACTCAACAGTTCTCTCTCAGACGCATCCTTTCGAAAACAAATACATTTTTGTCAATTTCGAAATTTGCATAAACATATAATTTCCAAAAATGTGAATTTTGAAAAAAAAAGTTCTGCTGAGTTGTGCTAGGCGAGCTTATTAAATCTCTTCCTCAACAATTTTCTCTCAGACGCATCCTTTCGAAAATAAATACTTTTTTGTCAATTTCGAAATTTGCATAAACATATAATTTCCAAAAATGTGAATTTTGAAAAAAAAAGTTCTGCTGAGTTGTGCTAGGCGAGCTTATTAAATCTCTTACTCAACAGTTCTCTCTCAGACGCATCCTTTCGAAAACAAATACATTTTTGTCAATTTCGAAATTTGCATAAACATATAATTTCCAAAAATGTGAATTTTGAAAAAAAAAGTTCTGCTGAGTTGTGCTAGGCGAGCTTATTAAATCTCTTCCTCAACAATTTTCTCTCAGACGCATCCTTTCGAAAACAAATACATTTTTGTCAATTTCGAAATTTGCATAAACATATAATTTCCAAAAATGTGAATTTTGAAAAAAAAAGTTCTGCTGAGTTGTGCTAGGCGAGCTTATTAAATCTCTTCCTCAACAATTTTCTCTCAGACGCATCCTTTCGAAAATAAATACTTTTTTGTCAATTTCGAAATTTGCATAAACATATAATTTCCAAAAATGTGAATTTTGAAAAAAAAAGTTCTGCTGAGTTATGCTAGGCGAGCTTATTAAATCTCTTCGTCAACAATTTTCTCTCAGACGCATCCTTTCGAAAACAAATACATTTTTGTCAATTTCGAAATTTGCATAAACATATAATTTCCAAAAATGTGAATTTTGAAAAAAAAAGTTCTGCTGAGTTGTGCTAGGCGAGCTTATTAAATCTCTTCCTCAACAATTTTCTCTCAGACGCATCCTTTTGAAAATAAATACTTTTTTGTCAATTTCGAAATTTGCATAAACATATAATTTCCAAAAATGTGAATTTTGAAAAAAAAAGTTCTGCTGAGTTGTGCTAGGCGAGCTTATTAAATCTCTTACTCAACAGTTTTCTCTCAGACGCATCCTTTCGAAAACAAATACATTTTTGTCAATTTCGAAATTTGCATAAACATATAATTTCCAAAAATGTGAATTTTGAAAAAAAAAGTTCTGCTGAGTTGTGCTAGGCGAGCTTATTAAATCTCTTACTCAACAGTTTTCTCTCAGACGCATCCTTTCGAAAACAAATACATTTTTGTCAATTTCGAAATTTGCATAAACATATAATTTCCAAAAATGTGAATTTTGAAAAAAAAAGTTCTGCTGAGTTGTGCTAGGCGAGCTTATTAAATCTCTTCCTCAACAATTTTCTCTCAGACGCATCCTTTTGAAAATAAATACATTTTATTCAATTTCGAAATTTGCATAAACATATAATTTCCAAAAATGTGAATTTTGAAAAAAAAAGTTCTGCTGAGTTATGCTAGGCGAGCTTATTAAATCTCTTCGTCAACAATTTTCTCTCAGACGCATCCTTTCGAAAACAAATACATTTTTGTCAATTTCGAAATTTGCATAAACATATAATTTCCAAAAATGTGAATTTTGAAAAAAAAAGTTCTGCTGAGTTGTGCTAGGCGAGCTTATTAAATCTCTTCCTCAACAATTTTCTCTCAGACGCATCCTTTTGAAAATAAATACTTTTTTGTCAATTTCGAAATTTGCATAAACATATAATTTCCAAAAATGTGAATTTTGAAAAAAAAAGTTCTGCTGAGTTGTGCTAGGCGAGCTTATTAAATCTCTTACTCAACAGTTTTCTCTCAGACGCATCCTTTCGAAAACAAATACATTTTTGTCAATTTCGAAATTTGCATAAACATATAATTTCCAAAAATGTGAATTTTGAAAAAAAAAGTTCTGCTGAGTTGTGCTAGGCGAGCTTATTAAATCTCTTCCTCAACAATTTTCTCTCAGACGCATCCTTTCGAAAATAAATACATTTTTGTCAATTTCGAAATTTGCATAAACATATAATTTCCAAAAATGTGAATTTTGAAAAAAAAAGTTCTGCTGAGTTGTGCTAGGCGAGCTTATTAAATCTCTTCCTCAACAATTTTCTCTCAGACGCATCCTTTCGAAAACAAATACATTTTTGTCAATTTCGAAATTTGCATAAACATATAATTTCCAAAAATGTGAATTTTGAAAAAAAAAGTTCTGCTGAGTTGTGCTAGGCGAGCTTATTAAATCTCTTCCTCAACAATTTTCTCTCAGACGCATCCTTTCGAAAACAAATACATTTTTGTCAATTTCGAAATTTGCATAAACATATAATTTCCAAAAATGTGAATTTTGAAAAAAAAAGTTCTGCTGAGTTGTGCTAGGCGAGCTTATTAAATCTCTTCCTCAACAATTTTCTCTCAGACGCATCCTTTTGAAAATAAATACTTTTTTGTCAATTTCGAAATTTGCATAAACATATAATTTCCAAAAATGTGAATTTTGAAAAAAAAAGTTCTGCTGAGTTGTGCTAGGCGAGCTTATTAAATCTCTTCCTCAACAATTTTCTCTCAGACGCATCCTTTCGAAAACAAATACATTTTTGTCAATTTCGAAATTTGCATAAACATATAATTTCCAAAAATGTGAATTTTGAAAAAAAAAGTTCTGCTGAGTTGTGCTAGGCGAGCTTATTAAATCTCTTCCTCAACAATTTTCTCTCAGACGCATCCTTTTGAAAATAAATACTTTTTTGTCAATTTCGAAATTTGCATAAACATATAATTTCCAAAAATGTGAATTTTGAAAAAAAAAGTTCTGCTGAGTTGTGCTAGGCGAGCTTATTAAATCTCTTCCTCAACAATTTTCTCTCAGACGCATCCTTTCGAAAACAAATACATTTTTGTCAATTTCGAAATTTGCATAAACATATAATTTCCAAAAATGTGAATTTTGAAAAAAAAAGTTCTGCTGAGTTGTGCTAGGCGAGCTTATTAAATCTCTTCCTCAACAATTTTCTCTCAGACGCATCCTTTTGAAAATAAATACTTTTTTGTCAATTTCGAAATTTGCATAAACATATAATTTCCAAAAATGTGAATTTTGAAAAAAAAAGTTCTGCTGAGTTGTGCTAGGCGAGCTTATTAAATCTCTTCCTCAACAATTTTCTCTCAGACGCATCCTTTCGAAAACAAATACATTTTTGTCAATTTCGAAATTTGCATAAACATATAATTTCCAAAAATGTGAATTTTGAAAAAAAAAGTTCTGCTGAGTTGTGCTAGGCGAGCTTATTAAATCTCTTCCTCAACAATTTTCTCTCAGACGCATCCTTTTGAAAATAAATACTTTTTTGTCAATTTCGAAATTTGCATAAACATATAATTTCCAAAAATGTGAATTTTGAAAAAAAAGTTCTGCTGAGTTGTGCTAGGCGAGCTTATTAAATCTCTTCCTCAACAATTTTCTCTCAGACGCATCCTTTCGAAAACAAATACATTTTTGTCAATTTCGAAATTTGCATAAACATATAATTTCCAAAAATGTGAATTTTGAAAAAAAAAGTTCTGCTGAGTTGTGCTAGGCGAGCTTATTAAATCTCTTCCTCAACAATTTTCTCTCAGACGCATCCTTTCGAAAACAAATACATTTTTGTCAATTTCGAAATTTGCATAAACATATAATTTCCAAAAATGTGAATTTTGAAAAAAAAAGTTCTGCTGAGTTGTGCTAGGCGAGCTTATTAAATCTCTTCCTCAACAATTTTCTCTCAGACGCATCCTTTTGAAAATAAATACTTTTTTGTCAATTTCGAAATTTGCATAAACATATAATTTCCAAAAATGTGAATTTTGAAAAAAAAGTTCTGCTGAGTTGTGCTAGGCGAGCTTATTAAATCTCTTCCTCAACAATTTTCTCTCAGACGCATCCTTTCGAAAACAAATACATTTTTGTCAATTTCGAAATTTGCATAAACATATAATTTCCAAAAATGTGAATTTTGAAAAAAAAAGTTCTGCTGAGTTGTGCTAGGCGAGCTTATTAAATCTCTTCCTCAACAATTTTCTCTCAGACGCATCCTTTTGAAAATAAATACTTTTTTGTCAATTTCGAAATTTGCATAAACATATAATTTCCAAAAATGTGAATTTTGAAAAAAAAAGTTCTGCTGAGTTGTGCTAGGCGAGCTTATTAAATCTCTTCCTCAACAATTTTCTCTCAGACGCATCCTTTCGAAAACAAATACATTTTTGTCAATTTCGAAATTTGCATAAACATATAATTTCCAAAAATGTGAATTTTGAAAAAAAAAGTTCTGCTGAGTTGTGCTAGGCGAGCTTATTAAATCTCTTCCTCAACAATTTTCTCTCAGACGCATCCTTTCGAAAACAAATACATTTTTGTCAATTTCGAAATTTGCATAAACATATAATTTCCAAAAATGTGAATTTTGAAAAAAAAAGTTCTGCTGAGTTGTGCTAGGCGAGCTTATTAAATCTCTTCCTCAACAATTTTCTCTCAGACGCATCCTTTCGAAAATAAATACTTTTTTGTCAATTTCGAAATTTGCATAAACATATAATTTCCAAAAATGTGAATTTTGAAAAAAAAAGTTCTGCTGAGTTGTGCTAGGCGAGCTTATTAAATCTCTTACTCAACAGTTTTCTCTCAGACGCATCCTTTCGAAAACAAATACATTTTTGTCAATTTCGAAATTTGCATAAACATATAATTTCCAAAAATGTGAATTTTGAAAAAAAAAGTTCTGCTGAGTTGTGCTAGGCGAGCTTATTAAATCTCTTCCTCAACAATTTTCTCTCAGACGCATCCTTTCGAAAACAAATACATTTTTGTCAATTTCGAAATTTGCATAAACATATAATTTCCAAAAATGTGAATTTTGAAAAAAAAAGTTCTGCTGAGTTGTGCTAGGCGAGCTTATTAAATCTCTTCCTCAACAATTTTCTCTCAGACGCATCCTTTTGAAAATAAATACTTTTTTGTCAATTTCGAAATTTGCATAAACATATAATTTCCAAAAATGTGAATTTTGAAAAAAAAAGTTCTGCTGAGTTGTGCTAGGCGAGCTTATTAAATCTCTTACTCAACAGTTTTCTCTCAGACGCATCCTTTCGAAAACAAATACATTTTTGTCAATTTCGAAATTTGCATAAACATATAATTTCCAAAAATGTGAATTTTGAAAAAAAAAGTTCTGCTGAGTTGTGCTAGGCGAGCTTATTAAATCTCTTCCTCAACAATTTTCTCTCAGACGCATCCTTTTGAAAATAAATACTTTTTTGTCAATTTCGAAATTTGCATAAACATATAATTTCCAAAAATGTGAATTTTGAAAAAAAAAGTTCTGCTGAGTTGTGCTAGGCGAGCTTATTAAATCTCTTCCTCAACAATTTTCTCTCAGACGCATCCTTTCGAAAACAAATACATTTTTGTCAATTTCGAAATTTGCATAAACATATAATTTCCAAAAATGTGAATTTTGAAAAAAAAAGTTCTGCTGAGTTGTGCTAGGCGAGCTTATTAAATCTCTTCCTCAACAATTTTCTCTCAGACGCATCCTTTTGAAAATAAATACTTTTTTGTCAATTTCGAAATTTGCATAAACATATAATTTCCAAAAATGTGAATTTTGAAAAAAAAAGTTCTGCTGAGTTGTGCTAGGCGAGCTTATTAAATCTCTTACTCAACAGTTTTCTCTCAGACGCATCCTTTCGAAAACAAATACATTTTTGTCAATTTCGAAATTTGCATAAACATATAATTTCCAAAAATGTGAATTTTGAAAAAAAAAGTTCTGCTGAGTTGTGCTAGGCGAGCTTATTAAATCTCTTCCTCAACAATTTTCTCTCAGACGCATCCTTTCGAAAACAAATACATTTTTGTCAATTTCGAAATTTGCATAAACATATAATTTCCAAAAATGTGAATTTTGAAAAAAAAAGTTCTGCTGAGTTGTGCTAGGCGAGCTTATTAAATCTCTTCCTCAACAATTTTCTCTCAGACGCATCCTTTTGAAAATAAATACTTTTTTGTCAATTTCGAAATTTGCATAAACATATAATTTCCAAAAATGTGAATTTTGAAAAAAAAAGTTCTGCTGAGTTGTGCTAGGCGAGCTTATTAAATCTCTTCCTCAACAATTTTCTCTCAGACGCATCCTTTCGAAAACAAATACATTTTTGTCAATTTCGAAATTTGCATAAACATATAATTTCCAAAAATGTGAATTTTGAAAAAAAAAGTTCTGCTGAGTTGTGCTAGGCGAGCTTATTAAATCTCTTCCTCAACAGTTTTCTCTCAGACGCATCCTTTCGAAAACAAATACATTTTATTCAATTTCGAAATTTGCATAAACATATAATTTCCAAAAATGTGAATTTTGAAAAAAAAAGTTCTGCTGAGTTATGCTAGGCGAGCTTATTAAATCTCTTCGTCAACAATTTTCTCTCAGACGCATCCTTTCGAAAACAAATACATTTTTGTCAATTTCGAAATTTGCATAAACATATAATTTCCAAAAATGTGAATTTTGAAAAAAAAAGTTCTGCTGAGTTGTGCTAGGCGAGCTTATTAAATCTCTTCCTCAACAATTTTCTCTCAGACGCATCCTTTTGAAAATAAATACTTTTTTGTCAATTTCGAAATTTGCATAAACATATAATTTCCAAAAATGTGAATTTTGAAAAAAAAAGTTCTGCTGAGTTGTGCTAGGCGAGCTTATTAAATCTCTTCCTCAACAATTTTCTCTCAGACGCATCCTTTTGAAAATAAATACATTTTATTCAATTTCGAAATTTGCATAAACATATAATTTCCAAAAATGTGAATTTTGAAAAAAAAAGTTCTGCTGAGTTATGCTAGGCGAGCTTATTAAATCTCTTCGTCAACAATTTTCTCTCAGACGCATCCTTTCGAAAACAAATACATTTTTGTCAATTTCGAAATTTGCATAAACATATAATTTCCAAAAATGTGAATTTTGAAAAAAAAAGTTCTGCTGAGTTGTGCTAGGCGAGCTTATTAAATCTCTTCCTCAACAATTTTCTCTCAGACGCATCCTTTTGAAAATAAATACTTTTTTGTCAATTTCGAAATTTGCATAAACATATAATTTCCAAAAATGTGAATTTTGAAAAAAATGTTCTGCTGAGTTGTGCTAGGCGAGCTTATTAAATCTCTTCCTCAACAATTTTCTCTCAGACGCATCCTTTCGAAAACAAATACATTTTTGTCAATTTCGAAATTTGCATAAACATATAATTTCCAAAAATGTGAATTTTGAAAAAAAAAGTTCTGCTGAGTTGTGCTAGGCGAGCTTATTAAATCTCTTCCTCAACAATTTTCTCTCAGACGCATCCTTTTGAAAATAAATACTTTTTTGTCAATTTCGAAATTTGCATAAACATATAATTTCCAAAAATGTGAATTTTGAAAAAAAAAGTTCTGCTGAGTTGTGCTAGGCGAGCTTATTAAATCTCTTCCTCAACAATTTTCTCTCAGACGCATCCTTTTGAAAATAAATACTTTTTTGTCAATTTCGAAATTTGCATAAACATATAATTTCCAAAAATGTGAATTTTGAAAAAAAAAGTTCTGCTGAGTTGTGCTAGGCGAGCTTATTAAATCTCTTCCTCAACAATTTTCTCTCAGACGCATCCTTTTGAAAATAAATACTTTTTTGTCAATTTCGAAATTTGCATAAACATATAATTTCCAAAAATGTGAATTTTGAAAAAAAAAGTTCTGCTGAGTTATGCTAGGCGAGCTTATTAAATCTCTTCGTCAACAATTTTCTCTCAGACGCATCCTTTCGAAAACAAATACATTTTTGTCAATTTCGAAATTTGCATAAACATATAATTTCCAAAAATGTGAATTTTGAAAAAAAAAGTTCTGCTGAGTTGTGCTAGGCGAGCTTATTAAATCTCTTCCTCAACAATTTTCTCTCAGACGCATCCTTTTGAAAATAAATACTTTTTTGTCAATTTCGAAATTTGCATAAACATATAATTTCCAAAAATGTGAATTTTGAAAAAAAAGTTCTGCTGAGTTGTGCTAGGCGAGCTTATTAAATCTCTTCCTCAACAATTTTCTCTCAGACGCATCCTTTTGAAAATAAATACTTTTTTGTCAATTTCGAAATTTGCATAAACATATAATTTCCAAAAATGTGAATTTTGAAAAAAAAAGTTCTGCTGAGTTGTGCTAGGCGAGCTTATTAAATCTCTTCCTCAACAATTTTCTCTCAGACGCATCCTTTTGAAAATAAATACTTTTTTGTCAATTTCGAAATTTGCATAAACATATAATTTCCAAAAATGTGAATTTTGAAAAAAAAAGTTCTGCTGAGTTGTGCTAGGCGAGCTTATTAAATCTCTTCCTCAACAATTTTCTCTCAGACGCATCCTTTCGAAAACAAATACATTTTTGTCAATTTCGAAATTTGCATAAACATATAATTTCCAAAAATGTGAATTTTGAAAAAAAAAGTTCTGCTGAGTTGTGCTAGGCGAGCTTATTAAATCTCTTCCTCAACAATTTTCTCTCAGACGCATCCTTTTGAAAATAAATACTTTTTTGTCAATTTCGAAATTTGCATAAACATATAATTTCCAAAAATGTGAATTTTGAAAAAAAAAGTTCTGCTGAGTTGTGCTAGGCGAGCTTATTAAATCTCTTCCTCAACAATTTTCTCTCAGACGCATCCTTTCGAAAACAAATACATTTTTGTCAATTTCGAAATTTGCATAAACATATAATTTCCAAAAATGTGAATTTTGAAAAAAAAAGTTCTGCTGAGTTGTGCTAGGCGAGCTTATTAAATCTCTTCCTCAACAATTTTCTCTCAGACGCATCCTTTCGAAAACAAATACATTTTTGTCAATTTCGAAATTTGCATAAACATATAATTTCCAAAAATGTGAATTTTGAAAAAAAAAGTTCTGCTGAGTTGTGCTAGGCGAGCTTATTAAATCTCTTCCTCAACAATTTTCTCTCAGACGCATCCTTTCGAAAACAAATACTTTTTTGTCAATTTCGAAATTTGCATAAACATATAATTTCCAAAAATGTGAATTATGAAAAAAAGTTCTGCTGAGTTGTGCTAGGCGAGCTTATTAAATCTCTTCGTCAACAATTTTCTCTCAGACGCATCCTTTCGAAAACAAATACATTTTTGTCAATTTCGAAATTTGCATAAACATATAATTTCCAAAAATGTGAATTTAAAAAAAAAAAGTTCTGCTGAGTTGTGCTAGGCGAGCTTATTAAATCTCTTCCTCAACAATTTTCTCTCAGACGCATCCTTTTGAAAATAAATACTTTTTTGTCAATTTCGAAATTTGCATAAACATATAATTTCCAAAAATGTGAATTTTGAAAAAAAAAGTTCTGCTGAGTTGTGCTAGGCGAGCTTATTAAATCTCTTCCTCAACAATTTTCTCTCAGACGCATCCTTTTGAAAATAAATACTTTTTTGTCAATTTCGAAATTTGCATAAACATATAATTTCCAAAAATGTGAATTTTGAAAAAAAAAGTTCTGCTGAGTTGTGCTAGGCGAGCTTATTAAATCTCTTACTCAACAGTTTTCTCTCAGACGCATCCTTTCGAAAACAAATACATTTTTGTCAATTTCGAAATTTGCATAAACATATAATTTCCAAAAATGTGAATTTTGAAAAAAAAAGTTCTGCTGAGTTGTGCTAGGCGAGCTTATTAAATCTCTTCCTCAACAATTTTCTCTCAGACGCATCCTTTTGAAAATAAATACTTTTTTGTCAATTTCGAAATTTGCATAAACATATAATTTCCAAAAATGTGAATTTAAAAAAAAAAAGTTCTGCTGAGTTGTGCTAGGCGAGCTTATTAAATCTCTTCCTCAACAATTTTCTCTCAGACGCATCCTTTTGAAAATAAATACTTTTTTGTCAATTTCGAAATTTGCATAAACATATAATTTCCAAAAATGTGAATTTTGTAAAAAAAGTTCTGCTGAGTTGTGCTAGGCGAGCTTATTAAATCTCTTCCTCAACAATTTTCTCCCAGACGCATCCTTTCGAAAATAAATACTTTTTTGTCAATTTCGAAATTTGCATAAACATATAATTTCCAAAAATGTGAATTTTGAAAAAAAAAGTTCTGCTGAGTTGTGCTAGGCGAGCTTATTAAATCTCTTCCTCAACAATTTTCTCTCAGACGCATCCTTTTGAAAATAAATACTTTTTTGTCAATTTCGAAATTTGCATAAACATATAATTTCCAAAAATGTGAATTTTGAAAAAAAAAGTTCTGCTGAGTTGTGCTAGGCGAGCTTATTAAATCTCTTCCTCAACAGTTTTCTCTCAGACGCATCCTTTCGAAAACAAATACATTTTATTCAATTTCGAAATTTGCATAAACATATAATTTCCAAAAATGTGAATTTTGAAAAAAAAAGTTCTGCTGAGTTATGCTAGGCGAGCTTATTAAATCTCTTCGTCAACAATTTTCTCTCAGACGCATCCTTTCGAAAACAAATACATTTTTGTCAATTTCGAAATTTGCATAAACATATAATTTCCAAAAATGTGAATTTTGAAAAAAAAAGTTCTGCTGAGTTGTGCTAGGCGAGCTTATTAAATCTCTTCCTCAACAATTTTCTCTCAGACGCATCCTTTTGAAAATAAATACTTTTTTGTCAATTTCGAAATTTGCATAAACATATAATTTCCAAAAATGTGAATTTTGTAAAAAAGTTCTGCTGAGTTATGCTAGGCGAGCTTATTAAATCTCTTCGTCAACAATTTTCTCTCAGACGCATCCTTTCGAAAACAAATACATTTTTGTCAATTTCGAAATTTGCATAAACATATAATTTCCAAAAATGTGAATTTAAAAAAAAAAGTTCTGCTGAGTTGTGCTAGGCGAGCTTATTAAATCTCTTCCTCAACAATTTTCTCTCAGACGCATCCTTTTGAAAATAAATACTTTTTTGTCAATTTCGAAATTTGCATAAACATATAATTTCCAAAAATGTGAATTTTGAAAAAAAAAGTTCTGCTGAGTTGTGCTAGGCGAGCTTATTAAATCTCTTCCTCAACAATTTTCTCTCAGACGCATCCTTTTGAAAATAAATACTTTTTTGTCAATTTCGAAATTTGCATAAACATATAATTTCCAAAAATGTGAATTTTGAAAAAAAAAGTTCTGCTGAGTTGTGCTAGGCGAGCTTATTAAATCTCTTACTCAACAGTTTTCTCTCAGACGCATCCTTTCGAAAACAAATACATTTTTGTCAATTTCGAAATTTGCATAAACATATAATTTCCAAAAATGTGAATTTTGAAAAAAAAAGTTCTGCTGAGTTGTGCTAGGCGAGCTTATTAAATCTCTTCCTCAACAATTTTCTCTCAGACGCATCCTTTCGAAAATAAATACTTTTTTGTCAATTTCGAAATTTGCATAAACATATAATTTCCAAAAATGTGAATTTTGAAAAAAAAAGTTCTGCTGAGTTGTGCTAGGCGAGCTTATTAAATCTCTTCCTCAACAATTTTCTCTCAGACGCATCCTTTTGAAAATAAATACTTTTTTGTCAATTTCGAAATTTGCATAAACATATAATTTCCAAAAATGTGAATTTTGAAAAAAAAAGTTCTGCTGAGTTGTGCTAGGCGAGCTTATTAAATCTCTTCCTCAACAATTTTCTCTCAGACGCATCCTTTCGAAAACAAATACATTTTTGTCAATTTCGAAATTTGCATAAACATATAATTTCCAAAAATGTGAATTTTGAAAAAAAAAGTTCTGCTGAGTTGTGCTAGGCGAGCTTATTAAATCTCTTCCTCAACAATTTTCTCTCAGACGCATCCTTTTGAAAATAAATACTTTTTTGTCAATTTCGAAATTTGCATAAACATATAATTTCCAAAAATGTGAATTTTGAAAAAAAAAGTTCTGCTGAGTTGTGCTAGGCGAGCTTATTAAATCTCTTCCTCAACAATTTTCTCTCAGACGCATCCTTTTGAAAATAAATACTTTTTTGTCAATTTCGAAATTTGCATAAACATATAATTTCCAAAAATGTGAATTTTGAAAAAAAAAGTTCTGCTGAGTTGTGCTAGGCGAGCTTATTAAATCTCTTCCTCAACAATTTTCTCTCAGACGCATCCTTTTGAAAATAAATACTTTTTTGTCAATTTCGAAATTTGCATAAACATATAATTTCCAAAAATGTGAATTTTGAAAAAAAAAGTTCTGCTGAGTTATGCTAGGCGAGCTTATTAAATCTCTTCGTCAACAATTTTCTCTCAGACGCATCCTTTCGAAAACAAATACATTTTTGTCAATTTCGAAATTTGCATAAACATATAATTTCCAAAAATGTGAATTTTGAAAAAAAAAGTTCTGCTGAGTTGTGCTAGGCGAGCTTATTAAATCTCTTCCTCAACAATTTTCTCTCAGACGCATCCTTTTGAAAATAAATACTTTTTTGTCAATTTCGAAATTTGCATAAACATATAATTTCCAAAAATGTGAATTTTGAAAAAAAAGTTCTGCTGAGTTGTGCTAGGCGAGCTTATTAAATCTCTTCCTCAACAATTTTCTCTCAGACGCATCCTTTTGAAAATAAATACTTTTTTGTCAATTTCGAAATTTGCATAAACATATAATTTCCAAAAATGTGAATTTTGAAAAAAAAAGTTCTGCTGAGTTGTGCTAGGCGAGCTTATTAAATCTCTTCCTCAACAATTTTCTCTCAGACGCATCCTTTTGAAAATAAATACTTTTTTGTCAATTTCGAAATTTGCATAAACATATAATTTCCAAAAATGTGAATTTTGAAAAAAAAAGTTCTGCTGAGTTGTGCTAGGCGAGCTTATTAAATCTCTTCCTCAACAATTTTCTCTCAGACGCATCCTTTCGAAAACAAATACATTTTTGTCAATTTCGAAATTTGCATAAACATATAATTTCCAAAAATGTGAATTTTGAAAAAAAAAGTTCTGCTGAGTTGTGCTAGGCGAGCTTATTAAATCTCTTCCTCAACAATTTTCTCTCAGACGCATCCTTTTGAAAATAAATACTTTTTTGTCAATTTCGAAATTTGCATAAACATATAATTTCCAAAAATGTGAATTTTGAAAAAAAAAGTTCTGCTGAGTTGTGCTAGGCGAGCTTATTAAATCTCTTCCTCAACAATTTTCTCTCAGACGCATCCTTTCGAAAACAAATACATTTTTGTCAATTTCGAAATTTGCATAAACATATAATTTCCAAAAATGTGAATTTTGAAAAAAAAAGTTCTGCTGAGTTGTGCTAGGCGAGCTTATTAAATCTCTTCCTCAACAATTTTCTCTCAGACGCATCCTTTCGAAAACAAATACATTTTTGTCAATTTCGAAATTTGCATAAACATATAATTTCCAAAAATGTGAATTTTGAAAAAAAAAGTTCTGCTGAGTTGTGCTAGGCGAGCTTATTAAATCTCTTCCTCAACAATTTTCTCTCAGACGCATCCTTTCGAAAATAAATACTTTTTTGTCAATTTCGAAATTTGCATAAACATATAATTTCCAAAAATGTGAATTTTGAAAAAAAAAGTTCTGCTGAGTTGTGCTAGGCGAGCTTATTAAATCTCTTCCTCAACAATTTTCTCTCAGACGCATCCTTTCGAAAACAAATACATTTTTGTCAATTTCGAAATTTGCATAAACATATAATTTCCAAAAATGTGAATTTTGAAAAAAAAAGTTCTGCTGAGTTGTGCTAGGCGAGCTTATTAAATCTCTTCCTCAACAATTTTCTCTCAGACGCATCCTTTTGAAAATAAATACTTTTTTGTCAATTTCGAAATTTGCATAAACATATAATTTCCAAAAATGTGAATTTTGAAAAAAAGTTCTGCTGAGTTGTGCTAGGCGAGCTTATTAAATCTCTTCCTCAACAATTTTCTCTCAGACGCATCCTTTCGAAAACAAATACATTTTTGTCAATTTCGAAATTTGCATAAACATATAATTTCCAAAAATGTGAATTTTGAAAAAAAAAGTTCTGCTGAGTTGTGCTAGGCGAGCTTATTAAATCTCTTCCTCAACAATTTTCTCTCAGACGCATCCTTTTGAAAATAAATACTTTTTTGTCAATTTCGAAATTTGCATAAACATATAATTTCCAAAAATGTGAATTTTGAAAAAAAAGTTCTGCTGAGTTGTGCTAGGCGAGCTTATTAAATCTCTTCCTCAACAATTTTCTCTCAGACGCATCCTTTTGAAAATAAATACTTTTTTGTCAATTTCGAAATTTGCATAAACATATAATTTCCAAAAATGTGAATTTTGAAAAAAAAAGTTCTGCTGAGTTGTGCTAGGCGAGCTTATTAAATCTCTTCCTCAACAATTTTCTCTCAGACGCATCCTTTCGAAAACAAATACATTTTTGTCAATTTCGAAATTTGCATAAACATATAATTTCCAAAAATGTGAATTTTGAAAAAAAAAGTTCTGCTGAGTTGTGCTAGGCGAGCTTATTAAATCTCTTCCTCAACAATTTTCTCTCAGACGCATCCTTTTGAAAATAAATACTTTTTTGTCAATTTCGAAATTTGCATAAACATATAATTTCCAAAAATGTGAATTTTGAAAAAAAAAGTTCTGCTGAGTTGTGCTAGGCGAGCTTATTAAATCTCTTCCTCAACAATTTTCTCTCAGACGCATCCTTTCGAAAATAAATACTTTTTTGTCAATTTCGAAATTTGCATAAACATATAATTTCCAAAAATGTGAATTTTGAAAAAAAAAGTTCTGCTGAGTTGTGCTAGGCGAGCTTATTAAATCTCTTACTCAACAGTTTTCTCTCAGACGCATCCTTTCGAAAACAAATACATTTTTGTCAATTTCGAAATTTGCATAAACATATAATTTCCAAAAATGTGAATTTTGAAAAAAAAAGTTCTGCTGAGTTGTGCTAGGCGAGCTTATTAAATCTCTTCCTCAACAATTTTCTCTCAGACGCATCCTTTTGAAAATAAATACTTTTTTGTCAATTTCGAAATTTGCATAAACATATAATTTCCAAAAATGTGAATTTTGAAAAAAAAAGTTCTGCTGAGTTATGCTAGGCGAGCTTATTAAATCTCTTCGTCAACAATTTTCTCTCAGACGCATCCTTTCGAAAACAAATACATTTTTGTCAATTTCGAAATTTGCATAAACATATAATTTCCAAAAATGTGAATTTTGAAAAAAAAAGTTCTGCTGAGTTGTGCTAGGCGAGCTTATTAAATCTCTTCCTCAACAATTTTCTCTCAGACGCATCCTTTTGAAAATAAATACTTTTTTGTCAATTTCGAAATTTGCATAAACATATAATTTCCAAAAATGTGAATTTTGAAAAAAAAAGTTCTGCTGAGTTGTGCTAGGCGAGCTTATTAAATCTCTTCCTCAACAATTTTCTCTCAGACGCATCCTTTTGAAAATAAATACTTTTTTGTCAATTTCGAAATTTGCATAAACATATAATTTCCAAAAATGTGAATTTTGAAAAAAAAGTTCTGCTGAGTTGTGCTAGGCGAGCTTATTAAATCTCTTCCTCAACAATTTTCTCTCAGACGCATCCTTTTGAAAATAAATACTTTTTTGTCAATTTCGAAATTTGCATAAACATATAATTTCCAAAAATGTGAATTTTGAAAAAAAAAGTTCTGCTGAGTTGTGCTAGGCGAGCTTATTAAATCTCTTCCTCAACAATTTTCTCTCAGACGCATCCTTTTGAAAATAAATACTTTTTTGTCAATTTCGAAATTTGCATAAACATATAATTTCCAAAAATGTGAATTTTGAAAAAAAAAGTTCTGCTGAGTTGTGCTAGGCGAGCTTATTAAATCTCTTACTCAACAGTTTTCTCTCAGACGCATCCTTTCGAAAACAAATACATTTTTGTCAATTTCGAAATTTGCATAAACATATAATTTCCAAAAATGTGAATTTAAAAAAAAAAGTTCTGCTGAGTTGTGCTAGGCGAGCTTATTAAATCTCTTCCTCAACAATTTTCTCTCAGACGCATCCTTTCGAAAACAAATACATTTTTGTCAATTTCGAAATTTGCATAAACATATAATTTCCAAAAATGTGAATTTTGAAAAAAAAAGTTCTGCTGAGTTGTGCTAGGCGAGCTTATTAAATCTCTTCCTCAACAGTTTTCTCTCAGACGCATCCTTTCGAAAACAAATACATTTTATTCAATTTCGAAATTTGCATAAACATATAATTTCCAAAAATGTGAATTTTGAAAAAAAAAGTTCTGCTGAGTTATGCTAGGCGAGCTTATTAAATCTCTTCGTCAACAATTTTCTCTCAGACGCATCCTTTCGAAAACAAATACATTTTTGTCAATTTCGAAATTTGCATAAACATATAATTTCCAAAAATGTGAATTTAAAAAAAAAAAGTTCTGCTGAGTTGTGCTAGGCGAGCTTATTAAATCTCTTCCTCAACAATTTTCTCTCAGACGCATCCTTTTGAAAATAAATACTTTTTTGTCAATTTCGAAATTTGCATAAACATATAATTTCCAAAAATGTGAATTTTGAAAAAAAAAGTTCTGCTGAGTTATGCTAGGCGAGCTTATTAAATCTCTTCGTTAACAATTTTCTCTCAGACGCATCCTTTCGAAAACAAATACATTTTTGTCAATTTCGAAATTTGCATAAACATATAATTTCCAAAAATGTGAATTTAAAAAAAAAAGTTCTGCTGAGTTGTGCTAGGCGAGCTTATTAAATCTCTTCCTCAACAATTTTCTCTCAGACGCATCCTTTTGAAAATAAATACTTTTTTGTCAATTTCGAAATTTGCATAAACATATAATTTCCAAAAATGTGAATTTTGAAAAAAATGTTCTGCTGAGTTGTGCTAGGCGAGCTTATTAAATCTCTTCATCAACAGTTTTCTCTCAGACGCATCCTTTCGAAAACAAATACATTTTTGTCAATTTCGAAATTTGCATAAACATATAATTTCCAAAAATGTGAATTTTGAAAAAAAAAGTTCTGCTGAGTTGTGCTAGGCGAGCTTATTAAATCTCTTCCTCAACAATTTTCTCTCAGACGCATCCTTTCGAAAATAAATACTTTTTTGTCAATTTCGAAATTTGCATAAACATATAATTTCCAAAAATGTGAATTTTGAAAAAAAAAGTTCTGCTGAGTTGTGCTAGGCGAGCTTATTAAATCTCTTCCTCAACAATTTTCTCTCAGACGCATCCTTTTGAAAATAAATACTTTTTTGTCAATTTCGAAATTTGCATAAACATATAATTTCCAAAAATGTGAATTTTGAAAAAAAAGTTCTGCTGAGTTGTGCTAGGCGAGCTTATTAAATCTCTTCCTCAACAATTTTCTCTCAGACGCATCCTTTCGAAAACAAATACATTTTTGTCAATTTCGAAATTTGCATAAACATATAATTTCCAAAAATGTGAATTTTGAAAAAAAAAGTTCTGCTGAGTTGTGCTAGGCGAGCTTATTAAATCTCTTCCTCAACAATTTTCTCTCAGACGCATCCTTTTGAAAATAAATACTTTTTTGTCAATTTCGAAATTTGCATAAACATATAATTTCCAAAAATGTGAATTTTGAAAAAAAAAGTTCTGCTGAGTTGTGCTAGGCGAGCTTATTAAATCTCTTCCTCAACAATTTTCTCTCAGACGCATCCTTTCGAAAATAAATACTTTTTTGTCAATTTCGAAATTTGCATAAACATATAATTTCCAAAAATGTGAATTTTGAAAAAAAAAGTTCTGCTGAGTTGTGCTAGGCGAGCTTATTAAATCTCTTCCTCAACAATTTTCTCTCAGACGCATCCTTTCGAAAACAAATACATTTTTGTCAATTTCGAAATTTGCATAAACATATAATTTCCAAAAATGTGAATTTTGAAAAAAAAAGTTCTGCTGAGTTGTGCTAGGCGAGCTTATTAAATCTCTTCCTCAACAATTTTCTCTCAGACGCATCCTTTCGAAAACAAATACATTTTTGTCAATTTCGAAATTTGCATAAACATATAATTTCCAAAAATGTGAATTTTGAAAAAAAAAGTTCTGCTGAGTTGTGCTAGGCGAGCTTATTAAATCTCTTCCTCAACAATTTTCTCTCAGACGCATCCTTTCGAAAACAAATACATTTTTGTCAATTTCGAAATTTGCATAAACATATAATTTCCAAAAATGTGAATTTTGAAAAAAAAGTTCTGCTGAGTTGTGCTAGGCGAGCTTATTAAATCTCTTCCTCAACAATTTTCTCTCAGACGCATCCTTTCGAAAACAAATACATTTTTGTCAATTTCGAAATTTGCATAAACATATAATTTCCAAAAATGTGAATTTAAAAAAAAAAGTTCTGCTGAGTTGTGCTAGGCGAGCTTATTAAATCTCTTCCTCAACAATTTTCTCTCAGACGCATCCTTTTGAAAATAAATACTTTTTTGTCAATTTCGAAATTTGCATAAACATATAATTTCCAAAAATGTGAATTTTGAAAAAAAAGTTCTGCTGAGTTGTGCTAGGCGAGCTTATTAAATCTCTTCCTCAACAATTTTCTCTCAGACGCATCCTTTCGAAAACAAATACATTTTTGTCAATTTCGAAATTTGCATAAACATATAATTTCCAAAAATGTGAATTTTGAAAAAAAAAGTTCTGCTGAGTTGTGCTAGGCGAGCTTATTAAATCTCTTACTCAACAGTTCTCTCTCAGACGCATCCTTTCGAAAACAAATACATTTTTGTCAATTTCGAAATTTGCATAAACATATAATTTCCAAAAATGTGAATTTTGAAAAAAAAAGTTCTGCTGAGTTGTGCTAGGCGAGCTTATTAAATCTCTTCGTCAACAATTTTCTCTCAGACGCATCCTTTCGAAAACAAATACATTTTTGTCAATTTCGAAATTTGCATAAACATATAATTTCCAAAAATGTGAATTTTGAAAAAAAAAGTTCTGCTGAGTTGTGCTAGGCGAGCTTATTAAATCTCTTCCTCAACAATTTTCTCTCAGACGCATCCTTTTGAAAATAAATACTTTTTTGTCAATTTCGAAATTTGCATAAACATATAATTTCCAAAAATGTGAATTTTGAAAAAAAGTTCTGCTGAGTTGTGCTAGGCGAGCTTATTAAATCTCTTCGTCAACAATTTTCTCTCAGACGCATCCTTTCGAAAACAAATACATTTTTGTCAATTTCGAAATTTGCATAAACATATAATTTCCAAAAATGTGAATTTTGAAAAAAAAAGTTCTGCTGAGTTGTGCTAGGCGAGCTTATTAAATCTCTTCCTCAACAATTTTCTCTCAGACGCATCCTTTTGAAAATAAATACTTTTTTGTCAATTTCGAAATTTGCATAAACATATAATTTCCAAAAATGTGAATTTTGAAAAAAAAAGTTCTGCTGAGTTGTGCTAGGCGAGCTTATTAAATCTCTTCGTCAACAATTTTCTCTCAGACGCATCCTTTCGAAAACAAATACATTTTTGTCAATTTCGAAATTTGCATAAACATATAATTTCCAAAAATGTGAATTTTGAAAAAAAAAGTTCTGCTGAGTTGTGCTAGGCGAGCTTATTAAATCTCTTCCTCAACAATTTTCTCTCAGACGCATCCTTTTGAAAATAAATACTTTTTTGTCAATTTCGAAATTTGCATAAACATATAATTTCCAAAAATGTGAATTTTGAAAAAAAAGTTCTGCTGAGTTGTGCTAGGCGAGCTTATTAAATCTCTTCCTCAACAATTTTCTCTCAGACGCATCCTTTTGAAAATAAATACTTTTTTGTCAATTTCGAAATTTGCATAAACATATAATTTCCAAAAATGTGAATTTTGAAAAAAAAAGTTCTGCTGAGTTGTGCTAGGCGAGCTTATTAAATCTCTTCCTCAACAATTTTCTCTCAGACGCATCCTTTCGAAAATAAATACTTTTTTGTCAATTTCGAAATTTGCATAAACATATAATTTCCAAAAATGTGAATTTTGAAAAAAAAAGTTCTGCTGAGTTGTGCTAGGCGAGCTTATTAAATCTCTTCCTCAACAATTTTCTCTCAGACGCATCCTTTCGAAAATAAATACTTTTTTGTCAATTTCGAAATTTGCATAAACATATAATTTCCAAAAATGTGAATTTTGAAAAAAAAAGTTCTGCTGAGTTGTGCTAGGCGAGCTTATTAAATCTCTTCCTCAACAATTTTCTCTCAGACGCATCCTTTTGAAAATAAATACTTTTTTGTCAATTTCGAAATTTGCATAAACATATAATTTCCAAAAATGTGAATTTTGAAAAAAAAGTTCTGCTGAGTTGTGCTAGGCGAGCTTATTAAATCTCTTCCTCAACAATTTTCTCTCAGACGCATCCTTTCGAAAACAAATACATTTTTGTCAATTTCGAAATTTGCATAAACATATAATTTCCAAAAATGTGAATTTTGAAAAAAAAAGTTCTGCTGAGTTGTGCTAGGCGAGCTTATTAAATCTCTTCCTCAACAATTTTCTCTCAGACGCATCCTTTCGAAAACAAATACATTTTTGTCAATTTCGAAATTTGCATAAACATATAATTTCCAAAAATGTGAATTTTGAAAAAAAAAGTTCTGCTGAGTTGTGCTAGGCGAGCTTATTAAATCTCTTCCTCAACAATTTTCTCTCAGACGCATCCTTTCGAAAACAAATACATTTTTGTCAATTTCGAAATTTGCATAAACATATAATTTCCAAAAATGTGAATTTTGAAAAAAAAAGTTCTGCTGAGTTGTGCTAGGCGAGCTTATTAAATCTCTTCCTCAACAATTTTCTCTCAGACGCATCCTTTCGAAAACAAATACATTTTTGTCAATTTCGAAATTTGCATAAACATATAATTTCCAAAAATGTGAATTTAAAAAAAAAAGTTCTGCTGAGTTGTGCTAGGCGAGCTTATTAAATCTCTTCCTCAACAATTTTCTCTCAGACGCATCCTTTTGAAAATAAATACTTTTTTGTCAATTTCGAAATTTGCATAAACATATAATTTCCAAAAATGTGAATTTTGTAAAAAAGTTCTGCTGAGTTATGCTAGGCGAGCTTATTAAATCTCTTCGTCAACAATTTTCTCTCAGACGCATCCTTTCGAAAACAAATACATTTTTGTCAATTTCGAAATTTGCATAAACATATAATTTCCAAAAATGTGAATTTAAAAAAAAAAGTTCTGCTGAGTTGTGCTAGGCGAGCTTATTAAATCTCTTCCTCAACAATTTTCTCTCAGACGCATCCTTTTGAAAATAAATACTTTTTTGTCAATTTCGAAATTTGCATAAACATATAATTTCCAAAAATGTGAATTTTGAAAAAAAAAGTTCTGCTGAGTTGTGCTAGGCGAGCTTATTAAATCTCTTCCTCAACAATTTTCTCTCAGACGCATCCTTTTGAAAATAAATACTTTTTTGTCAATTTCGAAATTTGCATAAACATATAATTTCCAAAAATGTGAATTTTGAAAAAAAAAGTTCTGCTGAGTTGTGCTAGGCGAGCTTATTAAATCTCTTCCTCAACAGTTTTCTCTCAGACGCATCCTTTCGAAAACAAATACATTTTTGTCAATTTCGAAATTTGCATAAACATATAATTTCCAAAAATGTGAATTTTGAAAAAAAAAGTTCTGCTGAGTTGTGCTAGGCGAGCTTATTAAATCTCTTCCTCAACAATTTTCTCTCAGACGCATCCTTTCGAAAATAAATACTTTTTTGTCAATTTCGAAATTTGCATAAACATATAATTTCCAAAAATGTGAATTTTGAAAAAAAAGTTCTGCTGAGTTGTGCTAGGCGAGCTTATTAAATCTCTTCCTCAACAATTTTCTCTCAGACGCATCCTTTTGAAAATAAATACTTTTTTGTCAATTTCGAAATTTGCATAAACATATAATTTCCAAAAATGTGAATTTTGAAAAAAAAGTTCTGCTGAGTTGTGCTAGGCGAGCTTATTAAATCTCTTCCTCAACAATTTTCTCTCAGACGCATCCTTTTGAAAATAAATACTTTTTTGTCAATTTCGAAATTTGCATAAACATATAATTTCCAAAAATGTGAATTTTGAAAAAAAAAGTTCTGCTGAGTTGTGCTAGGCGAGCTTATTAAATCTCTTCCTCAACAATTTTCTCTCAGACGCATCCTTTCGAAAATAAATACTTTTTTGTCAATTTCGAAATTTGCATAAACATATAATTTCCAAAAATGTGAATTTTGAAAAAAAAAGTTCTGCTGAGTTGTGCTAGGCGAGCTTATTAAATCTCTTCCTCAACAATTTTCTCTCAGACGCATCCTTTTGAAAATAAATACTTTTTTGTCAATTTCGAAATTTGCATAAACATATAATTTCCAAAAATGTGAATTTTGAAAAAAAAAGTTCTGCTGAGTTGTGCTAGGCGAGCTTATTAAATCTCTTCCTCAACAATTTTCTCTCAGACGCATCCTTTCGAAAACAAATACATTTTTGTCAATTTCGAAATTTGCATAAACATATAATTTCCAAAAATGTGAATTTTGAAAAAAAAAGTTCTGCTGAGTTGTGCTAGGCGAGCTTATTAAATCTCTTCCTCAACAATTTTCTCTCAGACGCATCCTTTTGAAAATAAATACTTTTTTGTCAATTTCGAAATTTGCATAAACATATAATTTCCAAAAATGTGAATTTTGAAAAAAAAAGTTCTGCTGAGTTGTGCTAGGCGAGCTTATTAAATCTCTTCCTCAACAATTTTCTCTCAGACGCATCCTTTCGAAAACAAATACATTTTTGTCAATTTCGAAATTTGCATAAACATATAATTTCCAAAAATGTGAATTTTGAAAAAAAAAGTTCTGCTGAGTTGTGCTAGGCGAGCTTATTAAATCTCTTCCTCAACAATTTTCTCTCAGACGCATCCTTTCGAAAACAAATACATTTTTGTCAATTTCGAAATTTGCATAAACATATAATTTCCAAAAATGTGAATTTTGAAAAAAAAAGTTCTGCTGAGTTGTGCTAGGCGAGCTTATTAAATCTCTTCCTCAACAATTTTCTCTCAGACGCATCCTTTCGAAAATAAATACTTTTTTGTCAATTTCGAAATTTGCATAAACATATAATTTCCAAAAATGTGAATTTTGAAAAAAAAAGTTCTGCTGAGTTGTGCTAGGCGAGCTTATTAAATCTCTTCGTCAACAATTTTCTCTCAGACGCATCCTTTCGAAAACAAATACATTTTTGTCAATTTCGAAATTTGCATAAACATATAATTTTCAAAAATGTGAATTTAAAAAAAAAAGTTCTGCTGAGTTGTGCTAGGCGAGCTTATTAAATCTCTTCCTCAACAATTTTCTCTCAGACGCATCCTTTTGAAAATAAATACTTTTTTGTCAATTTCGAAATTTGCATAAACATATAATTTCCAAAAATGTGAATTTTGAAAAAAAAGTTCTGCTGAGTTGTGCTAGGCGAGCTTATTAAATCTCTTCGTCAACAATTTTCTCTCAGACGCATCCTTTCGAAAACAAATACATTTTTGTCAATTTCGAAATTTGCATAAACATATAATTTCCAAAAATGTGAATTTTGAAAAAAAAAGTTCTGCTGAGTTGTGCTAGGCGAGCTTATTAAATCTCTTCCTCAACAATTTTCTCTCAGACGCATCCTTTTGAAAATAAATACTTTTTTGTCAATTTCGAAATTTGCATAAACATATAATTTCCAAAAATGTGAATTTTGAAAAAAAAGTTCTGCTGAGTTGTGCTAGGCGAGCTTATTAAATCTCTTCCTCAACAATTTTCTCTCAGACGCATCCTTTCGAAAACAAATACATTTTTGTCAATTTCGAAATTTGCATAAACATATAATTTCCAAAAATGTGAATTTTGAAAAAAAAAGTTCTGCTGAGTTGTGCTAGGCGAGCTTATTAAATCTCTTCCTCAACAATTTTCTCTCAGACGCATCCTTTCGAAAATAAATACTTTTTTGTCAATTTCGAAATTTGCATAAACATATAATTTCCAAAAATGTGAATTTTGAAAAAAAAAGTTCTGCTGAGTTGTGCTAGGCGAGCTTATTAAATCTCTTCCTCAACAATTTTCTCTCAGACGCATCCTTTTGAAAATAAATACTTTTTTGTCAATTTCGAAATTTGCATAAACATATAATTTCCAAAAATGTGAATTTTGAAAAAAAAAGTTCTGCTGAGTTGTGCTAGGCGAGCTTATTAAATCTCTTCCTCAACAATTTTCTCTCAGACGCATCCTTTCGAAAACAAATACATTTTTGTCAATTTCGAAATTTGCATAAACATATAATTTCCTAAAATGTGAAATTTAAAAAAAAAAATCTGCTGAGTTGTGCTAGGCGAGCTTATTAAATCTCTTCCTCAACAATTTTCTCTCAGACGCATCCTTTTGAAAATAAATACTTTTTTGTCAATTTCGAAATTTGCATAAACATATAATTTCCAAAAATGTGAATTTTGAAAAAAAAAGTTCTGCTGAGTTGTGCTAGGCGAGCTTATTAAATCTCTTCCTCAACAATTTTCTCTCAGACGCATCCTTTCGAAAACAAATACATTTTTGTCAATTTCGAAATTTGCATAAACATATAATTTCCAAAAATGTGAATTTTGAAAAAAAAAGTTCTGCTGAGTTGTGCTAGGCGAGCTTATTAAATCTCTTCGTCAACAATTTTCTCTCAGACGCATCCTTTCGAAAACAAATACATTTTTGTCAATTTCGAAATTTGCATAAACATATAATTTTCAAAAATGTGAATTTAAAAAAAAAAGTTCTGCTGAGTTGTGCTAGGCGAGCTTATTAAATCTCTTCCTCAACAATTTTCTCTCAGACGCATCCTTTTGAAAATAAATACTTTTTTGTCAATTTCGAAATTTGCATAAACATATAATTTCCAAAAATGTGAATTTTGAAAAAAAAGTTCTGCTGAGTTGTGCTAGGCGAGCTTATTAAATCTCTTCGTCAACAATTTTCTCTCAGACGCATCCTTTCGAAAACAAATACATTTTTGTCAATTTCGAAATTTGCATAAACATATAATTTCCAAAAATGTGAATTTTGAAAAAAAAAGTTCTGCTGAGTTGTGCTAGGCGAGCTTATTAAATCTCTTCCTCAACAATTTTCTCTCAGACGCATCCTTTTGAAAATAAATACTTTTTTGTCAATTTCGAAATTTGCATAAACATATAATTTCCAAAAATGTGAATTTTGAAAAAAAAAGTTCTGCTGAGTTGTGCTAGGCGAGCTTATTAAATCTCTTCCTCAACAATTTTCTCTCAGACGCATCCTTTCGAAAACAAATACATTTTTGTCAATTTCGAAATTTGCATAAACATATAATTTCCAAAAATGTGAATTTTGAAAAAAAAAGTTCTGCTGAGTTGTGCTAGGCGAGCTTATTAAATCTCTTCCTCAACAATTTTCTCTCAGACGCATCCTTTTGAAAATAAATACTTTTTTGTCAATTTCGAAATTTGCATAAACATATAATTTCCAAAAATGTGAATTTTGAAAAAAAAAGTTCTGCTGAGTTGTGCTAGGCGAGCTTATTAAATCTCTTCCTCAACAATTTTCTCTCAGACGCATCCTTTTGAAAATAAATACTTTTTTGTCAATTTCGAAATTTGCATAAACATATAATTTCCAAAAATGTGAATTTTGAAAAAAAAAGTTCTGCTGAGTTGTGCTAGGCGAGCTTATTAAATCTCTTCCTCAACAGTTTTCTCTCAGACGCATCCTTTCGAAAACAAATACATTTTTGTCAATTTCGAAATTTGCATAAACATATAATTTCCAAAAATGTGAATTTTGAAAAAAAAAGTTCTGCTGAGTTGTGCTAGGCGAGCTTATTAAATCTCTTCCTCAACAATTTTCTCTCAGACGCATCCTTTCGAAAATAAATACTTTTTTGTCAATTTCGAAATTTGCATAAACATATAATTTCCAAAAATGTGAATTTTGAAAAAAAAAGTTCTGCTGAGTTGTGCTAGGCGAGCTTATTAAATCTCTTCCTCAACAATTTTCTCTCAGACGCATCCTTTCGAAAATAAATACTTTTTTGTCAATTTCGAAATTTGCATAAACATATAATTTCCAAAAATGTGAATTTTGAAAAAAAAAGTTCTGCTGAGTTGTGCTAGGCGAGCTTATTAAATCTCTTCCTCAACAATTTTCTCTCAGACGCATCCTTTCGAAAACAAATACATTTTTTTCAATTTCGAAATTTGCATAAACATATAATTTGCAAAAATGTGAATTTTGAAAAAAAAGTTCTGCTGAGTTGTGCTAGGCGAGCTTATTAAATCTCTTCCTCAACAATTTTCTCCCAGACGCATCCTTTCGAAAATAAATACTTTTTTGTCAATTTCGAAATTTGCATAAACATATAATTTCCAAAAATGTGAATTTTGAAAAAAAAAGTTCTGCTGAGTTGTGCTAGGCGAGCTTATTAAATCTCTTCCTCAACAATTTTCTCTCAGACGCATCCTTTCGAAAACAAATACATTTTTGTCAATTTCGAAATTTGCATAAACATATAATTTCCAAAAATGTGAATTTTGAAAAAAAAAGTTCTGCTGAGTTGTGCTAGGCGAGCTTATTAAATCTCTTCCTCAACAATTTTCTCTCAGACGCATCCTTTTGAAAATAAATACTTTTTTGTCAATTTCGAAATTTGCATAAACATATAATTTCCAAAAATGTGAATTTTGAAAAAAAAAGTTCTGCTGAGTTGTGCTAGGCGAGCTTATTAAATCTCTTCCTCAACAATTTTCTCTCAGACGCATCCTTTCGAAAACAAATACATTTTTGTCAATTTCGAAATTTGCATAAACATATAATTTCCAAAAATGTGAATTTTGAAAAAAAAAGTTCTGCTGAGTTGTGCTAGGCGAGCTTATTAAATCTCTTCCTCAACAGTTTTCTCTCAGACGCATCCTTTCGAAAACAAATACATTTTTGTCAATTTCGAAATTTGCATAAACATATAATTTCCAAAAATGTGAATTTTGAAAAAAAAAGTTCTGCTGAGTTGTGCTAGGCGAGCTTATTAAATCTCTTCCTCAACAATTTTCTCTCAGACGCATCCTTTCGAAAACAAATACATTTTTGTCAATTTCGAAATTTGCATAAACATATAATTTCCAAAAATGTGAATTTTGAAAAAAAAAGTTCTGCTGAGTTGTGCTAGGCGAGCTTATTAAATCTCTTCCTCAACAATTTTCTCTCAGACGCATCCTTTTGAAAATAAATACTTTTTTGTCAATTTCGAAATTTGCATAAACATATAATTTCCAAAAATGTGAATTTTGAAAAAAAAGTTCTGCTGAGTTGTACCAGGCGAGCTTATTAAATCTCTTCGTCAACAATTTTCTCTCAGACGCATCCTTTCGAAAACAAATACATTTTTGTCAATTTCGAAATTTGCATAAACATATAATTTCCAAAAATGTGAATTTTGAAAAAAAAAGTTCTGCTGAGTTGTGCTAGGCGAGCTTATTAAATCTCTTCCTCAACAATTTTCTCTCAGACGCATCCTTTTGAAAATAAATACTTTTTTGTCAATTTCGAAATTTGCATAAACATATAATTTCCAAAAATGTGAATTTTGAAAAAAAAAGTTCTGCTGAGTTGTGCTAGGCGAGCTTATTAAATCTCTTCCTCAACAATTTTCTCTCAGACGCATCCTTTCGAAAACAAATACATTTTTGTCAATTTCGAAATTTGCATAAACATATAATTTCCAAAAATGTGAATTTTGAAAAAAAAAGTTCTGCTGAGTTGTGCTAGGCGAGCTTATTAAATCTCTTCCTCAACAATTTTCTCTCAGACGCATCCTTTTGAAAATAAATACTTTTTTGTCAATTTCGAAATTTGCATAAACATATAATTTCCAAAAATGTGAATTTTGAAAAAAAAAGTTCTGCTGAGTTGTGCTAGGCGAGCTTATTAAATCTCTTCCTCAACAATTTTCTCTCAGACGCATCCTTTTGAAAATAAATACTTTTTTGTCAATTTCGAAATTTGCATAAACATATAATTTCCAAAAATGTGAATTTTGAAAAAAAAAGTTCTGCTGAGTTGTGCTAGGCGAGCTTATTAAATCTCTTCCTCAACAATTTTCTCTCAGACGCATCCTTTCGAAAATAAATACTTTTTTGTCAATTTCGAAATTTGCATAAACATATAATTTCCAAAAATGTGAATTTTGAAAAAAAAAGTTCTGCTGAGTTGTGCTAGGCGAGCTTATTAAATCTCTTCCTCAACAATTTTCTCTCAGACGCATCCTTTCGAAAACAAATACATTTTTGTCAATTTCGAAATTTGCATAAACATATAATTTCCAAAAATGTGAATTTTGAAAAAAAAGTTCTGCTGAGTTGTGCTAGGCGAGCTTATTAAATCTCTTCCTCAACAATTTTCTCTCAGACGCATCCTTTCGAAAACAAATACATTTTTGTCAATTTCGAAATTTGCATAAACATATAATTTCCAAAAATGTGAATTTTGAAAAAAAAAGTTCTGCTGAGTTGTGCTAGGCGAGCTTATTAAATCTCTTCCTCAACAATTTTCTCTCAGACGCATCCTTTCGAAAACAAATACATTTTTGTCAATTTCGAAATTTGCATAAACATATAATTTCCAAAAATGTGAATTTTGAAAAAAAAAGTTCTGCTGAGTTGTGCTAGGCGAGCTTATTAAATCTCTTCCTCAACAATTTTCTCTCAGACGCATCCTTTCGAAAACAAATACATTTTTGTCAATTTCGAAATTTGCATAAACATATAATTTCCAAAAATGTGAATTTAAAAAAAAAAGTTCTGCTGAGTTGTGCTAGGCGAGCTTATTAAATCTCTTCCTCAACAATTTTCTCTCAGACGCATCCTTTTGAAAATAAATACTTTTTTGTCAATTTCGAAATTTGCATAAACATATAATTTCCAAAAATGTGAATTTTGTAAAAAAGTTCTGCTGAGTTGTGCTAGGCGAGCTTATTAAATCTCTTCGTCAACAATTTTCTCTCAGACGCATCCTTTCGAAAACAAATACATTTTTGTCAATTTCGAAATTTGCATAAACATATAATTTCCAAAAATGTGAATTTTGAAAAAAAAAGTTCTGCTGAGTTGTGCTAGGCGAGCTTATTAAATCTCTTCCTCAACAATTTTCTCTCAGACGCATCCTTTTGAAAATAAATACTTTTTTGTCAATTTCGAAATTTGCATAAACATATAATTTCCAAAAATGTGAATTTTGAAAAAAAAAGTTCTGCTGAGTTGTGCTAGGCGAGCTTATTAAATCTCTTCCTCAACAATTTTCTCTCAGACGCATCCTTTTGAAAATAAATACTTTTTTGTCAATTTCGAAATTTGCATAAACATATAATTTCCAAAAATGTGAATTTTGAAAAAAAAAGTTCTGCTGAGTTGTGCTAGGCGAGCTTATTAAATCTCTTCCTCAACAATTTTCTCTCAGACGCATCCTTTAGAAAATAAATACTTTTTTGTCAATTTCGAAATTTGCATAAACATATAATTTCCAAAAATGTGAATTTTGAAAAAAAAAGTTCTGCTGAGTTGTGCTAGGCGAGCTTATTAAATCTCTTCCTCAACAGTTTTCTCTCAGACGCATCCTTTCGAAAACAAATACATTTTTGTCAATTTCGAAATTTGCATAAACATATAATTTCCAAAAATGTGAATTTTGAAAAAAAAAGTTCTGCTGAGTTGTGCTAGGCGAGCTTATTAAATCTCTTCCTCAACAATTTTCTCTCAGACGCATCCTTTCGAAAACAAATACATTTTTGTCAATTTCGAAATTTGCATAAACATATAATTTCCAAAAATGTGAATTTTGAAAAAAAAAGTTCTGCTGAGTTGTGCTAGGCGAGCTTATTAAATCTCTTCCTCAACAATTTTCTCTCAGACGCATCCTTTCGAAAACAAATACATTTTTGTCAATTTCGAAATTTGCATAAACATATAATTTCCAAAAATGTGAATTTTGAAAAAAAAAGTTCTGCTGAGTTGTGCTAGGCGAGCTTATTAAATCTCTTCCTCAACAATTTTCTCTCAGACGCATCCTTTCGAAAACAAATACATTTTTGTCAATTTCGAAATTTGCATAAACATATAATTTCCAAAAATGTGAATTTAAAAAAAAAAGTTCTGCTGAGTTGTGCTAGGCGAGCTTATTAAATCTCTTCCTCAACAATTTTCTCTCAGACGCATCCTTTTGAAAATAAATACTTTTTTGTCAATTTCGAAATTTGCATAAACATATAATTTCCAAAAATGTGAATTTTGAAAAAAAAAAGTTCTGCTGAGTTGTGCTAGGCGAGCTTATTAAATCTCTTCGTCAACAATTTTCTCTCAGACGCATCCTTTCGAAAACAAATACATTTTTGTCAATTTCGAAATTTGCATAAACATATAATTTCCAAAAATGTGAATTTAAAAAAAAAAGTTCTGCTGAGTTGTGCTAGGCGAGCTTATTAAATCTCTTCCTCAACAATTTTCTCTCAGACGCATCCTTTTGAAAATAAATACTTTTTTGTCAATTTCGAAATTTGCATAAACATATAATTTCCAAAAATGTGAATTTTGAAAAAAAAAGTTCTGCTGAGTTGTGCTAGGCGAGCTTATTAAATCTCTTCCTCAACAATTTTCTCTCAGACGCATCCTTTTGAAAATAAATACTTTTTTGTCAATTTCGAAATTTGCATAAACATATAATTTCCAAAAATGTGAATTTTGAAAAAAAAAGTTCTGCTGAGTTGTGCTAGGCGAGCTTATTAAATCTCTTACTCAACAGTTTTCTCTCAGACGCATCCTTTCGAAAACAAATACATTTTTGTCAATTTCGAAATTTGCATAAACATATAATTTCCAAAAATGTGAATTTTGAAAAAAAAAGTTCTGCTGAGTTGTGCTAGGCGAGCTTATTAAATCTCTTCCTCAACAATTTTCTCTCAGACGCATCCTTTCGAAAATAAATACTTTTTTGTCAATTTCGAAATTTGCATAAACATATAATTTCCAAAAATGTGAATTTTGAAAAAAAAAGTTCTGCTGAGTTGTGCTAGGCGAGCTTATTAAATCTCTTCCTCAACAATTTTCTCTCAGACGCATCCTTTTGAAAATAAATACTTTTTTGTCAATTTCGAAATTTGCATAAACATATAATTTCCAAAAATGTGAATTTTGAAAAAAAAAGTTCTGCTGAGTTGTGCTAGGCGAGCTTATTAAATCTCTTACTCAACAGTTCTCTCTCAGACGCATCCTTTCGAAAACAAATACATTTTTGTCAATTTCGAAATTTGCATAAACATATAATTTCCAAAAATGTGAATTTTGAAAAAAAAAGTTCTGCTGAGTTGTGCTAGGCGAGCTTATTAAATCTCTTCCTCAACAATTTTCTCTCAGACGCATCCTTTCGAAAATAAATACTTTTTTGTCAATTTCGAAATTTGCATAAACATATAATTTCCAAAAATGTGAATTTAAAAAAAAAAGTTCTGCTGAGTTGTGCTAGGCGAGCTTATTAAATCTCTTCCTCAACAATTTTCTCTCAGACGCATCCTTTTGAAAATAAATACTTTTTTGTCAATTTCGAAATTTGCATAAACATATAATTTCCAAAAATGTGAATTTTGAAAAAAAAAGTTCTGCTGAGTTGTGCTAGGCGAGCTTATTAAATCTCTTACTCAACAGTTTTCTCTCAGACGCATCCTTTCGAAAACAAATACATTTTTGTCAATTTCGAAATTTGCATAAACATATAATTTCCAAAAATGTGAATTTTGAAAAAAAAAGTTCTGCTGAGTTGTGCTAGGCGAGCTTATTAAATCTCTTACTCAACAGTTTTCTCTCAGACGCATCCTTTCGAAAACAAATACATTTTTGTCAATTTCGAAATTTGCATAAACATATAATTTCCAAAAATGTGAATTTTGAAAAAAAAAGTTCTGCTGAGTTGTGCTAGGCGAGCTTATTAAATCTCTTCCTCAACAATTTTCTCTCAGACGCATCCTTTCGAAAATAAATACTTTTTTGTCAATTTCGAAATTTGCATAAACATATAATTTCCAAAAATGTGAATTTTGAAAAAAAAAGTTCTGCTGAGTTATGCTAGGCGAGCTTATTAAATCTCTTCGTCAACAATTTTCTCTCAGACGCATCCTTTCGAAAACAAATACATTTTTGTCAATTTCGAAATTTGCATAAACATATAATTTCCAAAAATGTGAATTTTGAAAAAAAAAGTTCTGCTGAGTTGTGCTAGGCGAGCTTATTAAATCTCTTCCTCAACAATTTTCTCTCAGACGCATCCTTTTGAAAATAAATACTTTTTTGTCAATTTCGAAATTTGCATAAACATATAATTTCCAAAAATGTGAATTTTGAAAAAAAAAGTTCTGCTGAGTTGTGCTAGGCGAGCTTATTAAATCTCTTACTCAACAGTTTTCTCTCAGACGCATCCTTTCGAAAACAAATACATTTTTGTCAATTTCGAAATTTGCATAAACATATAATTTCCAAAAATGTGAATTTTGAAAAAAAAAGTTCTGCTGAGTTGTGCTAGGCGAGCTTATTAAATCTCTTCCTCAACAATTTTCTCTCAGACGCATCCTTTTGAAAATAAATACTTTTTTGTCAATTTCGAAATTTGCATAAACATATAATTTCCAAAAATGTGAATTTTGAAAAAAAGTTCTGCTGAGTTGTGCTAGGCGAGCTTATTAAATCTCTTCGTTAACAATTTTCTCTCAGACGCATCCTTTCGAAAACAAATACATTTTTGTCAATTTCGAAATTTGCATAAACATATAATTTCCAAAAATGTGAATTTTGAAAAAAAAAGTTCTGCTGAGTTGTGCTAGGCGAGCTTATTAAATCTCTTCCTCAACAATTTTCTCTCAGACGCATCCTTTTGAAAATAAATACTTTTTTGTCAATTTCGAAATTTGCATAAACATATAATTTCCAAAAATGTGAATTTTGAAAAAAAAAGTTCTGCTGAGTTGTGCTAGGCGAGCTTATTAAATCTCTTCCTCAACAATTTTCTCTCAGACGCATCCTTTTGAAAATAAATACTTTTTTGTCAATTTCGAAATTTGCATAAACATATAATTTCCAAAAATGTGAATTTTGAAAAAAAAAGTTCTGCTGAGTTGTGCTAGGCGAGCTTATTAAATCTCTTCCTCAACAATTTTCTCTCAGACGCATCCTTTCGAAAATAAATACTTTTTTGTCAATTTCGAAATTTGCATAAACATATAATTTCCAAAAATGTGAATTTTGAAAAAAAAAGTTCTGCTGAGTTGTGCTAGGCGAGCTTATTAAATCTCTTCCTCAACAATTTTCTCTCAGACGCATCCTTTCGAAAACAAATACATTTTTGTCAATTTCGAAATTTGCATAAACATATAATTTCCAAAAATGTGAATTTTGAAAAAAAAAGTTCTGCTGAGTTGTGCTAGGCGAGCTTATTAAATCTCTTCCTCAACAATTTTCTCTCAGACGCATCCTTTCGAAAACAAATACATTTTTGTCAATTTCGAAATTTGCATAAACATATAATTTCCAAAAATGTGAATTTTGAAAAAAAAAGTTCTGCTGAGTTGTGCTAGGCGAGCTTATTAAATCTCTTCCTCAACAATTTTCTCTCAGACGCATCCTTTCGAAAACAAATACATTTTTGTCAATTTCGAAATTTGCATAAACATATAATTTCCAAAAATGTGAATTTTGAAAAAAAAAGTTCTGCTGAGTTGTGCTAGGCGAGCTTATTAAATCTCTTCCTCAACAATTTTCTCTCAGACGCATCCTTTCGAAAACAAATACATTTTTGTCAATTTCGAAATTTGCATAAACATATAATTTCCAAAAATGTGAATTTTGAAAAAAAAAGTTCTGCTGAGTTGTGCTAGGCGAGCTTATTAAATCTCTTCCTCAACAATTTTCTCTCAGACGCATCCTTTTGAAAATAAATACTTTTTTGTCAATTTCGAAATTTGCATAAACATATAATTTCCAAAAATGTGAATTTTGAAAAAAAAGTTCTGCTGAGTTGTGCTAGGCGAGCTTATTAAATCTCTTCCTCAACAATTTTCTCTCAGACGCATCCTTTTGAAAATAAATACTTTTTTGTCAATTTCGAAATTTGCATAAACATATAATTTCCAAAAATGTGAATTTTGAAAAAAAAGTTCTGCTGAGTTGTGCTAGGCGAGCTTATTAAATCTCTTCCTCAACAATTTTCTCTCAGACGCATCCTTTTGAAAATAAATACTTTTTTGTCAATTTCGAAATTTGCATAAACATATAATTTCCAAAAATGTGAATTTTGAAAAAAAAAGTTCTGCTGAGTTGTGCTAGGCGAGCTTATTAAATCTCTTCCTCAACAATTTTCTCTCAGACGCATCCTTTCGAAAACAAATACATTTTTGTCAATTTCGAAATTTGCATAAACATATAATTTCCAAAAATGTGAATTTTGAAAAAAAAAGTTCTGCTGAGTTGTGCTAGGCGAGCTTATTAAATCTCTTCCTCAACAATTTTCTCTCAGACGCATCCTTTTGAAAATAAATACTTTTTTGTCAATTTCGAAATTTGCATAAACATATAATTTCCAAAAATGTGAATTTTGAAAAAAAAGTTCTGCTGAGTTGTGCTAGGCGAGCTTATTAAATCTCTTCCTCAACAATTTTCTCTCAGACGCATCCTTTTGAAAATAAATACTTTTTTGTCAATTTCGAAATTTGCATAAACATATAATTTCCAAAAATGTGAATTTTGAAAAAAAAGTTCTGCTGAGTTGTGCTAGGCGAGCTTATTAAATCTCTTCCTCAACAATTTTCTCTCAGACGCATCCTTTTGAAAATAAATACTTTTTTGTCAATTTCGAAATTTGCATAAACATATAATTTCCAAAAATGTGAATTTTGAAAAAAAAAGTTCTGCTGAGTTGTGCTAGGCGAGCTTATTAAATCTCTTCCTCAACAATTTTCTCTCAGACGCATCCTTTTGAAAATAAATACTTTTTTGTCAATTTCGAAATTTGCATAAACATATAATTTCCAAAAATGTGAATTTTGAAAAAAAAAGTTCTGCTGAGTTGTGCTAGGCGAGCTTATTAAATCTCTTCCTCAACAATTTTCTCTCAGACGCATCCTTTTGAAAATAAATACTTTTTTGTCAATTTCGAAATTTGCATAAACATATAATTTCCAAAAATGTGAATTTTGAAAAAAAAAGTTCTGCTGAGTTATGCTAGGCGAGCTTATTAAATCTCTTCGTCAACAATTTTCTCTCAGACGCATCCTTTCGAAAACAAATACATTTTTGTCAATTTCGAAATTTGCATAAACATATAATTTCCAAAAATGTGAATTTTGAAAAAAAAAGTTCTGCTGAGTTGTGCTAGGCGAGCTTATTAAATCTCTTCCTCAACAATTTTCTCTCAGACGCATCCTTTTGAAAATAAATACTTTTTTGTCAATTTCGAAATTTGCATAAACATATAATTTCCAAAAATGTGAATTTTGAAAAAAAAAGTTCTGCTGAGTTGTGCTAGGCGAGCTTATTAAATCTCTTCCTCAACAATTTTCTCTCAGACGCATCCTTTCGAAAATAAATACTTTTTTGTCAATTTCGAAATTTGCATAAACATATAATTTCCAAAAATGTGAATTTTGAAAAAAAAAGTTCTGCTGAGTTGTGCTAGGCGAGCTTATTAAATCTCTTCCTCAACAGTTTTCTCTCAGACGCATCCTTTCGAAAACAAATACATTTTTGTCAATTTCGAAATTTGCATAAACATATAATTTCCAAAAATGTGAATTTTGAAAAAAAAAGTTCTGCTGAGTTGTGCTAGGCGAGCTTATTAAATCTCTTCCTCAACAATTTTCTCTCAGACGCATCCTTTCGAAAACAAATACATTTTTGTCAATTTCGAAATTTGCATAAACATATAATTTCCAAAAATGTGAATTTTGAAAAAAAAAGTTCTGCTGAGTTGTGCTAGGCGAGCTTATTAAATCTCTTCCTCAACAATTTTCTCTCAGACGCATCCTTTCGAAAACAAATACATTTTTGTCAATTTCGAAATTTGCATAAACATATAATTTTCAAAAATGTGAATTTAAAAAAAAAAGTTCTGCTGAGTTGTGCTAGGCGAGCTTATTAAATCTCTTCCTCAACAATTTTCTCTCAGACGCATCCTTTTGAAAATAAATACTTTTTTGTCAATTTCGAAATTTGCATAAACATATAATTTCCAAAAATGTGAATTTTGAAAAAAAAAGTTCTGCTGAGTTGTGCTAGGCGAGCTTATTAAATCTCTTCGTCAACAATTTTCTCTCAGACGCATCCTTTCGAAAACAAATACATTTTTGTCAATTTCGAAATTTGCATAAACATATAATTTGCAAAAATGTGAAAATTGAAAAAAAAAATCTGCTGAGTTGTGCTAGGCGAGCTTATTAAATCTCTTCCTCAACAATTTTCTCTCAGACGCATCCTTTTGAAAATAAATACTTTTTTGTCAATTTCGAAATTTGCATAAACATATAATTTCCAAAAATGTGAATTTTGAAAAAAAAAGTTCTGCTGAGTTGTGCTAGGCGAGCTTATTAAATCTCTTCCTCAACAATTTTCTCTCAGACGCATCCTTTCGAAAACAAATACATTTTTGTCAATTTCGAAATTTGCATAAACATATAATTTCCAAAAATGTGAATTTTGAAAAAAAAAGTTCTGCTGAGTTGTGCTAGGCGAGCTTATTAAATCTCTTCCTCAACAATTTTCTCTCAGACGCATCCTTTTGAAAATAAATACTTTTTTGTCAATTTCGAAATTTGCATAAACATATAATTTCCAAAAATGTGAATTTTGAAAAAAAAAGTTCTGCTGAGTTGTGCTAGGCGAGCTTATTAAATCTCTTCCTCAACAATTTTCTCTCAGACGCATCCTTTTGAAAATAAATACTTTTTTGTCAATTTCGAAATTTGCATAAACATATAATTTCCAAAAATGTGAATTTTGAAAAAAAAAGTTCTGCTGAGTTGTGCTAGGCGAGCTTATTAAATCTCTTCCTCAACAGTTTTCTCTCAGACGCATCCTTTCGAAAACAAATACATTTTTGTCAATTTCGAAATTTGCATAAACATATAATTTCCAAAAATGTGAATTTTGAAAAAAAAAGTTCTGCTGAGTTGTGCTAGGCGAGCTTATTAAATCTCTTCCTCAACAATTTTCTCTCAGACGCATCCTTTTGAAAATAAATACTTTTTTGTCAATTTCGAAATTTGCATAAACATATAATTTCCAAAAATGTGAATTTTGAAAAAAAAAGTTCTGCTGAGTTGTGCTAGGCGAGCTTATTAAATCTCTTCCTCAACAATTTTCTCTCAGACGCATCCTTTTGAAAATAAATACTTTTTTGTCAATTTCGAAATTTGCATAAACATATAATTTCCAAAAATGTGAATTTTGAAAAAAAAGTTCTGCTGAGTTGTGCTAGGCGAGCTTATTAAATCTCTTCCTCAACAATTTTCTCTCATGATTAAATTTAAAGCTATCAAAATTCTTTATAAAATGAACCCAGCATGAATTCGTTTTGTTAAATTTTGAAGAAGTTATTGCAGAAATAGTCAGGATTTCAATGCTTTTTCAAATTTTAAATAACTTTCGAAGTAATCAACACTTTGTAATGTTCTTGGGCTCATTTTAGAGCTAAGTTTCTTCAGAATCACATTAAGTTATCATTATAAATCTATAAATTTTTTCTTGCATAATGCAAGGAGTTAAAATTGTAACAAAAAAGTAGGGAAATTTCGAAAACATTATATCTGTAGGTAAATCATAATGAAGATCATATGAATATATATTTTAAGGGGATTCGATACAAAATTCATGATTATATGTTTTATATATCTTATAAAAATGTTTTTCTATGCAAAAGCAACATTGGAATTTTCCAACTTCTTGATTTGAATTTTAACCTCGTGCAGTATGTAAGAAAAAAATTACACATCAATTCCAAGAATTCTGATCGATTTTGTAGAAATTTAGCTTTAAAATTAGTCCAAGAACATTAAAAAATGTTGATTACTTTGAAATTTATTTAAAATTTAAGAAAGCATTGAAATCTTGATTATTTCTGCAATAACTCCTTCAAAATTTAACAAAACGAATTCATGCTGGGCTCATTTTATAAAGAATTTTGATAGCTTTTAATTTAATTAAGAGAACAAATTTTTTCACTTACATAATTCAAATTAGGATAATTTAAGCAATTATCGAAAAACCGGTGGCCGGACAATTCTAACCGGTACTGTATATAATTTTCAAAAACGCGAATTTTTAACAAAATATAAAATGGTTAAATGTTTAATAAAAAAAAATTCTTACAAATTTTTGTCATCAACTGGGAAACGATGATATGACACTCCTTTCGTGACACCATACTTGCTCATCAGGGAGGGATCTAGAAAAAAAATTCATTCACTGAGATCTCAGTCTTCCACGAAAATTTTTCACTTTTTTGCTTGACACAACTGTTTTGTTCGAAGAGTCAGTAGCTACTGACTATTAGGAAAAATAGTCTTGAAATGAATTTTTATGATTGAAATATTCAGGTATTTTTCTTTGCCTTCTAAATAAAAGTTATTTTATAGACTTTGACAGTAAGATAGGCAAAAAGGCTTCTTTACCACTGGTTTACAGTTTCATAGTTTCTGGCAGGCAGTATCGTAATTGTAAAGAACCATCTCGACGATCGTCATCTCTTCAGATTATAGATATCAAATCCAAGCACCTGCAGGTGCAAAGTGTAGGCATTATAAAAGGATTTTTACAGAGGATCAATAAAATCCTAACTTAGTTTCTAGATCTACAGAATTATGACATGAAAGAATATTGTTATTTTTACGAACGCATTAATATTTCTCTTTGGATTTAAAAAAATTTGATTGCAAACTAGTTCCTGTAAATTATTTGTCTTAATTTAGTCGATTCAATGGAATTCAATAAGTAGAATTTATTCAATAAAAAACAAATGACAGAATTTACGTAAATCAATTATTTGAGTCTCCAGCAATTTTTAATTATGATTAAAAATGTTTTTTCATCACTGAAACGGAGAAAAATTATTTCATTTAATGTATAGTAAACAAGTAATAAAGTTAAAATGATTCATTCTTTATTTTTGGTTTGTAATATTTAATAACTTCAAAGAAAATTGTGAATTGAATTGATTGAAATAATTCAGATAATTTACAGGAATTACTTTACAATCAAATTTTTTAAATTCAAAGAAAAATATTGATGTATTTGTACAAATAATAATGTTCATTCGTCATAATTCTGCAGATCTGAAAACTAAGTTAAGATTTTATTAATCCTTTGTAAAAATTCTTCCATGACGCCTATACTCTGCACCTGCAGATAGGTGGATTTGAGATTTATAATCTGAAAAGATGACGATCGAAGAGATGGTTCTTTATAATTACGATGCTGCTTTACAGTAACTGTTAAGTATTAGACGTAAAAGAGCCCTTTCGCCTATCTTACTCTCAAAGTCTATAAAATGCTGGACTGAGAAGAGGGAGTCGGTAGCTCGCAAGCGAGCCGTAAGCCATCAAGAGGTGCTCTCGACACAGGCTAAGAGGTTTCACGTCTTATACCTCGCGGTTGAATTATGTAAAATAATTATTCAAATTTTCGCGGTTGAATTGTATTTAGTCACATTCAAATTCCGCGCTGGAATTATATAGAACCCAGCATCCGAAAATAAACCAATAATTGCTTTTATTTTTTATCAGATTAGGACTAGAGATTAGGCTAGATAATAATTGAAATTTAACATGCTATCGCTGAATTAATCACATCAGCTTTGTCTATCTTTTGTCTATCACTTTTTTTTAGTTCAATAGATGTTAGGCTGATTGAAACTGACCTGTGAAATTTCGTCCGTACGTAAATTTAGATATATAAAATTTATATATCGTTTAAATATTTAAACTCTTCATTTTTAAAACTTATATCATTAGTTGAATCATATCTTATTATAGAATATTTCCCACATAATTTTTTAATTAAAGTACCCGATTAATAAAGATACAAAATACTGAAATCGATATTTTTTTGTGAATCTTTAAACATCTATTGACTTTAAATTCCACTAAAGAACTATTTTTTAAGGTAGTACGAGCAGCGTACCGGGTGGGGATAGACCGCTGCGGGCGCGCGGTAAGGATGTGAGGTTGATCACGTGACCCCAACTGTACGTATGGCAACCAAAGTCAGCTAATTTTTCTAAAAAGCTGACCTTTTATTTAAATAGCTTTTTAGTAAGTCGGCGACTACGGTTTTTTTTAATTTCTTCGTTAAGGTCTTAGCTTTAAATTAAATAATTTTTTTTTAAATTTTCATCGACAAATTTGGGCGAAAATTATTAAAACATTTCATCTATCCACCACTTTGCCATAAGACCAATGTTTAATATGCTGACTTTTGAAGTGGATTATCTGTTTAAACAATCGGTCAACCCCCCTCAAATTTTCAGAATTTGTTTAGTCGTATTTGAACTTCACATAAAATAAAAATCAAGTCTTTTGTTCGAAGATGCTACCGTGCTCGTACTACCTTAAGTGTTTAAATAATCTTGAAATTTCACAAAATCTTTTAGATATTTATTTCAGGTCAATCTTTTTCAAAATATCTAGAAAATAAGTGTAATTTTTTTTATGATATATTTCGTAATTTTGAATTTGGTGTCTGTTAGCGCCATCCTTTACGCGGAAGCAAAGAAGCAAAGAAGTGGGGATGTTTTAATAATATTTTATTATTTTAAAATAATTATTTCGAACTGGAAATTGAAATAATTGATGAGGGAGAATACGAATACACAATAGTAAAACTGTTTGAAAATGTTGATGTGAGTTTAGATTCATTCACAGGAAAAAAGAAACGATTGATGGATTTTCTCTGAATTGCGTATCTTGAAATTTACTATTAAAGTTTTCTGAATCTGCAGTTTTATCTGAAAACGATTGCATCGAAGCATTTTTGAATTGCGTTTAGGACTTTTTAACGATTTAACATCAGCAAAACAAATTTTTACGAATGAAAGAAGCGTAAAAGCAGTTCATCAAAGTAATGATTTAATCAGTCTGGGATCAAATTGACGATTGAAAAAGCTTACCGGTTCAAATGCCCACAATGTGATTAAACGAAAGTATTTTAAATCTGCAATTTTAAAATTTACGCAATTCACAGCGATTTAAGCCTATCGCTTTTTGTTTCCTGGGTTGTCCAATCAAATTGAAACTTCTTTAGAACGCTTGAACAATTTTTAACTATAATTATGATTTTACAAGAATTGTGAATTATTACATCTTCGCAGGAATAAAAAATTACTGAAGACGACAACCGTTATCCGCAGAAACGTTTTAATCAGGTTTCGATTTCATTGAACTCCAAATTCTAACTCGCTACCATATTCTGAAACAATCAAAAAATTTTAAATCTCGTATTCAGTTATAAAAAGTTGAATATAAAAAAATTTTTGTAGAAAAATCGTAGTCCAAGTAAAAAATTACAATATGTCAACGTAATTAAAACCAAGGAACCGGATCGATTCCGTTCTTTCGACACTTTACATCTTAATCTTATGTTAGTTTATCAACTGCATTCTAACAGTATTTTTTCATTGCTAATTGAGGTAGTTCCTTCACGAAAATTAGACCTCAGGCAAAGAAAGATAATTTTGCTTTCAAATATAGCAATATTATTAGTGAAGGGCTAATTTGAAAGAGAAAAGATTATTTTTCATGAAAATTATTTTAAATGCAGAAAAGTAATGCATTTAACAAATTTTATGTTTACCCGAACTTTTTCTTTTACCGTTTCATGACAAATTTTTAAAAATGGTGCGATTCTGATAAATCATGGATCATTTTTTTAGGAAAAAGATTTTCTACAATTTGACCGTTTAGAACTTTTGAAAATAAATCAATTATTATCAAATACTGCAATTTGTTTATAAAATTTTTTTTTGAAAAATTGTTTTTTCATAATTTCAGCCACTGAAGAATTTATTTTTAAAAATTGGAAACGCTCAAGTTGTAGAGAATCCTTTTCCTAAAAAAATGATGCATGATTTATCAGAATCGTACAATTTTTAAAAATTTGGTATGAAGCGGTAAGAGGAAAAGCTTGGGTAGAGATAAAATTTGTTAAATGCGTTATTTTCCTGCATTTAAAATTTTTATCATGGAAAATAGTATTTTCTCTTTCAAATTAGCCCGTCACTAGCAATATTGCTACTTTTGAAAGAAAAATTATCTATTTTTGCCTAAGGTCTAATTTTCGTGAAGGAACTACCTTTATAAAAAATAATAACAATTAAATTATTTGAAATTTTTTTCATATTCACCACTATAACGTGTAAAATTGAGTAAAATATCATTACATTTTTAATTTTTTCATCTACGAAAGCCATCCCAGAAAATAAAAAGCGATAGGCTAAAATCGTTGTGAATTGCGTACTTTAAAATTGCAGATTCCAAAATTTTTCGTTTCATTGTGTTGTGGGCATTTGAATCGGTAAGCTTTTTGAATCGGCAATTTGATCCCAGACCGATTAAAACATTACTTTATGTGCCTGCGGCGCGTAAACTCGTTTTTACGCTACAGTTGAGAGTAGCGTAATGTTGCGTAGTACGATACAGAGGAATGTAATGAAAAAATTGAACTGCGCATGCGCCTATAACCATACAGTGGAGCGTAATCTTCTTATTCTTCTTCTTCTTCGTACAGCGTTGGCACCGTACTGACAAAGCCTTGTACATTTGAACCGCGCATGCATCTTTACAATACGCTACTACTACACAAGATCGAGAAAATCAAAATGGCTGGAAGTAGTCGCGAAATATCAAATGCAATGGACGAGAATTATGATGCATACTAGATTAGATTCGAGTGTACGCATAAAAACTCGTTTACGCACCGAAGTCACATGAAATAGAATATCTCTCAATGCACACAATTCGGGTAATTACGAGACTCGCTTAAAATGCTCGCAGGACTGATCGCGCCTCGGCTTTGTCTCGGCTTTGTCTCAGCTTCGATCTCCTGCGAGCATTGTCGCTCGTCGCGTAATGACCCTCTTTATGCGCCTAGGCACATCATATACTATTATGTGCCTCCGGCGCGTGAACTCGTTTTTACCGTACAGTAAAGAGAAGCGCAATGTTCTGCATTACGATACAGAGGAACATAATGTAAAAATTGAACTGCGCATGCGCTTATTACGATACAGCGGAGCATAATTTTCTTCTTATTCTTCTTCGTCTTCGTACAGCGTGTGCACCGTACTGACAAAGCCTTGTACATTTAAACCGCGCATGCGTCTATTACAACCCTAGCGAACTTGCATTATAACTCATGAATGAGGTAAAATAAATATTCAAAATGTTTTTATCCTTATTCTACGTTAAAAATAACGTTAAAAGGTAATGGAAATATGCAATAATTTTATTTATTAACGCTACAAATTGAAAAAATGAAATTTAAAATTTTTTTTTATTTTTATCGTTAACAAATAAAATTGTTGCATATTTCCATCACCTTTTAACGTTATTTTTAACGTAGAATAAGGATAAAAACATTTTGAATATTTATTTTGCCTCATTCATGAATTAATTATTCATGAGAATAATTGTATTTATTAACGCTAAAAATAAAAAATAAAATTTTAATTTCATTTTTTTAATTCGTAGCGTTAATAAATAAAATTATTGCATATTTCTATTACATTTTAACGTTATTTTTAACGTAGAATAAGGATAAAAACATTTTGAATATTTATTTTGCCTCATTCATGAGTTATAATGCTACTTTACTTTACGCTAGCTACTTTACGCTTTACTATTATACTTCCTTTTTTACAACAAAATTATATATATAGTATAAAGCAGAACTTAATAGTATTTTATGTGCCTAGGTGCATAATGAGGGATATTACGCGACGAGCGATAATGCTCGCAGGAGATCGAAGCCGAGGCGCGATCAGTCCTGCGAGCATTTTAAGCGAGTCTCGTAATTACCCGAATTGTGTGCATTGACAGATATTCTATTTTATGTGACTTCGGTGCGTATACGAGTTATTATGCGTACACTCGAATCTAATCTAGTATGCATCATAATTCTCGTCCATTACACTTGATATTTCGCGACTAGTTCCGGCCATTTTGAGTTTATCGATCTTGTGTATTAGTAGCTTGTTGTAATAGAGCATACGCAGTTCAAATGTACAAGGCTTTGTCAGTAGGGTGCTAACGCTGTACGAAGAAGAAGAATAAGAAGAAGATTCTGCTCCGCTGTAAGACTAAATGCGCATGCGCAGTTAAATTTTTACATTACATTCCTCTGTATCGTAATACACAACATTACCCTACTCTCAACTGTAGAGTAAAAACGAGTTTACGCGCCGTAGGCACATAAAATTATTAGCAAGCATATCCCGCTCAAAAATGCAACAAATAGCATCTATGTGGCAAATTTCACTTAAATGGTTATTCCCATGATACAGAAATTCTCGATTAAATAATCAATGAAAAAGGTTCGTCAAAATATTTCTCTTTAAATATTCTACACTCAACATTAATTGATTCAAATTAAAACAATAGGATTAAATTAAGTTAAATTTACAGTACTAAATTAACGTACTGAATAATGAACTAGTAATATTTTTATGGTCTTTTTTCATTATTTTAATGGAAAGAAAAAAAAATATATTAAGTATTTGTAAAGAAATACTTACTCGATTTAAAAAGAAAATTATTCAAACCATAGAAAATATGTTCTCGAAATTAGAAGTTCTGATATTTTGATATTGGAAGATATTGCCAGGTTTTTTATTGAATAATGAAAATATTTTGAGTTATGATGGAATAAATATAAGCATTTTAATTTATAAACCATAATTATACTTGCAAATACAAAAATGTAGTAACATCATATGAAATTTGATACTTTACATGCTTCAAATTTTGTTTACACACCGAGAGAAAGTATTAGTCGTGGCTACCCATTTTTTTTATGTAAAAAAGGGTCACAAGTATGTTTTTTACTTTGTATCATCTAAACACCTTAGTTCTTACAGCTAGATTAACTAAGTAGCAATAATTAAAATTTTTATTAAAGCTTACAAAATCCGAGTAGTCGGTCCGTTTTGTAGCCGGGACTATTTTCATGCATTCCCACATTGTATTGATCTTACACGGAGAAACTTTTTATATCAACTTTTACTATAGCATTTTTCAATTTAGGGAAAAACGTATCACTGAGAATTTTTGTTATTAAAAATACTAAACTTTATAATAATGATATGAAACTTTAATATAAACTATAGTAAAATTTGCTATGAACTATGCTGAAGTTTCATATCACTATTATAAAGTTTATTATTTTTACTAACAAAAATTCTCAAAGCGATACGTTTTTCCCTAAATTGAAAAATAATATAGTAAAAATTGATATAAAAAGTTTCTCCGTGTATAATAGAAGTTACCAATGTTTTTGTTTCAATATCTTAATTAGAAACTGATGAATTTTTTCATCCGTACATGATTAAAATAGTAATTCCAACTTTGAAAAAAATGTTAAATTCATCATTCTATCGATTTTATTTCGGTTAAAGTCGATGGAAACTTTCTTAAGTTAAAATTGTTAAGGAGAAAAACGTTTTTAATTATGGTTTTTCAAAATGTAACAAAGGATGATAATTGTTGACATATTTTTCATCACAAACTGCACAACAGTTTACAATTATACTTTAAAATTACCATGATTTAATTCTTCTTATTTTGATGAAGAACAAAAACAAAATTTTAAGTAATTAATGTATGTGACGATTTCAAAACGATTCAAAACAGTTGATAAGCAGGAAAGATATAATTCGTCTGTACAATTATTTCTTGAAGTTTACTATTATCAAAGATTTATAATAACTCGAAATATTACATATGAATATAAAATAATTACTTTTCTTAAACTAAATGAATTTGATCAATTTTACAAAAAAAAAAAAACTAATAGCATACTTAGTTCCATAGACTTTTGAGCATTGGTAAGTTTTACAAAATTTTTGGTACTACTTACTAAAAATAAATAGTTGTGACCTTTTAGTCAGCACAACTAATAGGATTGCTCTCAGGGCAATTGTAATTAATTTACCCAAAAATAAAAAGAACTATTTTCGTCCCAATTTTTTGTCAATGCGTGATCATGTGGTCTTGATGAGTGATGCGTATGTCGAAATCTCGTTACCCTCGTTACTGATGGTAGAATAGAAGCAGCAACAAAATATATTTTAACGTCCGTATATTTCATATTTACCGCAGATTCGATAGTACTTATGTTACGTCTATCTAAATCAATCCGCGATTTTTACATTTTATTTCACTATATACTCGTATACTATATATATATATATATATATATATATATACTAGGCGTATAGTGAAATAGTTGAAACGATGTAAGTCCACGAAAAAATCTAACCCCAAATTTTTTTTGCTTTTCATTTATTCACTTTCAACGATTACAAAGTATAGACTTAAAAATTACGCATTATTCATTTTTTCATGTCAACAAACGTGATTCAAATACGGATTATTTTCACTTTTCAAAAAGAGTGAGTAATATTACTTGTTGAGTTATACGATTTTTCCACGATTGAATATACGTTAAAAATGATAAAAGAGTAGAATTAAACAGTTTTTTCATTCTTTAAGAATTAATCGAACGATAAATTACACTGCAAATATATTATGTTAGGTTAAAAACTTATTTTTCACATTTTACTGTTATAAAAATAATTATATTTTCAGATTCCCAGATTTTTCATAAAACCTTTTTTAGATTTTGTGATTCCAGATTTGGATCGCAAATTGTTTTGTAAGTTTTGTCTTTCGAATTGTTTGCACGTAACAAATTTGAGAAATGATAGATTTCCCAAACAGCACCATTGTCCATTAAACGTCATGTAATGGTATGTTCACGGGACAATGTTTCGGGTTAATTAACAACTAAACAAACTGTTAGGGTTTACATAAAAGCAATTACAAGATTTCCCAAATTCCCTTCGTAAATGGATTGTTATAATAGGAAAGAAAACTTTAAAATCATAATCGTTTCGCTTTTTACATTTCAATTCAGATATATAAATTATCATTATTGAATTTTGAATAATTTACAATAAAATTTGATAGTTAAAACCCGATGATCTAAAATGGCATTGATAATTTTACAGGCATACTAAACAAACATAGAGTAACATTTTTAATACCGAAAATAATGATAATAACGCATATATGAATGAAAATGTTTCTTTAATGTCAAACATCCCGTGAAAATTATTCCAGAAGTTTTTACCGTCCCATTTTTGAGTAATTGATTATCAAAGTTGCGAATTGACATAGGGGCGATTACTAAAGAAAGAAAGAAAGGCAAAATTGAAGATTTGCAACTTTGACGATCGATTACTTAAAAATGGTGCTGTAAAAAATTTTGAAATAAGCCTCATGGCAAGATAAATTCACGCGAAGAAATAAATGAAGATCTCAAGGAGCAAAATTCTTCATTGACGGATGATGAAAACTCATTGAAATCCAACGACTCGGGGGTATAAATATACTTTCGATTTTTACATTCTCATCATGGATGAGAAGGCAAAAAATGTCCCATTTTTGAGTAATTGATTATCAAAGTTGCGAATTGACATAGGGGCGATTACTAAAGAAAGAAAGAAAGGCAAAATTGAAGATTTGCAACTTTGACGATCGATTACTTAAAAATGGTGCTGTAAAAAATTTTGAAATAAGCCTCATGGCAAGATAAATTCACGTGAAGAAATAAATGAAGATCTCAAGGAGCAAAATTCTTCATTGACGGATGATGAAAACTCATTGAAATCCAACGACTCGGGGGTATAAATATACTTTCGATTTTTACATTCTCATCATGGATGAGAAGGCAAAAAATGTGTAATTTTGCTGGTTGGATTTTTCCTTCTGTTAGGAATTGAATAAATTACGCTTCTTGAAACATCTACTATAAATTCATGTATTTGTATTCGTTGACATAAACAATCGTGCTATTTATGTACAGTTAATGTTTGGGAACGATGATTAACGTTATTTATATGTAAAGGTCCGACTCAGACGACGAGCTCTGAAGTCGGTGAGGGCAGAACAAAATCTAACAACTTAAAAATCCGGTAACAAAGATGAGCAGCAATCGATGATGCCATTGGCACTTACAATTTGTGTTTTGTAGGAATACGGAGTACTCTCATTGGACGATGACAATTAAACTGAAACCATTGGCAACACCCACTAAGGCCGCATCTTGCCGGCATACTTCGAAGGGTCAAGCTGACCTGACTAGAGTGAATGTGCAAAGGATGACTATAAAAGTACGCTTCTTCGAATACTTAGTTTTCTCTTATTTCCTAAATAGACCCAATATAAGGGTTAAAGTAAATTGGTATTCAAGAGGTTGGAGAAAGTACTGAATTTTGGGCTGATTGAATGAAGCTTACAATTTTGTTCTTAAAAGTAATAAATGGATAGGAACCCAGATGTGCTGCTACGTGAGAAATTACAATTTTTAAAACTATTCATCAAATCCGGTACAAAGAGACGAGGGAAACTGAAATCTATAGAAAATGTGTTTACACAGGACTCAACATCCTGGCCCCGTTGAACGTACAGCGTTCAAAATTGATAGTTGAAATTAATAATTACGAACATCATAAACTTAGGTCGAATACATTGTTACAAGTAGATTTAGAAATAATATGCTTGAATTACAAGAAAGTAAAAATAGAATTGCGCTGACTAAGTACGGTATGTCTAATTGACATTTTGTTCGAAAATCGGAAGTGGATACAGTCGTGTAACGCTGCGCTTGTAAACTCCTGCGTTTGTTCGCACCGTTACAATTCGAACAATTTTATCTGGCCCTGGGTGCACTTCCACGATGCGCCCTAGCCTCCAATCCATGGGCGGGAGATTGTCCTCTTTCAGGACGACGAGAGTGCCGACCTTGATGATATCTTGATTACTGGTTGATTGGCATTTACTACGGCCAATCATTTGGTGCAGATACTCTTTCTGCCACCTCGACCAAAAATTTTGGCGCATTTGTTGAGCATGTTCCCATGATGATAGTCTTCCGACAGGTACGCCACGCAGATCTCTCTGAGGAAAGCTGGTTAGCGGACTACCGATTAGGAAATGACCAGGTGTTAGAGGGAGTAAATCGTTTGGATCGGAGGAGAGAGGTGTAAGAGGTCGGGAGTTAAGGACACCTTCAATTTCTATCACATACGTCTCCAACTGTTCATGAGTTAATAACGTTTTGCCTACTGTTCGAAGCAAGTGGTGTTTAAAGGACTTGACGGAGGCTTCCCAGAGGCCGCCCATGTGTGGGGCGCGAGGGGGGATGAAACGCCAAATAATTCCCTCCTTTGATAAGTAGTCTTGAACCTTTAGATCTGTTTGTAATGTTTTAATCGAATCATAGAGTTCTTTCAGCTCGTTTCGAGCCCCGAGAAAGTTCGTGGCGTTATCTGAATAAATAGTCTGTGATTTTCCGCGGCGTGAAAAAAATCTTTTTAAGCAACCGAGAAACGTTTCTGTGCTCAAATCGCCGGCTAATTCTAAGTGAACAGCTTTCGTTGAAAAGCAAATGAATATTGCGACATAAGCCTTTATCTTGTTGCGATTTCGATGACGTTTCTCTTTAATAAAAAATGGTTCACAATAATCGACACCGACATTCAAAAATGGTCGATTGGACTGTAATCTATGTTCAGGCAAATTTCCCATAAGATATTCGACCCCCCGTGGTTTAGCTCGAAAACAGGTCACGCACTGGCGAATGATGTGTCGTGTGAGATTTCGACCATTGATTGGCCAGTATTTCTCGCGAATTCCGTACAAGGTAGTTTGGGTTCCTGCGTGCATTTTTCTTAAGTGTTCTTCGTGAATTATCAGTCTTGTAACGTGATGATTTTTTGGAAGGACAATTGGGTGTTTTTGATTGTCGGGAAGGTGAGCGTACTGAAGTCGCCCGCCGACCTTGAGAATTCCATTTTCTAGAAATGGATTTAACGAAAGCAAGCTGCTTTTTGAATCTAATTTTTTGTCGTGTGCAAGATAATGGATCTCCTTCGAAAAGGAAGAGGATTGTGTTAATTGAATGATCTTGGATTCGGAAGCTTCAAGCTCAGCTTGCGATACTGGACCTGTAATTTTGTTTTTATTCCGCGTGTTACTGATAAATCGTAAGCAATATGCGACTACGCCCTTAAGTGTTTTGAATGACGAGTACCTTTGCAAAAGGCTTCTGTCGTTGACTGCGAGTTTGAAGGAAACGATCTCTGGACGTTTTCTAAGCTCGGGAACTTCACCTGTGTGAATTTTAAATTGAGGCCATTTGTCCTCATTTTGAGAGAGCCAGTTTGGGCCATGCTGCCATATATTGGCGTTGAGAAATTCGTGAGCTGTTTGCCCGCGAGAGACTAAGTCTGCTGGATTGTCTTGCGTTGGGACGTGTCTCCAGTCCCGAACATTTGTGTGAGTTTGAATTTCCTCCACGCGATTGGCTACGAAGGTTTTTAGTGTGTGAGATGGAGTATTAATCCAGTGTAAAGTAACTGTGGAGTCTGACCAGAAATGGACTTTATCGATTTGCATCTTTAACGATTGAAAAGTGCTTTGATACAAACTAACTAGTAAGCTAGCTGCGCATAATTCGAGTTTTGGAAGAGTAGTTTGTTTTAGAGGTGCAACCCGCGATTTTGAGCAAATTAATGAGACATGGTGATTTCCTTGATTGTCGGTTGACCGAAGGTAAACGCACGCCCCGTACGCCTTTTCACTGGCGTCGCAAAAACCATGTATCTGAACTTTGCGTGAATTCTGTACACTGATGCAGCGTTTAAATTGAACGTGATTTAAGAGAGGTAATTGATTTTTGTAATCAATCCAACCTTGTTGTAAATGTGAGGGAACTGTTTCGTCCCAATTAAGGTGTGATTTCCAGAGATTTTGAACGATTAATTTCGCTGTGACAATTACTGGACCTAGCAATCCCAGGGGATCAAAAAGCTTCGCGATTTGTGAAAATATTGAAGGTTTAGTTATTTTTGAATTAGAATCTGAGATGTTGGTAGTGTACGTGATCAAATCTGACTTTGGATTCCAATGAAGTCCGAGAGTTTTTATTGCCTCCGTGGGATCTAGCGACATGTGTGTATCGCGAGAGTCCATTTTGAAATCGGCTGTGAGTCTGGGATCATTCGAGCCCCATTTACGGAGATTGAATCCCCCCTTGCGAAGGAGTTCAATCAAGTCGTTACGAAGAGAAGGTGCTTCTTGAAAGGTATTAGCCCCTGTTAGAACGTTGTCTACATAAAAATCGCGTTTGACAATTGCTGCTGCCTTTGGATGATTCTCTTGCTCGTCCTCGGCCAATTGTTGGAGAGTGCGAATCGCGAGATAAGGCGCGGCTGAAGTGCCGAATGTTACTGTGTTAAGTGTGTAGGTTTTAAGAAGCTCGTCGGGAGTTTCACGCCAAAATATTTTGTGAAAAATTCTGTGGTCTTTACACAATTGGATTTGCCGGTACATCTGTTCAATGTCTGCTGTAAGTGCGTAAATAAATGTTCTAAATCGCGTAAATGTTGAGAAGATATCGTCCTGAATTGTAGGTCCGATCATTAAAGTGTCGTTCAAAGAAACACCTGTTGATGATTTACACGAACCGTCAAAAACAACGCGTGTTTTTGTAGTAAGACTGCTAGTTTTTACGACCGCGTGATGAGGAAGATAATATCCGTGGTTTAAGTCCTTATCATTCGAACAAGGAGTCATGTGTCCCTCCCTTAAATAACCTTGAATGCACTCAGAATACTGTCTTTTGAGTGCGGGATCTCTTTTGAATCTGTTTTCTAGAGACTGAAATCGAATAAGCGCAGAGCGACGCGATTCTCCTAAATCGAATAATTTTTGATTAAATGGTAATTGTACAACATAGCGACCTGATTCGTCGCGCCTTGTAGTTTTTAGATAAAATGTTTCGCAAGCCTGTTCTTCTTTTGATCGTGAGGAAGCGATCCTAGGTGAACTTAACTCCCATAAAAGAGCTAAGTCAGAAAAATCTGTGTAATTGCAATAAGCCTTGCCTTGTTTTGCGCGTTTATTGTTAAACGTTCCTGCTACTACCCAACCGAATTCGGTCTCTTGAAAAACGGCTGAGTGATTGTGAATGGGAATCTTACCAGCTCGCATAAAATGGTAGAAATATTGAGCACCGAGAATGATGTCAACTTCGGCTGGAGTTTGAAAATTTGGATCGGCTAGAACTATATTTTGTGGAATGAAGACCGAATTGCGATCGATAGGGATTGACGGCATTGTAGTACCGATTGTTTGGACCACAAATAATGAAAGGTCGCACTCTAAATGTTTGTAACGAGATTTTATAGTAGCATTTGTCATGTGCTTGACTGTGGTCGAGAGATTGTCGATGGCACCGAGCGGAATATCGACTGGTACCTTCTTTAACCCTAATTTTTCTGCAAATCGTTCGGTGATAACGTGAGGTTGAGAGCCTCCATCGAGCATGATACGACAAGGATAAGAATTGCCCTGTTTGTCGACAGCATCGACGATAGCCGTGGCTAGTACGACTTGAGATGGAATAAAAAGTTGATAATTACTGACATTGGCCGTAGTTGCCTGATTTTTTTGATCTGGCTGATCAACTTGAAGTTTTTGATTTATTTGTTTATAATTTCTAGCTTGTGGATTATTTTCGAATCCGGAATTTTCAAAATGTAAGAGAGAATTGTGTTTCATTCCACACTTCCGACATCCGCTTGATATACAATTGCTTATGTGATGCCTTCCACGAAGGCAATTAGAACAAAGAGAAAGTCTCTTCGCCGTTTCGTATCGCTCTTTAGGCGAGGAGTTTAAAAATTGACTACAGGCGAAAATTCCATGTTCACCCTTGCAAAGATTGCACAACACCTTTGAAACACTGTTCTTTGATTGAACGATATTTGAGTTTGAAAGCGACGCTGTAGTAGCACCTGTGAAGGGGTGTTGTGAACGAGGACTCTGACGTGGATGAGTACCATTTTTGACATGCAGATTCTTTTGAATTTGGGTTTGATTAATTGCTGCCCTTGTCTCCTCTATTTGGGAGCGGCGCTCTAAAAATTGTATTAGGTTCTTTAGGGTGGGTTTTTCTACATTGCAAGTAGATTCTTCCCATTTCTCTATTGCATAATTGTTTAATTTGTTCTTGATGAGGTGGATGGTTATAGCATCCCCTTTGTCTAACTCGACTGATAATGCGCGAAGTGCTCGAATGTGCTTTTGAGTCATATCATATAGCGCGCGAATTGAAAATTCTTTAGACATGCACGGCATTTCAAAAAGTTGTTTTACATGACTATCTATGATGAATTTCTTATTGTCGTAGCGATTTTTTAGCAGATCCCAAGCTACCTGGTAATTTTCAGTTGTCGTTGCAAGCGACGAAATTATGTTGGCTGCGTCGCCGGTGACACAGCCCTTTAAATAATGGAATTTTTGAATGGTCGGTAGATCAGAATCATTGTGGATCATGGAATTGAAAGAATCATAAAAACCTAGCCAAGTATCGAAACTACCTGCAAACGTGGGAATTTTAAGATCGGGATATTTGACCCGTGGAGATTGACGATTTGAATTTGAGACAATTTGAACTTGATCATTATTTTCATTGGCCTCGGGGTCATTATTTCTTGCATCAGAATCGCGAATTGAATCAGAATTGTCACTAGAACTGTTACTGCCATTGTTGCGAGACGTGTCGATACTTGAGGGTGGACTCGATTGAGAATTTGTAACTGAAGGAGGTACGTGAGGCACGTAAGCACCTCTTTTTATTAAAGTTTTTATCCTACCACAAATTGAATAATATCTATTTTCGAAACTTTCACGCTCGTCATCATTTTTCTTTGCTTCGCTTTCATCATCTTCGGTCAATGATTCCAGCTGTTTTTGATTTTTTTCAAATTCGTCTAAAAGTGGTAGGAGCCTATTTTTTAATCTAGTTTCTAAATCGAGACACGGTATATCAGTCTCAACTGTAATTGAATCTAATAGAACTTCAAGAGTAGTTAATTGGCGCTTCAATGACCCGCGCTTTTTCTTAAAAATTGTGATCTGTTCAACAGACATTCTCACGAACTTCTTTGGATTTTGATGTGATAGAAAAGAAAGGGTGGGAAAGGACGTTAATGGAAAATCGGTAATTTACGTAACCAACTTACTTGTCGTCTCGGTTAGGGTTGCGAAGACGTTTAGTTTCCGGCTGAGCTGCTCTCACCTGGATGCTGATGTAGACTCGTGTGGTTTCAATGCTTTAGACCACGATGCTGGTTGAAATGTTGGAAGTTCGAATCCGCCTGGATTTCGAATAAAATTGTGAATTTGTAGACTTGGCTGGTGCTTGCTGTCCAACAAACGGATGTGACCTCGGATCTTGCTGAATCTCTGATGCTGTGATGCTATAAAATCTAGTTGATTTGCTGGGCTCCAAGTTTGGACTGAAACCTCTTATAATCCCTCTAGATTATGGATATCGAAGCTGAACTGCCTTCTTGTATGCCACGAGTCCTTGTATCGTGGAATGTTGGTTGATAAATATCTCAGATCCTCCTAGATCCTTGGAATTGAAATTTACTCCAAAAATATAAGTTTGAGCTCGAAGATGTAAATCACTGTTGTGACTTGTTTTTCATCGTTCCTTTGATAGTTCTTTGTTCCCGTCGTTCCGATTGGAGATTCACTTTCAGATGTTTACAGAGTTCGTTGTTTGTATTTATTGTAGTCACTGTGACACTCTTTCACGGCTGCATAACGGCACAAATTGTTAAATGATCACTGCTGTGATTAGAAAACACCTTAACTCATGGAAACTACTAACACAGTGTTTGCCCGATATAAAAAACGATACTGTTTGCTGACCGATTGAATATCCGGCTCGAAGGACCAAAAAATGTGTAATTTTGCTGGTTGGATTTTTCCTTCTGTTAGGAATTGAATAAATTACGCTTCTTGAAACATCTACTATAAATTCATGTATTTGTATTCGTTGACATAAACAATCGTGCTATTTATGTACAGTTAATGTTTGGGAACGATGATTAACGTTATTTATATGTAAAGGTCCGACTCAGACGACGAGCTCTGAAGTCGGTGAGGGCAGAACAAAATCTAACAACTTAAAAATCCGGTAACAAAGATGAGCAGCAATCGATGATGCCATTGGCACTTACAATTTGTGTTTTGTAGGAATACGGAGTACTCTCATTGGACGATGACAATTAAACTGAAACCATTGGTAACACCCACTAAGGCCGCATCTTGCCGGCATACTTCGAAGGGTCAAGCTGACCTGACTAGAGTGAATGTGCAAAGGATGACTATAAAAGTACGCTTCTTCGAATACTTAGTTTTCTCTTATTTCCTAAATAGACCCAATATAAGGATTAAAGTAAATTGGTATTCAAGAGGTTGGAGAAAGTACTGAATTTTGGGCTGATTGAATGAAGCTTACAATTTCGTTCTTAAAAGTAATAAATGGATAGGAACCCAGATGTGCTGCTACGTGAGAAATTACTATTTTTAAAACTATTCATCAAATCCGGTACAAAGAGACGAGGGAAACTGAAATCTATAGAAAATGTGTTTACACAGGACTCAACAGGTGCTGTAAAAAATTTTGAAATAAGCCTCATGGCAAGATAAATTCACGCGAAGAAATAAATGAAGATCTCAAGGAGCAAAATTCTTCATTGACGGATGATGAAAACTCATTGAAATCCAACGACTCGGGGGTATAAATATACTTTCGATTTTTACATTCTCATCATGGATGAGAAGGTATTGGTTTTATGTGAAAAATGACTTTTGAAATTTTCATCAAATCTTTACGTTTTGAGACCCCCTGAGTCAGACAAAAGGGTTTTTACGAAAGTGTCTGTCTGTCTGTAGTAGGTCGTGTGCGGCATAACTCTCGATAGAATTATCAGATTGAATTGAGCTTTGGTACACTTTATCGGAGCCGAAAAAGTAAGGACAAGTTCGTTAACCAACCACATCCAATCAAAATTGACGGGTTGAGCACTACTTTTGTGTTTTTGAAAATAATTTTTTGAAAAAATCAAAAATTTCAATACTGGTTTTAGATAGTGCTCATAAATCTCTAAAAATTATCCTAATAACATTTTTTGATTAAATCAAAATTAGAAATGTTACAGCATATTCAAATTCGAAAAAAGTCAATATCAAAATTCCATTTTCCAGTTAAATTATACGAGATACGAAAAAACGTTATGATACAATAATATTTTCTATATAAAGTGCTACAAATTTGAATTGTAACATTTTTTCATAAGATGCATATTTTTCTTTTTAATTCAAAAAAAAAATATTGAAAATCCAAAATTCAATTTTTTAGCAATAATATTCGAAATACGAAAAAAACGTAAGAATACAAAGTTTGTCGTATCAGAAAGATTTACAAATTTTGTTTTATACAGTTTCTGATAAAACATATATTTTTCGTTTCAATTCCAAAAAATACGATTAAAATTCAAAAATTCCATTTTTTAGACAAAATATGTGAGATGCAAAAAAAACAAATTCTCATTAAGACATTTCGGGACAGGAGGTATATTTTATGTTTTGATTTTTAATATTAAAAAATTCGATTTTTTTCACCAAAATATGTGAGATACGAAATAAACGTTGTTCTGCAAAATCGTTTCCTTAAATAAAGTCTACGTCTGTTTCTTCTTTTTGAGAGATTTGGAAGAAAATAAATTATTTTAATCATGTAATTTATCAAAAAGTTACTGAAATGTATACAGAAAATCGAGCGCGAAGCGCGAGCGCCATGCTGAGAATGTGTTCGTTCAGGCTGATAGAGCCTTAAGTAATTTGAATTTCCTGTTTCACTTAAATTCAAGAAGAAATTGAGTGACTTTTAGAAAATGTGTAATTCACATCATCTGTAATATTATTATAAAATTGGTTTGAGCTTCAATATCGAATTATAATAAATAAACTTGAATGTATGTGAAGAGCACAAGAACGGAGCGCGAAGCGCGACGATCAAATGGCGCGCCCTAGGCGCGCTCAAGCTTGCGAGCAGATTTTTTTCCCTACTAATGTACCTTTTTTTGCAAGATGTATAAATAAAACGATAATTTTGATTTTATAATTATAATTTTCTAACCCAACTTCATTCTATGAATTTTTAAGCCTGTACAGAAGCTTTAGAGTAAATCGCACGAGTGATTCTCTTGTGTATCTCGATGTGAGAAAGTTCCAAGTTTTATGTCTGAGGATTGTAAGCGAGCGTGTGCGTGACTCGATGAAAGCGTATCGTACTATATATAACTGTAGTTATTAGGTTTATATATATATAAGGTTATATGTTTAAGTGTATCTGTTTTTTAGGTCTACGCTTATGAAAAAAGATATTGGAAATATTTTACAAATAGAATCGTTAATGAACTTCATTCTTTTGAGGTCTATTAAATAAGTTAAATTTATTTTGCCAATTTTTTTTTCTATGAACATTGCTTTACATTTACATAATAAAATATTTATTTAACACTTCTGCTTCTTCGTTTTCTTGCTGGTTTTTTGTTTTATTCTTCTTTCTTCCTTTTCAAAGATTTTTTCTTTTGATCCTGCTTTTGATTTTCCTTTAACGTGACTTCTCTTTTTTCTTGCTCTTCCTGTATTTTCTTTAATGCAGCTTCTTTTTTCTCTTTCTGTTTTTTGTTTTGTTTTTTTTTTGTGTACATTCTTTCTTCTTTGTCTCTTCCTATTTCTTACTCAAAAAGCACGCGTTTGGTTATTAGACAAAACGAATATTCATTGACCTAATAACCGGGTTTAAAATATTTAATCAAAGGAAAGTGTTTTTTAATTTCGAAAAATATTATGGTTTATGTAAAACATTTGACTTAAGTGTCACACGTATTAAAATGACAAATGAAGGTAAATGTAAATGTTATTTGGTTAACAAAGACAACGCGTAAGTTAGTTTATAGAGCAGATTTCGCTACATCTCGACCGGCCTTGTGCTTCAGTAGAGAAATTTTTTGTTCATAGCTTACTATTTCCTATGTAATGCTTATTGTTATTCACTTTGGCTGGATTAGGTATTTATCAAATTCATTTTACCCGAATAGGATTTAATAGATGTTCAAATGTCCTTATTTCCCAAGTTCAATCAACAGAGTTGAGTAAAATTTCTTCAACTATTTTTCTCCGTGTACATAACATATTTCGTGTCCAAACAGGCGGAAAAAGTCGCATTGCATGCGACTTTGTCGCATTGCATGCGGTAATGTTCATACCGCCCGCTTCAACGGGCAAAATGTTCATATCGCCCGCTCCAACGGGTAAAATGTTCATACCGCACGAAACTTGACTGCTTGCGGCTAACTACGCACTCGCACGCAACGCGACTTTTTCCACCAATTTGGACACAAAACGTCGTGTGTACCTCAAGCGACATGGTAGCGATGTGACTCGTGTGAATACCGCCCTCTCTACGCTCGGGCGGGTACACTTCGCACTCATCACAATCGCCACCATGCCGCCCTTGGTACACAATCTACTATTATGTGCCTCCGGCGCGAAAACTCGTTTTTCCGTTACAGCTGAGAGTAACGGAATGTTGTGTATTCCGTTACAAAGGAATATAATGTAAAAATTGAACTGCGCATGCGCATATAATCTTACAGCGGAGCAGAATCTTCTTCTCGTTCTTCTTCTTCTTCGTACAGCGTCAGCACCCTACTGGCAAAGCCTCAGTGTTGCCAGATGTCTGAGTCGCTGTCCCCCTAGATTAATCCATATTTTCCACTAAAAAAAAAAATTTCCACTAGATCCTGAAGTTTTTTTTTTTAATAGTAAAATTCTTATATGTAGGGGAGAAGCGGCGAAATTGGCGCACCTAATAGAAAGTGTGAGTTTAAAAAGAAAGTATATGACTAAAAATTATGAAAAAATATTTATTTAATAGCTGGATATCTTTTCTATACATTCCAATGGATAAAGATTGCATTGAAAATTATTAAAGCAGGTTTTTATTCAGATTTCCGAAGGACTGCACCTGCGTCAATTTACCCGCCATAATCTTCTCTTGCCACGTATTAGTTATATTTTCATAGATTTAGAATTACATTTCAGTAGCAAAGGTTGATGAAAAGAGGTAGTTATAATTTGAAACTAAATTTGAGATAGTATATCAAGATATGTGAAGTTTTTTATACCTTTATTCACATAAACCAGCCAAAGTTAAAATATATTTTATATTTGTACAATAAAATACTGGCAATTGTGGATATTTAAGTGAATATTCAAATTGAAATCATTTTTATAGAGAATTATTTGAATTTGTAATCAGAAGTATATACAATTATTAACTTTAGAAGACTTATAAATAATAGAAACAATCAATCAAAAATACAAATTTTTTACTTACATTGCTTTCACATCTTAAAATCGAGAAAACTTTCAAAACACTGTCAGACTACAAATTAATTATTAAAAATCGCTTTTAAAATGCCTTAATACCTCAAACTTAAAAGAAAATTTAACCACTGATTGTTCAAATGAATATAACCTTACAAAGTCGTTACATCAGTTTTGCGAACCACATTACCTCCCATGTCACAAAAAAATCCTAATCGTAAGATTAAATATCAAAGATTATAAAATCGTTGCATTAATCTAATTCACCTTGAATTACTATTATTTAACGATTTAACTCAATGGCTTCGAACATAACCATTATGCCAAAAAACGATTAATCGCAATAAAACTGTATTAAGCAATTAGATTTTTATAATGCTTTCTATCAAATACATATCATACAAGAATGCACACGATAGAACTATTTTTATTTTTTGTTATGTTATCATTTTCTGAAAAATAGGGTGCGCCAATTTAGACGACGCGCCAATTTCGCCGTTTCTCCCCTACATGATAAATTTTTCTTTATTCAACATTTAAACGCTCTGTATATATTGTTTTTTGAAAAAAAGAAAGAATTTCAAAGGAATTTCTGAAGAAATTCGGGAACGGTAGCTTTTGGTAGCTGTGCCGACCTAACGTTTAATTTCGGAAAAGTAAATAATGAGAAATTATATTGATTAATATTTAATCGCTGCTAATGTCTTTAAAAGTGTTGATAAATTCAAAGAATATTATAAATATGGTTCTTTTTTCAAGAAATTTTATTGACTATTTAAAGGAAAGAACAGTTATAATTTAATTGGGCTTTGGTCATTTTTGGAACATGTGTACACTAAACCAATGAAATTGAGCGTTAATACTCGCCTAGGAAGTACAACCAATCACTTGGCTTATTTCAAATTAAACAATTACGGTGATTGGAGGATATTAGATGATTTGACAATAAAATAAGATAAACCCCTAAAAAAGCCCTGAATAAAAAAAAACCACTAAATTTTCCCACTAAATAATTTCTCCCCCTAAATTTCCCACTGAAGGACCAAAAATCCCCTAAATCTAGTGGAAAAACCCCTAATCTGACAACACTGACAAAGCCTTGTACATTTGAACTGCGCATGCTCTATTACAACAAGCTACTACTACACAAGATCGATAAAATCAAAATGGCTGGGACTATCGCGAAATATCAAGTGTAATTACTAGCGCCGCAAACAACTACAATACTAGTTTAGATTCGGCTGTACGCATAAAAACTCGTATCCGCACCGAAGTCACATAAAATAGAATACGTGCCAATGAACACAATTCGGGAAGTTACGAGACTCGCGAGAATGCTCACAGGAGATCGAAGCCAAGGCGTAGTCGAGGCGTAGCCGAGACGTAGCTGTGGCAAAGTCGAGACGAAGCCGAGACGCGATCAGTCCTGCGAGCATTGTCGCGAGTCTCGTAATTTCCAGCATTGTGTGCATTGGCACGTTTTCTATTTTATGTGCCTTCGGTGCGCAATAACCCTCATTGCGCGCCTAGGCACGTAATGTACTATTAAATACAAATTTCAATATATAAGTATAAATAAAAGGTGTGATTATTCATGAGTAAAATATATTATATCTAATTTTGCATCGACACACTTTAAGATTCAATTGGTATGGGGCTACACATTTTTAAAATAACACGACTTTATGTAACATGTTCAACCCCACGATATAGAATCTAGAAAAGAATTTCTAAAAATATTTTAATAAGGTTAACAATTCACTATGAAGACATACTAAAAAAAACCTTTTAAAATGTTAATTTTTTTTACATACTTATTCATTTCCTTCAGAGAGATCTAAATTAAAATTTCTTTTGTAATATCTTTTTATAAAATAACGAACTTTAACGAAAGTTAAAACTCCGGGTCACACTGAAAGAAATTTATCGTGAATACAGACAATTTTCTGGGTACGATAGCAAAAGAGTTTGGTTGACTCAGATACAGCTAAACTATATAGGCGTTTTATAAAAAACAGTTATAGTTGAAGGTATATTACTGCACCAGTAATATATTTTCAATACACACATGTAAAGTGACATGGCTGCAACAGATGAAACATGGTTATGGTTCCTTTAGCCAAACTCTGTTTTGGAAAATCAGCTCAAATTCAAATAGACGCTTGTCTGCTAGTGATGCGTAGTAGTTTCAGAGGTTAGGGATAAGTTAACTATTATATCAGTGGTTGATTTTAAGATTTTAAAACTGTATCAAATAACTAATTTCATAGATCTATATATGAATTATTATTAAGTGTACAAGTTTGCTTTCGCCGTTTTTCGATAGATGGCTTCAGTGGTAATTGCTTGTGAAAAGCGACTATCCCTCGCTCGTGTCTGCGCAAGAGGGAAGCACTTACCGGTACAAATTTGCGCGGAATTATTTGAATATTTAAGATTTGCAATAAATTGATATTTGAAATTTTTTTTACTGTAAAAAAATATAAAGGAGAAGCATACAAAGAGAAACTAATAACATAAATTTCGAGAAGTGGTTGGAATCGGTGCGTAGTTAGATTAGGAATAATTAATATTATAAGTCATAATATTTAGTTTAAGAACGGCGAAGAAATTATAGAGTAATCAAATCTAAATAAAATTTGAGTGTCGTGGCAAAGGCTTCAGAGAACCCTGGACGAGCACGAGGTTTTATAAGATGTAAACTTAGATATAAGAAACCGTTTTTAAGCGAAAAGCCGAATGAGTTATCAGATTTAATTACCAAAAGAACTTTCCAAGGTATAATTTATCATATGTGAATGATATGTTTATTAAAATTTATCTTGACAGCGAGTGCGTGAGGTCTTAGAGAAATTCGAATCGTACTCGAGATTTAAAAGGTTTTCTAGGAAGCTATTAAACTAGCCTGCGAACTTAGGGTGGTAAACTTAATGTAAAGCGGTAATTGGATGAATGTGAGATGGGGAGTGTCAAAGATCTAGCTAGCGAGGATAGACTAGCGCGAGGGATCTAGATCTTGGGAAAAGAAGTCAGTCGGACGTTTTGCTTTTAACTCTAAAACATTTATTTCGGCTCTGGCTTTAATTTTGTTTAACTTGAATCTTGCTTAATAAAATTATACTTTCACGTTTATAAAAGTTTATATTTTCTTTTAAAACTCCCGGGTTTATGTTTATTATTAATTGTCAACAACCCTACCAATCAGAGCATTTTGAATGTACGAATGCGTCACACGTAACAAATTTGGTGACAGCGGTGGGATTCGCCAAACCGGGGAAAAAAGGCAACTGAATTTAAAATTTATTCGAAGGTGTTTTAATAATAAATTAATAAAAACAATACCATGGTTGTGTGAAAATATAAAAAATTATTATGTGACATGTGAAGATTGTGAATAAACATAAAAGGTTACAAACGCGAACTTTGTGTTGTTTTGTGTACGTGACATAACTTTTGAAGATTATTAACAGTGTCATTTTCAATAAATTTTTCTAAATTAAATAATATTTGTGTAGTCGAGACATTACTTTCAAATTTAGAAAAACAACTCTAGGAAAATATATTGTGGTGGAAGTGAGCACAAAGGGAGTTGTTAATTGACAGCAATGTTCTACAATACTTTGTGGATCGTCAATAGTGACTTAGAATATTTTTGGATACTGGCAGCGACGGAGTGAATTTTGGATCATCGGTTCACGAAAGCAGCAGCGTGAATTAGCAGATCAGCGGTGGATCACCAGGAAAACGGCAGCCTAAATTGGTGGATCAGCAGCGGTGGATCATCAGCTACCTGAATCTGGATTACAGTGTAGTGAGAAAGTGCGGGAGTGTAAATGGTCATTTCCGTAACCAAAAGTGATTTTACCTTTTCAGGGTTATATGCGTACACTTGTAGGGACTCATCTATAAGGTTTGATTAATTTGTAATCATATTATAAGTATTTTTTCTAGATTAAGACAGATAGTTCGGTAATGTCAGGGATTCCTTTGACTCAGTGACAATTTTTCCTTTTTTCACTTTTGAATAATGAATATTTTGAATCGATCAATAAAATATATATATTAGAAGGTTGAGTCCGAAATTTTGCCATTCCTACAAAAGGATTTCAAATTCATAACATTTATTTTTAAATATATATATATTTTATTTTATTTAAAATTACGAGTCATTAAAACAATGGAGAAATTGATCGAATCAAGTGCATCCAACGAAGCGAATTCTGACGGTGATTCTAACAAAGCGAGATCCGATCCAACCACATCCTATACAACCGAAAATAGGGAGCAAAATGTAGGAAAATCCTTGAATAATTTGCATGATGAGGATATTCAAATTATCCCAGGGAATAATAATGCAGAGCGAAGGTCCTCTGCAAGTGTCGGGACAGATAGCAACCCGATTTTTTCACAGAACAATGCACAACTGTGTGAGGAAATTCGGAAACAAATTTCACTTTTGCGAGAGCGTGAGAGAGAGTTAGGTGAATCTGAGGCACGTGTTCTGAGAAACGATTCAATGATTAAATTCGGAAATCGTCTCTCAGGAAAAGATATTGCCGGATTAAGACTTCTCGTAGAATTAATTCCAGTTTTTGCAGGTCGGAATATTTCTGTCCAAACTTTTGCGCGCGAATGCAGCTTTGCAATCCAGGGAATTGATGAAGAACTTCATCCTTTTTTTGTAAAATTAATTCGGTCAAAAATTCAAGGTGAAGCGAATCTTTATATTCGCAGCAGACATTTTGAAACTCTAGGAGATCTGTCAGGAGTTCTAGAGAAAGCATTCGACGCTCCTAAAACTCTTTTTCAATTGGAATCAGAAATTTCTCATATTTCAAAAGGAAAAGGGGAGACCATACTTTCGTACGGAGCGCGGGCAATGGATTTGTTTGAAAAAATGACCGAATTGATAGAATAACAATCTATTCCTAATGTGGCTGAAATAAAAATAAGAGATTGTAACTTGGAGGTAGCTGCTTGTTTTAGATTAGGATTGGCGAGTGAATTAGAAGCTAGGGTAAGAGGCAAAAATCCAATTACACTTCAAGATGCAATTAATGCTGCAATTGAAGCGGAGAGGGATTTGAATCGTCGCAGAAGATTGCTTGAGAGTCCATCAACTGACGTAGTCTCATCATTTACCGGTGAAAATTTCACTTCAGGGGCGAATTATGTCATAAAAGGACCCCGTTAAAATTATGTTTATAACATTCAGGAAAAAACGACAAGTAATCATTTTAATACTTGTTGCTTCATTTTTTGGAGAAGAAGGGCACATTGCTAGGAACTGTGTTTTTCGAAATTCAAATTCTCTCCCATTTAAACAAAACAATAATAAATGTGATAAATCAGGGAATATAAAAAATTCTAGAACCGGTGTTAGCAAGCAATTAGAATGTGATTACTGTAAAATGAAAGGTCACAAGATCGAAACTTGTTTCAAGCGTAGGGAGGAAGAAGCGGAAAAAGAACTTAATCGGATGAAAAGGGGAAAACCATCCACTAGTTATGCTTCCGAGAATTTAAACTCAGGGAGCGTTCGTCGTACATGCGCATCGACGAACGAGAAAAATGTTATGACAGTAGTGCGCCAATCCAACTCGCAATCCTCGCAATCAATCAAAAATGACCCGGCAGGCCACCAACAATAGATTTATGTCATAAAAAAAGTGCACGGCGGGAACGTGGTATTTTTGATAGACACGGGAAGTGAACTAAATCTTTTAAAAGAATCTTGCATTTCTCGTAAAATAAGACGTGATAAAAGCAAACCTTATTTTTTAACAGGCATCGGGCAGGGAATGATTAAGACTTGCGGAAAAATACAAATAATAATTAATAATAAAATTGTAGAATTTCATTTAGTTCGAAAAAGTTTTCCTATCAAACCGTGCGGAATTTTGGGCATGACGTTGTTAAGAGAAAATGCTGCAACCATGACATTTTCAAAAGAAGCAATAACTTCAAAAATACAGTCAGCTAATTTAGTAAATACGGAAAGAATTAAACTTCCCGCAGGAACACGTAGTTTAATCGCCTTAAACGTCGTAAATGCTTATTTAAAGGAGGGATATCTAGAATCAATAAATGCAGGAAACGGTTTATTCCTAGGTGAAAATCTCGTTAAACCTAAAAATGGAAAGATTAAAATTTTTGCAATCAATTCAACTCTTCATGACATTGAGTTGATAATTCCACCGGTTAAACTTCAAGAATTTGATATAATACCTCCGGCTCAGCGCTCATTCGTGTGGAAATCAGGATTAGAAAAAGATAAGAAACTTGCGAAAAGATTCGCGAAAATGGTTAAATTATTTGATTTCTCAGATCTTAATGACGAGGAGAGAACCATAGCTTGCTTCGACCATTTGCAGAATTTTCACACCAATTTTATTTAGAAGGGGATACATTGGAAGCTACAAATGTACTTCAACATGAAATTCATACTACAGCGAAGTGCCTATTTTCGAAAGACAGTATCCTCCAGCCGAAGCTCATAACAATGAAATTTTAAAACAAACTGATGAATTATTACAGGCCAATCTTATCGAAAATTCAAATTCTCCTTATAATTTTTCTGTTTGGATTGTGCCTAAGAAGACCGATTCAAAGGGAAATAAACGTTGGAGAATGGTCGTGGATTTTCGTAAACTTAATGAAAAAACGATCAGCGATGCGTATCCTCTCACAAATATTACTCATATACTAGAACAGCTTGGAGGAGCTAAATACTTCTCAACACTCGATCTTGCTTCTGGGTTTCATCAGGTAAAAATGCACCCCGATCCTAAAAAGAAAACTGCTTTTTCAACCCCTCATGGTCATTTTCATTACAACCGAATGCCATTCGGATTAAAGAATTCACCTGCCACGTTTCAACGACTTATGGACAGAGTTCTATCTGGGCTTCAAGGAATTGAGCTCTTTGTCTATATGGACGATATTGTCATTTATGCCAATTCGTTGGAAGAACATACCAGGAAACTGAAAAATTTATTAAGTCGACTCAAGACAGCAGGCTTAACTTTACAACCAGATAAATGTAAATTTTTACGTAAGGAAGTTGCGTATTTGGGATACGTTATTACTCGAGATGGGGTTAAACCTGATCCCAAAAAGGTCGAGGCAGTTCGCAAGTTTCCTCGTCCTAAAAATGTAAAACAGGTAAAACAATTTCTTGGGCTTGCTGGATATTTTCGGCGTTTTTAAACCTGAACCCGTATCACCACTAACCCGGATTCTTCTCAACGTCCAAACAAAAGCACAATTAAAAACTTCAAGGACTCGAAACCAATCGAATCCCCAAAATACAACCAAATTTGGAACACAGTCACCACACCTCAACGCAACCACCAGAAAACAAACCGTGAGAAAAATAAAGAAAAAAGGAGGAAAGAAAAAAGAAGGCAACCTTTCAAAACCCCTTCCTTCTTTTTCTTTCTTTCGTCCTTTTTTGTTTTTATCACCCACCACCATTTACATAAACAAAACTTCAAACCTTCGTCGACGTTTCGGTGCTCATCCAGTACCCTTATGATGATGAGCACCGAAACGTCGACGAAGGTTTGAAGTTTTGTTTATGTAAATGGTGGTGGGTGATAAAAACAAAAAAGGACGAAAGAAAGAAAAAGAAGGAAGGGGTTTTGGAAGGTTGCCTTCTTTTTTCTTTCCTCCTTTTTTGTTTGTTTTTCTCACGGTTTGTTTTCTGGTGGTTGTGTTGAGGTGTGGTGACTGTGGTCCAAATTTGGTTGTGTTTTGGGGATTCGATTGGTTTCGAGTCCTTGGAGTTTTTAATTATCGGCGTTTTATACAGAATTTTTCTGTGATAGCTTAAGCGCTAAGTTATATGCTTAAAAAGGGAGTCCCTTTCGCATGGAAAATCGCACAGCAAAAAGCTTTTGACAACTTAAAGCATATATTAATTAATGAACTTTTATTACAATATCCGGATTTCTCAGCTTCGCAAGGAGCTTACCTGCGCCGACCTGCAGAAAATCGCTCGCGCGAAGGAGGCCATCCGCAAGGATGGAAGGCGCAGACTCGTCGAGAAATGGCAGATGAGATGGCATGGTGAGCAGACAGGGAGATGGACCTACCGCCTGATCTCGGAGCTCGCCACCTGGCTGAACAGAAAGCACGGGGAAGTCGGCTTTTACTTGGCACAAGCGCTCTCGGGCCATGGCTGTTTTAACGCGTACCTGAGGCGCTTTAAGAAGAGAGACGAGGAGACGTGTTGCTACTGCGATTCCTCGGTGGATAACGCAGAGCACGCACTCTTCGTCTGCGCAAAATGGGGTGTGGCTAGGGGGGTCCTCGGTCAGGCGGTGGGTTCCGAACTTACTCCTGACACGATGGTCCCCCTCATGCTCCAGTCTGAGCGGTTCTGGACGCTCATCGAGTCATTCGTCACACTTGTGATGAAGACGAGGGAGCTTGATGGGCGTCGGGAGCGAAACAACGGGGAGGGCCAGTAGAAATCGCATCGGGGCCTGCGCCCGCGGTCCTGCGTCTCGGGTAGACTTGACTGTCCGCGTTGTTCGGGGGAGGAATCTGTTTGTTTCTCCCCTGGGTGGCGCGGCTGGTCGGTTGTCCTAGTGGGCGGGTGGCCGCGGGTGGAAGTTCCGAGCGAACGGATGACGGAAGAGTCGCACGCGACTTTAATGGAACCAACCACCCGTGAAGTTCAAAGCCGAAAGGCGGTTCCGCGGGTGGTGTATTGGTTCGAGAGAGGGGGTTTTCTGGTTTTAACAGGTATGCCTAGACCCGTCCTAGGAGAGTCCTGTACAACGTCTATAAAAGATTTTGCCATTTTTCCTCCTCACCAAAAAAAAAAAAAAAAAAAAAATATCCGGATTTCTCTGAGCCTTTTATAGCTACGTCTGACGCTTCAAATTGCGGAATTGGAGGTGTATTGAGTCAAGGTGTCATTGGAAATGATCTCCCTGTTGCGTACGCTTCACGTACTCTTAGTGACACAGAAATTAATTATTCTACAATCGAAAAAGAACTCCTTGCAATTCTATTTTGCGTTGAAACTTTCAGACCTTGCTTATATGAACGTCGGTTTACACTTGTAACAGATCACAGACCTCTTATTTGGATGCACAGTATTAAAAATCCAGGATCGAAATTATTGCGTTGGCGATTGAGACTTAGTGAATATGATTATGATGTCCTATATAAAAAGGGAACCGCGAACTGTAATGCAGATGCACTCTCGCGTAATCCATGCGATTTAGAAGAAACCCAGTTTGATTTGAAACTTAATCTACAACTTAATAACGACAATGATCCTTTAGATCCTTCCTTTAAACATTTTCGCAAGGTGTTGATACTGCAGGATCTACCACCTGCGTTATGTTCTCCAAAATCAACCATGAATGACATTGACATTCCAATTGAAGTTGCATTTCTTGGGAAAGAAAATTATTATTCAGGTGCTGTAAATGTTCATAATAATAATTACACAGTATGTACCTCTTATATCAATAAAAATCAAACTGAAAATAGGGACGACTAGTACGGGACTGTTAGCGAAGGTGAAAGTGATCCTAATGAGTGGTGTTATACATTTATTGAGAAAGCCAGTGAAGGGGCAAGTCTAGACAGTATCAACTCTGCCGTTGGTCATAGAATCTCTGATGAGACTGGCTGCGATTATTTGTCCGACTCAGAGGTAAGTATTGGCCGTAAATCAGTCTGCCTTGGTCATGCATTCTCTGGGAAGGCTATTGATAACAATATTGTTCATCTATCTGAATCAGAGGTAAGTCTTGGTAGTAAGTCAGTCTACCTTGGTCATGCGTTCTCTGAGGAAGGTGATGGACAGAAGTGTATAGATTTTTCCAGGAAAAATTTCAATGAAGGTGAACCTAACCTGAGCGAAGTCCCGTTAGCCGGTCTCACTGACATATTAACAACAAACGACTTGATTCCCTCTGACCTTTCCTCTGATATCCATTGCTACCCTGTAAATGAAAATGAACCTTTTTTTACTAATAAAGATAATGGTTCTTTAATGGACTCTAGTGAACTTCTCTTGGGATGTGAAGACGAGGTGAATTTATCAGGCAATAATGATTATATCCTAGAAAATGAGGACATTATCCCACCTCCAATTTCGGACATGTCGTGTATTAAAATAAGTAAAGATAAACTATATATGCGATGTGATCACTTAGTACAATTCATTCCAGCTGATTGTAAACTAACAACGGAGACTAGCCAAGAGTTGGTTAGTCAGAACCGCTTTAATTATGATGATTTGAAAAGGGAACTGAAAGAGAATATTCAACTCGGGAATGTAATTGTTCATAAATATGACCATCAGTGCGTTTTCAATTTGATTATTAAAGAAATAACATTCGATTCGATTAACATTTGGTTAAATATAGAAAATCTATTTAAAAAAAAACATTCGGTCAAAAAGATTATAAAATAACTGTTTATTATGGAGAAATCGAAATTCCGCCTGAAGGCGAACGTTTAAAATTAATTGCGGAGTATCATTCCTCAACGGTGGGTGATCATAAAGGAGTGACTAAAACATATTCAAGAATCAGAGATCATTTCTATTGGCCTAATATGCAACAAAAAATTAGAGATTACATAAGGGATTGCGAAAAATGTAATCAAAATAAATTAGTAAGAGTCAAAACGCGATTGCCCATGCGAATTACGGATACGCACCTACCGAAGCCTTTGAGAAAATTCAAATAGATCTTGTAGGACCATTACCTGAAACTGAAAAAGGTAATAAATATATTTTGACTATACAAGACAATCTGACTAAATATTTAGAAGCTATTCCCCTAAGAAACACAGAATCCACTACAATTGCAATGGCTCTTGCCGAGCAATTCATTTCACAATTCGAATGTCCACGAGCGATTCAAACAGATCAGGGCAGTATGTGAAGTAATGGCTACATTCTGTCGCATCTTGAAAATTAGACAATTAAAATCAACTGCGTTTCACCCTCAGTCACTGGGCTCTCTCGAACGCAGCCATCACGTTCTTATCCAGTACTTACAACAATATTGTGAAAAGACAAATTGGGACAATTGGATTAGGTTTGCTATATTTTCCTATAATATTTCAAAACATGAAGGAACTGGTTTTACCCCTCATCAATTAATTTTTGGTGAAAAGGCAGTGATACCTTAAGAATTTGCACATGCATAATTACCTCACATATAATATATTTTTTAAAACCCTTAATCAAAAATATTTAGTTTGAGAACGACGAAGAAATTATAGAGTAATCAAAGCTAAATAAAATTTGAGTGTCGTGGCAAGGGCTTCAAAGAACCCTGGACGAGCACGAGGTTTTATAAAATGTAAACTTAGATATAAGAAATCGTTTGTAAGCGAAAAGCCGAATGAGTTATCAGATTTAATTACCAAAAGAACTTTCCAAGGTATAATTTATCATATGTGAATGATATGTTTATTAAAATTTATCTTGACAGCGAGTGCGTGAGGTCTTAGAGAAATTTGAATCGTACTCGAGATTTAAAAGGTTTTCTAGGAAGCTACTAAACTAGCCTATGAACTTAGGGTGGTTCTTCTATAAAGAATTAAGACCTTCTTATTAGTTGGACGTATGAGTGACGTATGCTAACGTAAACTTGATGTAAAGCGGTAATTGGATGAATGTGAGATGGGGGAGTGTCAAAGATCTAGCTAGCGAGGATAGACTAGCGCGAGAGATCTAGATCTTGGGAAAAGAAGTCAGTCGGACGTTTTGCTTTTGACTCTAAAACAATTATTTCAGGCTCTGGCTTTCATTTTGTTTAACTTGAATTTTTCTTAATAAAATTATACTTTCACATTTATAAAAGTTTATATTTTCTTTTAAAACTCCCGGGTTTATGTTTATAATTAATTGGCGACAACCCTACCAATAAGAGCATTTTGAATGTACGAATGCGTCACACGTAACATGCCAGTCGAAATCGACAGATTAAAACTGTCAAACCGTAAGTGGCAAGGTTGTACAACTTATAAAAAATTTATAAAACTAAAAAAAAGAAATTAAATCGATGACGGCAACACGTGTTTTGTTTGCATGATCACATACGATCACTCTGCGAACGTTTCAACGCACACCAGTATACATCCTTGAAATAAAAAACATTTTGTTTTTCTAACCCTGGCGGGCCCGGCTGAGAGAACGATCATAGAATACTCTGACCGTTCTATGACCTCGCATTATTACGGCTAAGAACGGTAAAAAAGACATTAAAAGCATTGTAATTATGATTCTGTGGCGAAATTTGAATTAGAAGGTGTAGCAATAAATACAATTATCTTATATTTCAGCAATAAAAACTAGAAAAACATAATACCTGTCACTGAAGGCGGCTTCAGCTGCTCTCACTAGTACTTTGCGCGCTTAATTTAAAAACAGAATTAAAGATTGAGAAATGCAAATGTGTAAGATAAATGAATTTAGTAATGAACTTTACGTGATAAAAGTTGCTCAAATTAATTAAGGTTTCATGAATAATGTAAACAGTATTTCTTAAAGTCTCTGATGTCATTCAATTGTAATTTTTTTCTTTTGTGCATGATGCTACTTTACCGACCGCCGTGAAAAATCAAACAAATCATTTGGATTGAAAAATGCAAATGTCTAAAATAAATTAATTTAATTATGAACTTTACGTGATAAAAGTTTCTGAAATTAATTAAAGTTGCATGAATAATGTAAACAGTATTTTCAAAGTCTCTGATGTCATTCAATTGGCATTTTTTACTTTTGTACATGATGCGACTTTACCGACCGCCGTAACAAATCAAACAAATCATTTGGGTTAAGAAATGCAAATGTGTAAAATAAATTAATTTATTAATGAAATTTACGTAATAAAAGGCGCTGAAATTAAATAAAGTTGCATGAATAATGTAAAAAGTATTTTTCAATGTCTCTGATGTCATTCAATTGTCATTTCTTACTTTTATGCATGATGCGAATTCATGGACCACAGTCACAAATCCTAAAAAGTATTTTCTAAAAAGTATTGATTAATTGTCAAGTCCTGTGACAATCGCTATTGATTTATTCATAATACCATAATATGTCAAATTGTTAGCAGAGTCAAGTATTCAATGCTACGGTATTTAATATAAATACACATTCATGAGTGGATAACAATAAATGAAAGAACACACACACATTTATATGAATCTAATACTTATATTTTGAACAGGGAAATTCAGATATTACAATATAAGGATAAAGTAAGAAATACTGTACTGAAAATATAACTTTATGCTTGAATGGACAAACAGAGACTGAAGAGGCTAAAACCTAAGGACAGCTGACTAACTAAGGGTTAATACCTCCAGTCGCTGCGTAGTTACCTGAGTACAAGAATTGGTTTCTGAGTTTAGACTATAAAGTGTGAATCATCGTTGTCTCCAACACCTTTCCTCAACGATGAGATTATTAAAGTAATGTCTCTTCAAGTAAGGCCGTACTCCTTCCGGAAAGTTGATAGCTTTACGTGATTAAGTGGTTTGGTGAGCATGTCTGCTAACATTTTGTCTGTTCGGCAATATGTATATCCGATCAAGCCCTTCTCCTTCATATCCTTTACGTAGTGGTATTTCGTCGCGATACGCTTTGTTCTGTTGCTGAATTTTTTGTTATCAGCAAGTTTCAGACAACTTTGATTGTCTTCTTTTATCTGAACTGGAGTGTCTTGTTTCCTACTGAAATCTTGAAGTAAACGCTGCAACCAGATTCCTTCTTGAGTTGCTTCTGCCAGTTCAATATATTCTGCTTCCGTGGATGATAAGGCAACGCAGTTTTGCTTTTTACAGGCTCAACTCACGGTGGCTCCATTGACTTTGAATACGTACCCGCTGTTGGATTTTCTGTCCTTATTATTTTGCGCCCAGTCTACGTCGGCATAGCCAGTTAAAAGGACACTTTCATTTTTATTTCCGAGTTTCAGCTTCATGTCCTTGGATCCTTTTAAATATCTAGCAACCCTTTTTGCTTCATTCCAATGAACTTTTATTGCTTCTGCATTATGTTGACTTAATATTGAAACGCTTGCCGCAATGTCTGGTCTGGTGCTGACTGAGACGTACAGAAGCATTCCAATTAACTTTCGATATTCCTGGTTGTCGTCCATAGGCTCGTCATCCTCGATTTTTAAGTATCCTGCGTCCAGTGGTATTTTTGATAATTTTGCGTCTTCTAGTCCGAAAGATTTTAAGATCTTCTCAATGTATCTTGTTTGTCCGATACTAAAAATCCCTTCTTGGTCACGCTCAATCTCCATTCCAAGGTAGTGATGTATTGTCCCCAAATTCGTGAGTTTAAAGAATTGTCCCAGAGCTTCACCCATCTCGATGATGTCCTCTACCTTTTTGCTGGCTAATAAAATGTCATCGACATATATAATTAGATACATTTTCCCATTTTTCGTGTCCTTGACGTACAGGCAAGGATCTGCCATACGTTGAATAAAACCGTGCCTTTGTAGAATTTTGTCAACTTTCTCGTTCCAGACTTTCGCTGCTTGCTTCAATCCATACAGGCTTTTATTTAATTTGCACACCATATGCTCCTTTTTTGGAATTTTGAACCCTTCTGGCTGTTTCATGTATATTCTTTCTTCAAGATCTCCGTTCAAAAAAGCTGTTTTCGCATCATAGTGATGTACGTTCATTCCTTCCTTCCCGGCGAGTGAGAGAAAAGTTCGGAAAGTACTCACCCTTACGACAGGTGCAAATACTTCGTCAGAATCGACTCCGTATTTCTGCGAGAAACCCTGCGCGACCAGTCTTGCCTTATATTTAGATATAGTTCCTTCAACATCTCTTTTCAGTTTAAATACCCACTTGCATCCTATCACTTTTCTATCTTTTGGTGCTTCCACCAACGTCCGTGTTCCGTTTTTCTGTAATGAGTCGATTTCTTCCTCCGCTGCTTTTCTCCAATTTTCTTTATTGATACTACACATTGCTTCCTTGAGGCTCCTTGGTTCATCGTCCGTCTGTGTGGCGATATATCCTGCTGTGTACCAATTAGGTGGCACTCCTTTATTCTCTCTTCCCGACCGTCGACGATTATCTTGATTATCCTGTTCAATATTTTCATCTTGAATACTTAGCGATCTTTCCTCTGAATTCGATGTTGATTCAGTTTCCTCGATTTCAGTATTTTTATCAGTGGAATCCTCGTCTTCTTCATCTGTTTGTTCTGCAATTTGTACTCGTGCCTCGAGTATCGCGTCCGCGATACCTTCTTCGTGTACCTTTGATTTTATTTCAGCTGTTGATATTTCACGACTGTCGCCCTCAGATATTTTGATTTTTGTAATTTTATCCTTTGCAAAAATGACATCCCTGCTGATTTGAATTTTATTTGTTTCCGTGTCTAGTAGTCGGTATCCTTTCGATTCTTCAGAATACCCCACGAAGATTAGTTTCTCAGCTTTGGAATCCAACTTTCTCCTTTTTTCCTTTGGCACGTGTGCATATGCTGTAGACCCCAAAATCTTTTGTTTCCTGGAGTGGCGGTTTGCATAGGGCCACAAATATCTGTATGCACCAGTTCGAGTATTGCATTTGTATTTGAATTCGACTGCTTGGGAAATGATTTTCGAGACATTTTTCCTTTAATACAGGATTCACATGCTTGTCTGATATTGCAATCCTTTATGCATATACCTGTGGCGAGGTCTTTTGTTTCCAATTCTTTAATTGCATCGGGATCCCTGTGGCCGAAACGTCTATGCCACGTATGCTGACAATTTTCATTGTGATGATCTTCTATTGTTGCACTGTAAGCCGCTTGTGAAGTATCCAGTTTGTAGAGGTTTCCGTGGGTGTGTCCGAGATCCAGTGTCTTGCCGTCCCTCTTAATTCTGCATTCGGTATTGCTAAATGATATTTCCAAACCCTTCTGGGTAATTTTTTTCACTGAAAGCAAATTTTCATCCAAAAGTGGCACATAGAGAACATCCTTGATGGTTATGCTAAACTCGTCCCTTTCTTGGCCACTTGAACCATTGTTTTTATTGGGGTGATTTCGGAAAAAAATCTTCGGTCATTTGTCATATGGCTCGATGCCCCTGAGTCTATAAACCAATCTCCTTGATTACTGTGAATTTTCTTTTCTTTTGCTAGGAAGCAGATGTTTGCTGAGTCTTGAGTGTCTCCAGCTTTACGAGCTTGTTCCTTATCCTTGTTTGCTTTCCATCTGATGTACTTACTGCAGTCCCTTTTGAAATGGCCAGCCTCCTTGCAGAAAAAACAGTTTACCTGAAGATTCTCAAAAACTTTTTTCTGACTTGCCTTCATTGCTGTTTCGCTTGAATAATTTGCTGCTTCTGACTCTTTTCGCCTCTTGTGTTCGTCCAACAGCTTTCCCTTAATAAAAGAAATCGTGAGTTCTTTCTCATCGCGTGACTCCAAAGCTGCAATAAGAGTGTTGTACGAATTTGGCAGACTTATGAACATTAAAGAAACAATCATATCTTCATCCATACTTCTACCGATAGCGGCCAGTTTTTCGACAAGATCTAGCATCGTATTTAAATGTTTTTCCATATCGCCGTTTTCCTCTAATCTGAGGTTACAGATACGCTTTAATAAAAATACCTTACTAGTTGCAGTTGATTTCTCATGGTGTTCTTTTAACGTTTTCCAAGCTTTCTGCGCTGTATCTGCGCTCCTTACATGAATGAGCTGGTCATTTTCCACTAATAGACCAATTCTAGCGCGGGCTTTGGCATCTTTCCTTTTCCAATCAGCTTCTGGTGTGCAAATTGAATGTACGAAAATGAAATTGCAATAGAAAGAAAGATAGTAGTGAACTTATAAATAGAAAACATCGTAAACTCTTAACTGCCTGTTAACAAGGGAACCCCATCGGAATGTCCTAAGTACACAAGAATATCGACAGGCGCAGCAAAGGATAGAAATTAAGAAATGATTCATCTCAATAAGAAGGAACGTCGGCGAAACCAGAATAAGAAAAACGGAGTCTCCCCTTTTTTCTTCAGTACACAAAAAATGGCAACCCAAAGGAAAAGAGGCCAGCTCAGACACGTGCCAAGATCAGGCCAACATCAGAAGAATATTATCAGGGCAAAATTAATCATAGCCAGTATCGACAAAAAAATATGAATCCCATTAGTCAGCACCTAGAAGTTCCATGTCAGTATCGATCGAAAAATAGCCAGTATCAACCAAGAATTAGTGCATAAAAGTACCTGCGAATCTGCGAATCTTCAGCTGCCGTCAGGAAATCTTCAGAAGCGGAACTCCTCTCAAAAAAGAGTTGCCGTCGGTCTATCTTTAGAAACGGAACACCTCTCAAAAAAGAGTTGCCGTAGGGAAATCTTCCGAAGCGGAACTCCTCCCGAAAAGTACATAGTTGCCGGAACTCTGCTCAAAAAATTAGTAACAGAGTTCCCCACAGACCATCTTAGACTTTTCTTCGAAATTACCCCGCTTAACTCATTCCATCTTTGTCAGTATCTTCCTCGTCAATTTAAAATAACATTGCAATTCAATTTAATGGAAAATTGTTTGTGAGTTAAAAAAGTGGAACCTGTGAACGATTCATATATTCAAGAGTCTACGATTCGATTCCACCGAGGCCCCTCATCATATATATTGACAGATGCATTTACAACTCACCCTTTGGGATCATCAGTAGTACAGCCCGAAATAGATTTGTGGATTTGGTGCCTACCTGTCAGAGTTTCCCTATTTGGATTTTGGTCTACCTGTCAGAATTTCAACGCATCGTAAAGTGAATTAGAAGGTGTGTACCCCTTCCAGATTATCAGTGGTTCCAGCCTGGATTTGAGTAAGTCCAATATTAATATATGACCCCCAGAAGGAAATTTTAATGACTCTCTATCTCTCTCTCTCTATGTCTCACTCTTATTTTGTACCCATTAAAAAATAAAGGTTGATAATTGTAAATTCAGTAAATTTCGAGTTTTATTTCAGTTAGCTATCCTCATCCCAGTTTCGGTTTAGAAATCCTCTGGATTTCTTTACCGATCTAAAACGAGGGAACATAAAATATATTCTTAAAGGAAGGTAAGTGTCAGGACGTCACAAAATGATTTGGGATAATTCAAAATACGCAAAGTAAGAGAAACAATATTTATAATTTGACAGTATTTGTATTTGCATTATTTTGGGTGATAATACTTCTAATATACAGATGTATATCCAATTGGAAGAGCTTAAGATCATGTATCAACCAGTACAGCTGACTAAATCAATACTATAATATCAGTTTCCCCCCAGGATTTTCCCATAAAAATGAATTTATTATTTGAAAATTTACGACATAATAAAGGTCATATTAGCGGATGTCTGTAGACTTTAATTACAGTCAAGTCTCGTTTATTTCAAGTCTCTTTTATTTCAAGTCGCGTTTATCTCAAGTCGAGCGTCTCGTGTATTTCAAGTTTCACGCTCCCCTGCGCGCCCCACTATTTCTCTGTCACGTGAAGCTCTGTGGAGCGCTCGGAAGAAGTGTGAAGAGAGGTGGTGCATTCGGTCTGTATGGCAACTGAGAAAGTGGTGGGAACCCCTCGTGACTTGAAATAAACAACTCTCTGGTTTCGGGATACTTGAAATAAACGAGACTTGACAGTACTTTCAAACAATAAAAAATAATAATTCCTGCTTTACCGACACTAAAACTTATTTAATTGTTCAAAACTAATTAAAGTCTACAGCCATCCGCTATTGTGTCCTTTATTATGTCGTAGAGTTTCAGCTGAAAAAATTCATTATTGTTGAAAAATCTTGGGGAATTGATATTATTGATTCAGTAGCAAAAAAAAGTTTTCCTATACAGAATTATGTCGAATTTACAAAAGAGCACGGTATACAATTAAAATTAATACACGTGCGTACTTATATCATAAAATTTCTGGGAATTGTTCTAAAAAGTTTTTCTGAATTAGTCATGGAATTCATTTTTATGTTAGCTAAAAGCGTAATATTATGTTATATTTTTTAGAAGATTATTGTGGATTTATATGATTTATTTGTAATATAGATCTTATTTGGAAGTAGATTCTTGATCAATTTGATGTAATAACTAACTAAATTTTATTAAATAAATGGGAAATTTAATTTTGAATAAAATGTACATAGCAAATAAAATGTATAAATTCACAATTATCTCCTAAAAAAAACATAAAAATAACCCTTATAGCTAACACAAAAATGAATTCCATGACTAATGGAAAATGGTATCATAATGAAGTTTATTATTCAATATTGGAATTATATATGTATTTGAATTTATGCTTGAAATATGTAGAAGTGGTGATTTAAAAAATGGGCTATTGCAAATGTTTATTGTTAGGTTTATTTTCAAATAATTGACACACTTTTATTATCACATGTATATGTATTTATATATTTAAGCTTTTTTTGACATGACATGTTGAAATGCGACTTGTAAGAAAATTTTAAAAATGATGTAGAACTTAATGATATTAGTAACAGAAGAGGTTATCCACTTAGGGTGTTCGGTTCCTCTTTCTTTTTTCTTTTACGTCATATAATTTGTCTGACATGTATTTCCATATTCTTCGCATCCTTAGAGCTCTTTTGGAAGGACTTGGGTTACTTCCCTGATTTTTAATTATTTTGTATCGATCCGCATCAGAAATTCAAGTAAATGCTTTATAATTATAAAATTAGAAAATGAAGACATGAAAATAAAATTTTAAAGAAATTGAAACGTATATAATCTCTTCTACGTTAAAAACCAAACTTTAAGACTTGGGGAGTGAAATGCGAAATGAATTATAATTTTAAAAAGATACTTGGTAAAATTTTCTGCGCCTTGGAGGGTGCTTCAGGATGGCAAGACGAGGGAGGCAATCAAGCCATTTTTTCCAGAAAGAGAAAATATCACTTTTAAAAGGCGAAAATGGAAAAATTTTTACTTTAGCATTTTAGCAAATATTTTCTCTTTTTGGGAAAAATGGCTTGATTGCCTCCCTCCTGCTAGCGCGAAGTCCCCACCAAGTTGTTAATATTTTAATCCGAAATAATGGAAACGAGTTGCCCTGGCGAACCGGCTGTAACCTAGCGTAAAGTATCAATATAACTCATGAAAGCGACAAGAAAAATATTTTACTTGTTTGTATCCTTATTCTACATTAAAATTAACGTTGAATCGTAATGGAAATATGCAATAGTTTTATTTATTAACCCTAAAAATGTTAAAAATGTAATGTCTATATTTTTAAAATGGTTAGCGTTAATAAGTAAAGTTATTGTATATTTCCATTACGATTCAACGTTAATTTTAATGTAGAATAAGGATACAAACAAGTAAAATATTTTTCTTCCGCTCGATAAGCCTTAATGAAAAAATTCTTACAATGTGAGCGTTATGATTTCATAGTTCGACAAACTTTGCACAAGTGCAGAAAATTATCTGAAGTCGAATTGAAACAATACAAAAATGTAAAAAACTCCTAATATGTTTCACAGCATTTATACAGATTTCAAAATTTTTGTAATTATTTGTAAAACGCACCTTTCTTATCGTTATCAATGTTGATAGCAGTTATGTGACTGGAGGACAAGTAATACTTATCTGGTCCTAAAATTTTATAAAATAAAAAAAAATTATTGTAAAATCCTTTGTAATTGTGAACATTTAGAACGAGATAAGACTTCCTAAGTTCTTTTAGTTGATTATATATTTTTTGCTTCATATTTCAATTTGGGTGGACGTCAGCTTGACGAAAAAAAAGTAAGATATAGGAATCGAATAATTGATACACATACATGCCAATATTAACAGGTTATACCTTTTAGAAGTTTATATTTTTCTGGAGTTAGAGGCTTCAGACCATCTTCGTTTTCCTCTTCATCAACTTCCAGATTATTCTCCACTTACGGTAGGTTTTCGAATATACCTTTTCTTCAAAATATCCCTGGTCCACAATATTTCAGCCATTTCTCTTACAAATCTGGAGTCATTCTTCATGAGCATTAAAGCCCAAGTATCCTCATACACATATTTTCCGGCTCCAACGTATACCTATTCGAAAGAATAATGATGCATTAAAGAATGTTATACACAGTATATTTTGAACATATAGTGGATTATTTCCGAAGTGTACGAAAAAAATCGAAGTTATCCGAGCGGGCTGAAATTTCTCCCAAGTTTACAATTGACCAAACATATACAGAAAGAGAGAAGGGATGAACTTTTCAAGTTTTGTGGGGATAGGACTTGCTTCCTCAATTTACTACGCGTAATGAAAATAAAAGCAATCTTACTTGCTCGTTTTGCGCCACAAAACGTGGTTGAGAATCAACTTGGTTCAATGGAACCTGGCGATTAGTGGGTGATTCTGCTCCCCTGTCGTTCACTCCAATTCTCATTCTAGACGATTGTGGTTCCAGACCATCGTCTGATGCTGCTCTATTTTCACGCGGTGATCTTCGAAGTGATACTCTTTCTTGTTCCCATCTTGGCGATTGTAGTGCTGGACCAGCATCGTTAAATGCTGCCCTCTTCCCACTAGGTGGTAGTGTCACAGTTTTTTTCTGAGAATTCAGTGATTCCGAATTCAGCGATGAAGGATCGTCCACTGGTGCTGCAGACTTTTCCGACTTTTCTAGACGACTTATGTCTTGATCTGCGTACTTCTTTGATATACTAGAACGTCTTACTTTTCTCATCCCACCTTCTTTGCCCATTATGACAGTATCGTCAGATAAAGATGACTCATTTGTTTGGTCAAGTTGCGGTTCATCTGCAGAAAGGAAAAGAAATTTTTGTATAAATTAATGATAATTTTAATCTACTTCTGTTATAATTATTAAGACAAATTCTTTAGAGTCACGTGTTTCTGTACTAGTTGTACACATACATAAGATAAGGTTTTGCATACTTACTACTTGAGGGTTCTGCATCCTCCAAATATTTACTTCTGTTTTCATCGACAAAAGAGGTAGAGTCATCAGAGTCATAAAGACTTTTTCTTATAACCCTAGTCGAAAGTACGTGGTTTCGGCACCAATTTCACGGCAGAAAGTCTAACCTTCATGCATTGGTCAAGCTATATGCGCGCCCTCTATAATAGCGGGAGTAACAACGTCGATAACCTCAAGCGTCAAAATTTGTCCGCTCTCTGCTAATGTTTATTAGTGGCAATTAGTGAATATTATTTAGAAAGTATTAGTAGTGACTGAAGCGTAACAAAAATAAAAAATAAAAAATGAATGATGGCGCGCAGTGCAGGAATCTCAACTTTCTGCCCTTGTTATGTAATATACTATTTCTATTTGTTAGTAGAAATTTTTGTTTATCAATAACACTGACTTCTTCGTCATCGAAAAGTTTCTTTCTGATACTTCGTTTCTACAAAAATTTCGAGAAACAGGTGAATGATATAATAAATGGTATTCCCTGAAACTATTAAATTTTAATACTATAGCTAAAAAATATCTAATAAAATAATGATACTACTTACTTTGTTTGGACCTTTGTTTTCTTGGGTTTCTGATTCCGAAAAGAAAACTTCTATTTCGTTTATTCGCAAATCTTAATCTCTTCTGCTTATTTTGTTCTTCAATGTCCTCAGCACTAGCTAAAATCATCATTGAAGAAAATTGCAATATTTATCCGCAGAGGTGGAAGTATTGAAAAATGGTCATTATTTAGTTATTTTTCAAATTCAATTTTCATCCACTATTGTTCAAGATAGATACTTTGGCTAACATAAAATAAAAAACAAGGATTGGTAAACACATGTTAAACTCAATAAAAGCCATTTTTACCTTGTTTTTTACATTTCAAATCACATTCATGTAAAGCTTAATAGTTTCAATGAAGATAACGGATTTACCTGTAAACAATGTGAAACCACAGAATTATTAAATATGTTACTTTTGCAATTAATTTATTGCAGAATCTCTAAATCATGACATATTCTATTCATGTGGCACAAGACATGAACAAATTTATAAAATTAAAAAAACGAAGCGTCATTTGAGGGAGAAAGGTATCAACTAACCAAAACGATTTACTTTTTTGATTTTAGATAATCCAGCGATGAGCATTCGCGGTCACCGGAAAAAAAACATTTTTCGAGGTATCGGCGACAAACTGCTATAACTCCGTTGTTTCTACATATTTTTGCACCAAAATTTTTTTACAAACTTTTCAAATATTGTATAATAACATACTAAATTTTCAAATAAATCGATACTAGCAAAGTGCTTTAAAAAAATTATTAAAAAATTTGCCTTTTTTTGACCGAACAAACTTTACCCCCCCCCCCCCCCCCCAATTCAATTTGAAAAATAGGAAACAGTCATGTTGTAGAGAATCTTTTTCTTAAACAAATCAGCCGTGATTTATTAGAATCGAATCATTTTTAAAAATTTTGTTTGAAGCGATAAGAAAATAAAATTTATTAATAAAATGATTTTTTTGTGTTTCAAATTTTTTTAATGAAAAATATTCTTTTGTCTTTCAAATTAGCCCTTCAATAAAAATATTGCTATTCTTGAAAGCAAAATTATCTATTTTTGTCTGAGGTCTAATTTTTGTGAATGAACTACCTTAAGGTATCATTTCAAAGTATCTTGGTAACTTATGAAGACATTTTAAAAATCTATTATGATCACATTTCATTTGAATTCAGTAATATTAGTCTCGAATGAGACATGGAACTTTATAAATTTTATATTGTTTCGAGAGTTATATATGTTTTTCTAAAATATTGAAATTTGACGCCTTTTTCGTAATACCTTTTCATAAAATTAATATTTTGTAATTTGTTTTTAACTCTGGTTTTTTCGACAAAAAATTATATAATAACTTTCGTAACATAATGGGAAAAAATTTGTAATTTGATCTTTTAAATAATAAGGCGGTTCGGTAACAAATGAAAAAAAATATGCTTAACATTTCCGTCGATAATTTAAATAAAGTATTTCTAAAAAATCTCGAAATTAACGACCATTCTTTATTTTCATCAGTTATGCGACTTTTGGTTAGTTTTTTCTTTTGTTTTGCACTTTCAGAAAAATAATAAACATGAAAATGTAAGAAAATCTTACAGCAGATGAAGAATTATTTCAACCAGTAGAAAATGTCAGAAAAATATAGATATAATATAAATAAAAATAGATATTTAGAACAATTGACGTATGCTTACATCCCAAGCGAAGAATATTGATGTAGATGAATTCGCCGTCATCTAGCCAATATTTATACTTTTTCTGTCGATCGAAATCTTCTGCATCTCTTGGAAAAAAATTCTCAAAGTCACATGTCGGAATTGTATCAATAAATCCTTCGTTTGTATACAAAACGGAGGCGTGTGACAACGTATTAACAATTTCTCCTGGTTCGTCACTCTCCGCCATTGTAATTTTCGTTTTACGTTATTCTTTAATTATTTTAATTTACTTCTTATTTCGACTCTATCAAAAATAGGACCTTCGAGAACAAGCAAACAAATCACTACCAAATTTTGAATGTCAGGTAACTTCATTCGTCTCTTGTTCATACGTTACAGACAAAAAAAAGCTGAATAGACTGAACTAAATGACAGAAGGGTGTGAATGAACGGAGCGAACCATATCGATTTATCGGAAAAAATATCCATAACGTAACCTTCATTCTTTTCCTATAGTCAACTGCCTACATGTAATTAATTTTAAGTTCGAATTTTCGCTTCATAAAATTTCATAAGAAAGCCACTTTCATTTATTAGTGAAAAACTTGGAAATTACTATTTGAAGAAGTGCATACAGTTCAAGCTAGGAACCACGATGTATGCAGATAAGGATATTCAGGAGGTAAGTATATGGATATTCTCTTTCTCTCTTTGACAGAGTAAATATATATAAACATATATTCTTGAAAACTTTCGGTTGTATTAATTTTTATTTTTGATCTTTAAATACAATATTTTGAATAATACTAATGGGCTGCTTAATATTCAATATTTTTGTAATTAAAGTTCCAACCTCCAAATTCAATTTTGGAACCACGAAGAGATTATGTTAATAAGGGAAACATTTTTTAAAGGCATGTGAATGTTCACAATGTGAGCAACTTAGTTCCTACGGGTTTTTTTGTACAATTTTTTATTGTTCAAAAAAAATAATAGAGCGCAGACGTAAAAAACTGAAGGACATCTGGGCACTATTATTTTGTTGAAGAATGAACATTTTTGCAAAGAAACCTGTAAGTATAAGTGCTAAAAGAGGTTACAATTACAAATCGCGATTTGCCGGTTTAAAACTTTGTTTTATTTGTTAAAATAAAATCCTTGTATAATCCTGGTATAATTCTCGTATAATCCTTGGAGGAATCGATGTGTCGTGGAACAGCAACCCGTCTACCCTTTTAAATATTTTTATTCAAATTGGTGACCGCGTATATATTAATTTTCGATAGAAAAAGAACTTTTTTTTTAAAAATATAGATGTGGAGAGTGGAATTTAAAACTTAGTATAAAATTTCGAGGCTAGCGCGACCGACGAGTACTGGTGCAATCTTTTATATAGAAAATAGTGAAATTTTTTTTTAGAGTGAAGAGAACGTTTTAGTGATGGTAGAGAAGCGGAACTTAACGGAACTTAACGGAACTGCGGAACTTAACTTAAAAAAATGAAAATGCATAGCTTTTATGTATTCTCATCTTTTCCCTTTCTACTTGAAAATCTTTCAGGGGAGTTGAAACTACTAGTTTTAGTTGTCTGATTGGTTGGCTGTCTATAGTGACATAGTTACGCCCCCGCAATAGTCGACGAAAATCTTAAGGGCTGACCCATTGGGTTGGGCCTTGTAGGAGTTTCCAAACTTTTCCAGATTCATCGATTTTCCAAGAGATTGCGCTACATGTATATTATAAAATAAAATTTTTAACGGAACTGCGGAACTTAACTTAAAAAAATGAAAATGCATAGCTTTTATGTATTCTCATCTTTTCCCTTTCTACTTGAAAATCTTTCAGGGGAGTTGAAACTACTAGTTTTAGTTGTCTGATTGGTTGGCTGTCTATAGTGACATAGTTACGCCCCCGCAATAGTCGACGAAAATCTTAAGGGCTGACCCATTGGGTTGGGCCTTGTAGGAGTTTCCAAACTTTTCCAGATTCATCGATTTCCCAAGAGATTGCGCTACATGTATATTATAAAATAAAATACTTTAAAAATTAATTATTTAAACAATTATGTTTACAGATTTCATAATTTTTAACTAAACGAAGAGTCAAACTATAATATGTTTCACTTATATCCTAAATTAACTTACAAAATCGTGAATTTACATTAAATTAGTCATGTTTCAATTTCAAATTCAAAAGAAGCATTATTGATTAAGATTAATACATATTTCAAACTTAGTTTTCTAAATTATTCTTATGAACCGTTAAATGTTTTGTTTAAATATATATAATTTTTACATTTGGGAAGATAAATTTATTTATAAGTTTTATCTTACTGAAATTCATTTCTGAAGATATAAGTACTAATTCTAAAATCTGACTTTGAATTTAATTTTCTATTGCTTTATTTTAACATTTTTATTTGTACGTAATGATGTTATAATTTAACATTTAAAACAAATTATTTTGATTTGAAGGTTGCGTGCAAAATTACTAATAAGATATATATCTGATTACATGATGGCGTCGGTAAAACAGAACATTAACATTTCTTAAAATTCTGAATAACATTGGTTTAGTTGCATTATTAATTATCTAATACAATTATATTTCTGAATGTTAATTACGAGTTAGTTTGGGGTTTTTGTAACTCAGATTGATTTAAGATTTTATGAAGTTTGAAATATGATTGTAAAGAATAAATGTATATTTTTATGAAAGTAAAATAGTTTGGTTTATTAAATTACTACTGAAAATAAATATGAAATATATTCAATTATCAAATAAATTGATGTTTGGATTTATTAGATCTAATTTAAAATACAATGAGAAATGTATGAAGAATTTTCAGTAATTTATAACCTGGTATTTTACCTTCTTAAATAACTTTCCGTAAATTATCATGTCGGTAAAGTAGATCCCTGATTATTAACAATTTTTAAATAAATTGCTATTAGTTTACATACTATAAGTTTCAAACGTTAGTTAAAAAATAAAATAGATGCAAGTTGCATTTCTCTTATTAGTCAAAATAATTTCTTTTCCTATTCATAACATACTGAATAATATTAAAAGTAATGTTAATTTCTTATTTAATTTAATTATTTTATAAAATATTATTTTCGAAAGTTTTATTTTCTATGTTGAATAGGCCTGAGATCTTATCTAGACAGAGAGTGCACTTTGTATCTATTTGTCTTTTCATGGGCGGGGTACCAGCGCGGTCCCTTTTGAGTGACAGACTAAGCTGTTTATGATTTCCTGTAATGGCTAAATACTGGACTATTTACTACTTGTATTTGTTTGGAGTTTTATGAATTTATCTTGTTAGAGGCTGGTAGACGTTTGTATTTGAAAAGGAAATACGATTGTGGGCGACGCGTTTTGGTCGAAATATAGAGGTACAAAGTTTATTATATTTTATGATAATCTAAGTAAATTTTCGGTATTCGTATTGGTGCAGCTGCGTTTCGAATTTATCTTGAAAGGTTTCTAGTCTTAGCTATTTACAAAAGATTGAGAAATTCGTCGAAAGGTATAAAATAATTTATAATGTAAAACCGCTCTTAAAATTTGGAGAAATAGTAAAGAAAAATAAGATTCGGAGAAAAAAGAAAGTAAGTAATTTCAGAAGACGTCACACCCCCACCGTTAAATGGTTGCTAGGAGGTTGAAAACTGAATAGCAAACATATCTCTGCGTATACATTTCTTAATTTTTTGAAGAATTTGTTTACAATAGAAAGGGTTTGATCTTAATTAATGATGATTTGGTTGAGATGGTGTATAATGTAGTTGTTGCTTGTGAAGTTTCCACATAAATCAATTGTGTGTTTTTCTGAATTCTCTCAGTTCATTATGTTAACTGAAAGAATTGTTTATTAGTTGATGAGCTGCTCCCTTCTTGTGTTTTTGTTGGTTCGGGTACTTCGTGTGTCGAGTGTACTTCTTGTGTGGCTGATGTATTTCCCATCTCGATATCGTTAGTATCCTCTGGTCTTTTAGATGCGTATATCAAGAAATGTGTAACCGAAGTCCATAGGGCTTCCAATAGGTGTACTGACCATCCGTAGACTGAATGAATGGCGTACCCTTGTAGTATAATGTCGACCGTAATTTTGATGATGTGGATGATCGTTAATATAGCTATTATTCCTGCACTTATTGTTCCAAAAGTAAGGAATTTGGTCCAAACTCTGGTCCAAGTGTTTTCAATGATTTTCTCCATTGCGTTTTCGTTTAAGAGTTTTAAAAGGCTTCCTTCGCTATTTCCTAAAGGATGTCCTCTCATTTCTCTTGCAAGGTCGTTTAATACAGCAGGCCTTTCTACTGGAAACATTATCCTTTCCCTAATCTGGTCCAATTCTTTTTCGGTGTAGATCCCGCTAGTAGCTAAATCTGCAGGGTTGGTGTATTTCCATGTTGGTCTTGTCATCGGTTTCATTATAGTTGGTTTCTCAGCTGTGGTAGATAATGGTAAGATTTTGTACCATTGGTTTTCTACGTAGTATAGTGATGGTAAAATCCTGTTGCATGGTATTTCCGTACCCTTCGTTTTGAGTACGTGGGTCCTTGGTGTGAGGAAGAATGTTTGGTTGTTCCTTGTGACTTGAAGTTCGGCATAACAGTTGTCTCCATGTTTCATTTTTATTTCTACGGACACACACTTGACTATGTGTACTACTTCACCTGCAACGACTGCCATGTAACCTGGTCCTTTCATCAGATCAAATGCGAATTCATCTGGTGCTTGCGTTGCTATTGACAATGAATTTTTGAGCGTTTGTTTTTCTAGATTACATTTTTGAGTAATGACGTCATTATACAATTGTTTCATTTGTGAGCGAATATGTTTTTCAACGTATACAAATTTAGAGTTTACATAGGCGAAAATATCGAGATTAGATACAGAATTTTCTTTATTAATCGCAAAACTATCTCCTCTTACTGTTTCGAAAATTACTAATTTAGGATGTTCGGTCTTTACTAACGTATATCCGCATACTGATTCCCTACCTTTTGCTGCCAAGGCGAAGGTTATATCTTGTGTTGCAAGAGAATATATGATTTGACCGTTATTGAAGTCAAAGTCCACCATTTTATTGGCTAGACCTTCGAATAAAATGCTGTATTGATTAAATTTACAATTGTCAATAGGTATTGCGTTCCAAAAAGTATAACCTCCCTCTTGGTCTATGCAACTACCTTCAGAGAGAGAACATGCGGTTCCAGAGCGTAAATGAATGGTATTAGTGTTTAAATTGATTCTAGCTTGTTGTTCAGTTAGGGTAATTTTAATGGTTCCTTGAACTACTAAATTTTCCCATGTTCCGAAGGGATCTGAATATCCTGCTCCGTCGCATTTTCCTTCTCCGTTTAAATATCCTGCTAAAATTATACTGTGTGTAACTGTTTGGTTTACCTTTATTCCGTGGACAATGTGTGATTCGCTTACTTTTAAAATGCCGGTTTTGTGTACATCCTGACATGCGCTTTTACTTACATCATTGATATATTCGTTTTCACCATTTAAAACAATAGAAATATGAGAATTCATTCCGCAATAATAAATTGTACGATGAATTTCCATTTTACATTGAATAATTCTTGTTTCGGTATACTGATTTATCTGGAGTAGCTGTACATATCTTCGAGTTATATTTATTTTTGTTTCAGGTAAATCGCAATTTCCTACTTCTAATAATGATAAGGTTGTTACATTTAAATGACGCGACCCACAATCGTATCCTATAAAACCATAAGCTCCTGCTATAATTGTGAAAAGTAATGTCCAAATCATCTGTAATCAAAAAGAAGTATTAGTTTCGGTTATACGGGTTTTTGTTGTGCCCCAATATATACATTTGGTTGAGAAAGAGACAAAAATAGTATTTTTATTCGCTATCCGAATCTTTCTGTTTCTTTCTCTTAGGTTTGATTATTTGATTTATGTGTGAAATTCTTAGTCTATTTGCATGAACTACTTTTGATCCATTTTTATATTGGATCTTAATATTATTTTTATTTATTATTTCTAAAATCTTATGAGGTCCTGAGTAATGATCTCCAAATTTTTTTGGTTTGGGACCTTTTAATAGAAAAACGTAGTCTCCTATATGGAAATTACGAGGATTAATAGCTCTATCATAATATTTTTTTGATTTTTCTTTTGATTCTACTAAATTATCGTAAACTAAAGTTCTAATTCCGTTTAGCCTTGTAACTAAGTCTATAATATATCCTTTATAAGTGGGCAAAACATCTACTTCCCTTAAAGGATCACTTGAGGGTAATCTTGCAAGTTTTCCGAATACTACCTCGTAAGGTGTATGTTTTGTGCTTTCCGAAACACATGTATTATAATTCAAAATAGCGATCTCTAACCATTCATCCCATTCTTGGTCTACAGTTGTATACTGCTTTAGAAATTCACCTAGGGCATGACGTGACCGTTCTAGAGATCCGTTAGATTGGGGGTGGAACGCGGTGGTTCGTACTTTTTTAATTTTAAATCGTTTAGAAATTCGCGTCATAAGTTTGCTTAAAAAATTTTGACCTTGATCTGTAAGTACTACTTTAGGGGCTCCAAATATGCAAATAAATTTCTTTATAAAGGAATCCGCTATTGTAGTGGCTAAAGTGTCTTTTAAAGGAACAGCTAGGCAAAATTTCGACAGTTGATCTTGCATAGTAAGAATGTACTCATACCCATTTTTTGTTTTAATTAGAGGTCCTACTACTTCAAGTGCGATTTTATCAAATACCGTCCCCGGGGTGTCAGTAATTACCATTGGCTGTTTGGTTTTTAATCTGACTAATTTTTTTAATTGGCAGTTAAGGCATTGTTGTATTCTTCTTTGTATATCCTCCTTAAGGTTTTCCCAATAAAAATTTTGTTTTATTCGGTTATATGTTTTTGAAACTCCTCGATGTCCTCCAATCGGTGAACAATGTAATTCGTCAAAAATCTCCTTTCTTTTTTCTTCAGGAACAAATTTAAGGGTTCCTTTGCAAACAATTATTTTTATTGTTTCATTTTTAAAAACTTTTTTAAATAAAAATATTACCTCAGACCATGGTAAATTCTCTATATTCTCGCTTTTCGCGATGCTTAAAGTTTTTAGATTTAGCTTAGATATTAAGTTTTTTAATTCTACTAAAACTTTATATACATTTTCTTTGATAGTTGAGATGGATTCGGGTTCAATTCCTTTTATACAAAGAGCAAACTGGTTTAATTTACTTCTTTTTAATGCATAGTTTACACTTATTGGTTTAAAATTTTGTGAAGATTCCATTTTATTAAATTCAATTAGTTTTCTTGCTCCTTCATCACAGGGTTCGCCTGTGCTTGATACAAAATATATAAGATTATCATGTCGGAACTGAATCATTTCTTTAGTTTCGATCACTTGACACGGTAAATTAGAGTTGAATCTTCTTGTTTCTTGATATGATGAATCACTATCAAAATTTGAAGTGCTTGCGGTGGTTGAAATTGGTGCTTTTTCCTTATTCTCTTCGTATTCAGAATTTGATCTCTCCATTACAACTGTATCCTCGTTGCCTGAATATGTACTTAATTGTGGTATTTCGGATAAACTTTTGTCAGGAGGCATTTTTGTTTTTGCCTTAGGATTAATTGAATCACTAAATTCACTTTCTACATAATTAGGTTTATTTACAGTAGTCATATTTCTTAGTTTCCGTTTGGTTTCACCTTTGTCTTTGAAAGTTTCTTTTTTAGACTTTCCTTTTCCTAAACTTTCTTTGATTTTTGAAGAATCCTTTGCTAGTTTTAGTTTATTTAATTCTTCTAGTTTTTTCTGATGTCTGGTAACTATATTTATCACTTGTTCAAGTATGGGTTCAGCAGGATTTCTCGAAAGTGCATCTGCATTTGCGTTTAATTTTCCTGGTTTATAAATTACCTCATAATCAAACTCGGATAATTTAAATCGCCATTTTTGAACTCTTGTATTTAGTTCCGCTGTTTTGAACCATACCAAGGGTTGATGGTCCGTTATTAATTTTACCTTTTTACCATAAATATATGATCTAAAAGTTTGCACTGCATGTATCATTGCTAATGCTTCTTTTTCATAAACTTCATATGCTAATTCTGGGCCTCTTAAAACTCGCGAGCAATAGGCTATTGGAAGATCCTTTCCTATTTCTCCTTGTGATAGTATTCCTCCAATCGCATAACCTGAAGCGTCGGTTGTAATGTTGAAGGGTTTAGAAAAATTTGGGTATTGTAACACCGGTGGGTTACAAAGTGCTTCTTTTAAATCCAGAAAAGCTTGCTCTGCTTTATCTGTCCATACGAACTCGACTTCCTTTTGTAGTAATTTACACAAAGGTTTGGAAATTTTTGAAAAGTTTTTGATAAACCTACGATAATATCCAGAAAGTCCTAAAAATTGTCGCACATTCTTGACATTTTTTGGTCTTGGGAATTTATCTACCGCTTCCTATTTTCTTGGGTCCGGGCGTACTCCATCTTGACTCAATATATGTCCTAAATAACAAACTTTATTTTTGAGAAATTCGCATTTATCACAGTTTAATTGAAGATTCGACTTTCGTAATCTCTCCATGATGAGATTCATTTTTTCTCCATGTTCTTCGAGTGTATCTGCAAATACTACGATGTCATCAATGAAAGTATACATTATTTTTCCTTGTAGGTCTTTAAAAGTTTCATCTATGAATCTTTGGAAGGTAGGTGGTGCATTTTTCAATCCAAAAGTCATTCTTACATATTCGTAATGACCGTAAGCTGTGCTGAAGGCAGTTTTATGGGAGTCGCGAGGATCCATGAGGATTTGCTGGAATCCTTTCGCTAAATCTAAAGTGGTATAGTATCTATGTCCACCGACTTGATCGATAATTTGGGTAATGTCCGGTAATGGGTATCCATCACTTATTGTTTTATCATTTAGAAGTCTGAAATCCGAAACAAGACGCCATTTTTGTTTTTCGGAAGCGTCCATTTTTTTAGGGACAATCCACAATGGTGAATTGTAGGGAGACGTAGATGGTTTGATGATTCCATCTTTTAGTAGTTCCTGTACCTGTCTTTCTACTTCATCTTTAAGAGATATGGGTATTTTATACTGTTTTACATTTATAGGTATATCGTCGATTGTTGGGATTCGATGCATTACCGTACTGGCTACACCAAGCTTTTGGCCTTCTTGGTAAAATCTATCTTGATTGGAAAGTATTAAATTCATTGTATGTTCCTTTTCTTTTTCGTTTAAATGTTCAAATCTTAGTTTATTTAATAGATCTGTTTCTTTGGATGTTATTTCGTGGTTTTCAATAGAATAAATTTTTACAAATGGTGACTTTGAAGAATTTTCTTTAAATATCTGAAAAGTTTCATTTACTTCCATTGTAGAATAATTTTTAAAGTTGAGTTCCGAAGATACTTCATTTAATATATCCATAAAATGTGGTTTCGTTGAATAATCCAAATCTAGTAGTTCCAAGGGTTTAAAATCTGTTACAATTGAAAGATTTTCATTCGATGACTCAGGAATTTCTTCATCCATATCTTGAAGTTGGTTTTCATCGATATTAATTTGAGGAATCGCGGACACATTTGTATCTAAACTCCACGTAGAATTTATTTTGTTCTCAGCTTCAGTTGGGTTTATTGGAATATTTTGAATTTCATTTATAATGATAGAATTCGAAGTTTTTTCTTCATTAGTATTTTTCAATTCTTCCTTAACTAATAAACATTGTTGGTTAACCATAGTAGATGGTTCTTTTCTGCATTTTAAATTTGCTATTGTCTCGCCAATTTGAAGTGTACCATTTCCGTAGTCAATAATGGCTCCTGTTTCAGTTAAGTAAGTTACCCCTAAAATTCCTTCGCATGGAATGTCAAAATCTTCTGTTACTATTAAAAATGTCGTCGTTCTTCCATATATCGCAATCTCAATGGATCCCATAGTGTTTTGGAATTTGTCTCCCACTCCTTTTAATAAAACTGTTTTATAAATATTAATATCTATTTCGGTTGGCAATAAGTGTGATTTAATGATATTGGCTTCTGATCCAGTATCTATCATAAATTGACCATAACTATTTGAAGGTGGGTTGAAGATATCTATAAAGGGTAAGGCACTTGTTAAATTTTTATTCCATTTAGATATTCCATTTACTTTTAATTCAAAAGGTAATTTTTCATTCTGCTTAAATTTCATTGATCTTTCGCCTACAATAAGTTGTCTGGTTTCAAAATTTAATGTTGCTTTTGTTTCTAGAAAATATTCTGAGCCTAAAATTCCATTGAAAGGAATGCAAAATTCTTCAGGGACTATGTGAAAAGTTACCATGTTGTTTAAAATTTTAATCTCAATTGTTCCTATTGTAGGAAGGATTGTTGTATCGATTCCTTTTAATAGTACAGTTTGGTCAGTATTTATTGTTTGAGTTGAAGAGACTGAACCAATTTTCATAATATTTATTTCAGAACCAGTGTCTAACATCAACTGTACACTATTTCTTTTGTCTGCATATTTAAATTCAATATATGGATGTAAACTTGATTGATTATTTACTCCGATGGTAACAACTCTTCTCGAAGAAAGTTTATTTGATTCGAATGCTCTTGGTTTCTCCTCACCTCCATGGATGCATTCTTGTCCTGAAGGTTCCGTCCGTTTCCCGCGTTTTGTTCTTCATTGTATTTTCTTTTTCTGCAATCTTCGATGGTGTGTCCAGGTCTTTTGCAGTATCTGCATTCTTTCATATCCTGTACCGGGGTTCGACAGTACCGAGCTTCATGTCCGGATTTATTGCAAATTTGACACGTTAATATTTTGATCGGTTCCATAGGTTTTTGATTAAAATTTTTGCTTAGTTGAAAGCATTTATCTGCACTATGGCCTAATTTATTGCAAATTTGGCAGGTTATTTTAGGTTGATTACGATTTTTATTTAAAAAACAGTTTTGGGCTGTATGTCCCTTTTTCTGGCACAATTGACACTCATTTAAGCTATAACACTGAGTGGCAATGTGTCCTTCTTTCTTACAAATTTGGCAAGTAGTTTTATTTGCTGGATATTGGTTTTTATTTTTGAAACAATTTTCCAGAGAATGTCCATTCATTTTACAAGATGGACACCAGAATTTACTTTTGCAATCTGCTGTCTCGTGGTTGTTTTTATTGCAAATCTGTCATGCAAAGGTCCTTCGTGGTTTGAAATTGAGATTTTCTAATTTAGGAATAACTTTATTTCTTAAATTGCACTGGGCTTCTAATTTTCTTTCAATCGTGATAGCACTTTGAACCAGATCACCTACTGCTTCATCTTCTAGCTGAGGTAATCTTTGTTCGATTTCTAATTTCAATCCTCTTCTAAAGGAATCGACTATAGTTTTATCGATGGATGCCTTAAAAATTGGGTCCAATTGTCCACCATCATCTAATCTCTTAACTTCTAAAATTCTTGTTCCTATTTCTCTAATTCTATTTGCGAACGCTATTACACTTTCTTCGTCCCTTTGAAATTCGTTGCCTAATTCTCCTAGTAATTGTGGGAAAGATTTTGCTGGGGAGTAAATATTTTTAAGAAAATTCTTGAGTTGTTCTATATTTGCAAAGGACTGTCCGAAAATAGATTGACGTGCTTCTCCTGTTATTTTACTTCTTATCAATTTTACTAAATTAGCTTCGAATTCTGGCTCTATCATTTCTTTGGCTTCGCTGCAGCCTTCAATGAATTGTCCAAGGGGTATATTTTTTCCATTAAATTCGGGTACCATAGTAAGTGCGTCCCTTAATGTGACCATTTGCCCTGAAGGGGTGTGAACAGGAGGGATATCAATTTGGTCTTCCATTTTAAAATTTTTATTTTTATTGAATTTACTACCAAATTTATTACTAGGTTTGTCACTAGAATTTCCACTAGAATTACCACTAGAATTTTCAGAATAAGACCCTAAATCAACTACTGTATTATTCTCTTGGTCGGAACCTGACATAGAATTATTTAAAAGTGCTTCTTCTTCTTCTCCTCTTGGTAACTCTTTTCTAGGCGCAAAAGGGTTATATTCTTCTATTTCACCCCTTAATTCATCATTATTTTGAGCTTGAGTTCTAGTGATTCGTTTATTTGACATGGGTAAATCAGAATATCAAAGAATTCATAAAATTCGTTTAGGAAAACAAGTTCAGTAAAACAGACATACGTAGATTTAAAAAAAAAATATTTCAATAATTTGCATTTGGATTCTCGTGATCCTTTAAAGAATTTTGTAAGTAGGCTTTATATTCACCTATAGAAATTTAGAACATTTAAAATTCGGATTATTTTAATACTTTCAACGATTTATTTAACCCCTTTTTATTTTTCTTATTTTTAGAGATTAGGATTTTTAATAATCCTCTTGAATTTTACTATTCTAGAATTTTGAAGTTTGAATTCTTTTAATCCGTTTAAAATTTTGTTAAAAATTTAGGATTTTTGTAATCCTTTTAAAATTTAGTAAAATTGGATTCTTTTAATCCGTTTAAAATTTTGTTACAAATTTAGGATTTTTGTAATCCTTTTAAAATTTAGTAAAATTGGATTCTTTTAATCCGTTTAAAATTTTGTGAAATTTAATGATTTTGGATTCTTATAATCCATTTAAGAGTTTGTAAAGATTTAGAGATTTTGGATACTTATAATCCATTTAAAAATGTTTGAAAGTTGGATTCTTTGATCCTTTTATAAATCTTGAAAATTGGATTCTTTGATCCTTTTAAAAATCTTGAAAATTGGATTCTTTGATCCTTTTATAATTCTTGAAAATTGGATTCTTTCATCCTTTTAAAAATCTTGAAAATTGGATTCTTTGATCCTTTTATAATTCTTGAAAATTGGATTCTTTGATCCATGAAAAAAAAATTTTGTTTAATATTTGGAATTTTTGTAATTCCTTTTTAAAAATTTGTTGCCTTGGATTCTTTTAACCCATTTAATTTTGAAAAATTGGATTCTTATAATCCATTAAAATTTTTGGAAAATTGGACTCTTATAATCCTTTTGAAAATTTAGAAATGTAGAAAATTTTTTGAATCTGGATTCTTTTACTCCATTTTAATAATTTTAGGGTTCTTGTGATCCTTTTTTAATAAATTTAGGATTCTTATAATCCCTTAAAAAGTTTGAAAAGTGGATTCTTATAATCCTTTTAAAAAGTTTGAAAATTGGATTTTTATAATCCTTGAAAAACATTTTTGAAAATTGGATTTTTATAATCCATTAGAATTTTTAAATATTGGATTTTTATAATCCTTGAAAAACATTTTTGAAAATTGGATTTTTATAATCCTTGAAAAACATTTTTGAAAATTGGATTTTTATAATCCATTAGAATTTTTAAATATTGGATTTTTATAATCCAGAAAATAAAGTTTAAAACATTTTAGAATTTTGGAATAAATTTAGGATTTTTATAATCCTTTTAAAATTTAAGAAATTTGTAAAACATTTTAGAATTTTGTAATATATTTAGGATTTTTATAATCCTAAAAAAAAAGGTTGTAAAATTTTAAAATTTAAGAAGTTTGTAGAACATTTATAATTTTGTAAAACATTTTAAAATTTTGTAATGCATTTGGGAAAAATTAAAACATTTAAGACTTTTGTTATATTGCATTTTGAATATAACACTTAACATTTTTTTGGTTTCGAACCAAATTTCTTGGAAATTGTCATTTATTCAATATTTCGACAAATTCTCCATAAAATACCAGTAAATTTCCATAAATTTCCGTAAATTTCATAGTTCTTTTGAAATGAATATAATTTTTAGAGACATTTAATTCAAAAATAAACACTTGATATCCATTACATTTAAATTTAATTATTGAATATTTAATTCAATTATTATTGTTTAAATTGTTATGATCCAATATAAAAAATGGCCGAATAAAGAAAATATTACAACGGGGAGATGTATCTGAACAAGCGCCATTTTGCTGACCTATTCTCATGCAAGTGCGTCATAATTTACGTATGTTTATATTACGTATATTACGCAGGTATGCTTTAAAATTCTAGGCATTATAACGAGAGAGGGAGAAAAAAGAAAAAAAAGAAAGAGAGAGATTACATATATATGATACGTAACTTACGTATTGCGTATTAAGAAAGATGGGAATATTCATGGAGACTACCGTAAATTTCTCGAAAATATTACAGGATTATGATTTTTTCCAAAAAAATTAGTTTTCTTAAAAATTCAATTAATAAACATTAATATTTTAATTTTCCATATAAGATAAATTCCTAGTCTTTTAAACATTGAAATTACAAGTGAGAGAAAAAAAGAGGATAATATTAAATCAGAACAATGAAACTTAATAAAACAGGTATAAAATATCTTCTCGTACTTTCTTAGTAAATTCTCGCTCCGTCGGTAATGTATCGAAAATTTCCTATTTTACCTAGCGCAATTCAATAATATTTGAGAATTTTTGAACTCTATTCAAGATTACCCTCTAAGTGTCTTGATGAGTTTAAGGTCATTATTTGTGAAATGTCATTGAGTTCACAAACATCAGAGATAAAATATGGGACACTTCTCAAAAATACCATAGGTTTTTGCCAAAGTTTAAAATTCAATTAAATGAATATTATATTATTAGAATATATCCACCAATTTTATCACAAAATATGTCAAAATTTATACAGCACAAAAGTTATATTTTACTTCAAATAATTTTGTAAAATTTATTAGACTTCGAAAGTTTGTTTGAAATTTTATAGAATTCTTAAAATTCGTGAAGCTCACAAAATTGTAAAATCTTGAAAAATTTTTGCTTAATTCATGAAATTTTGTTCAAATTGCTAATTTGTAAAATTGTTGATTTAAAAGGTTTTGTTTAATTGGTAAATTTATTAAATTTGTAAAATTTTGTAGGAATTTTGAAAATTTATAAGATTTCATCAAATTTTGAAAAATTTTTTTATTTTTAAAAATTTGTTACTATGTAAAATTTCGTTAAATATGGTTTTATTTCAGAATGCTTTATAAAAAGTTGTCAAATTTTAATGAAGCTCAGTTAAATTTTGTGAAATTTGTAACCTTTTCTAAAATTTTGTTTAATTCATAAAATGTTTAAAATTTAGGAATTTCGTAAAAAGTTGAAAAATTTGGAAAATTTTAAATAATTTTGCTTACCTTACAAAATTTGTAAAAATTGGAAGATTTGTATATTTTTGTAAAGTTCGTAGAATTTTGAAAAATTGTGAATTTTATTAAATTTGTAAAATTTTGTTTGATTTTCAAATATTGGCGATTTAGAAAATTTTTAAAATTTGTAAAGATTTATTTAATTTGAATAATTTCGAAAATAAACATTTTAAAGTTTGAAAGCTTTGATTTGATAATTTAAATTTAGAATTCTTCCTTTGTATAAGAAGAAATTCTCAGATTTGGACTTCAATCTGAGTCAAAAGTATTTGAAAACATGAAAACTTGTATTGCATTTTTAATTTCTAAACCCTAAAGCAAGCTAAGAATTTCACACATATTTATTCGTATACATTTTAAAAATATAGAGGAAAGAAAGAAATGAAGAAATATATATAAAAATTTCGAAAACTTTTGAATGGGAATTATTTCAAAAGTTTTCTTTAAGAAAGAAATTTTAAGTTCAAACAGCCAAGACAAAATCAAATGCTATCCCTCCGGGGCCTCCAAAAATTTTCTATGTGACGTCTAAGGTCACACAAGTTTTAAATTGTCTGAAGGACAATTTAAAAAGTAGTATTTTTGAGTCTAGAGTTTTCACTCTAATAACTCAGGAACGAATTTAAATTTAATTTGGCAGTCAGAATAAAGTAAAAATTTCCTTCTAATCCTAGGGGAATTATTTCAAAAGTTTGGAGGAAAGGAGGTGAGGATTCAAACAAAATTGCACATCTCATTAAGGAGCACACCAGATTGTTTGAATTCTCGGGGATAGGCTTAAGGAAAGATAGGTATGAATATCGATACCAGGTTGGTTACTGGCACCCAGATATTCATATGGAGGATACAACAATTAAATATTCAAATAAAATAGAAAGAGAAATAATTAGATAGCAATTTTATTGTTCAACTTACTTTGTTTTATTTGTTAAAATAAAATCCTTGTATAATCCTGGTATAATTCTCGTATAATCCTTGGAGGAATCGATGTGTCGTGGAACAGCAACCCGTCTACCCTTTTAAATATTTTTATTCAAATTGGTGACCGCGTATATATTAATTTTCGATAGAAAAAGAACGTTTTTTTTTAAAATATAGATGTGGAGAGTGGAATTTAAAACTTAGTATAAAATTTCGAGGCTAGCGCGACAGACGAGTACTGGTGCAATCTTTTATATAGAAAATAGTGAAATTTTTTTTTTTTGTGAAGAGAACGTTTTAGTGATGGTAGAGAAGCGGAACTTAACGGAACTTAACGGAACTGCGGAACTTAACTTAAAAAAATGAAAATGCATAGCTTTTATGTATTCTCATATTTTCCCTTTCTACTTGAAAATCTTTCAGGGGAGTTGAAACTACTAGTTTTAGTTGTCTGATTGGTTGGCTGTCTATAGTGACATAGTTACGCCCCCGCAATAGTCGACGAAAATCTTAAGGGCTGACCCATTGGGTTGGGCCTTGTAGGAGTTTCCAAACTTTTCCAGATTCATCGATTTCCCAAGAGATTGCGCTACATGTATATTATAAAATAAAATACTTTAAAAATTAATTATTTAAACAATTATGTTTACAGATTTCATAATTTTTAACTAAACGAAGAGTCAAACTATAATATGTTTCACTTATATCCTAAATTAACTTACAAAATCGTGAATTTACATTAAATTAGTCATGTTTCAATTTCAAATTCAAAAGAAGCATTATTGATTAAGATTAATACATATTTCAAAGTTAGTTTTCTAAATTATTCTTATGAACCGTTAAATGTTTTGTTTAAATATATATAATTTTTACATTTGGGAAGATAAATTTATATATAAGTTTTATCTTACTGAAATTCATTTCTGAAGATATAAGTACTAATTCTAAAATCTGACTTTGAATTTAATTTTCTATTGCTTTATTTTAACATTTTTATTTGTACGTAATGATGTTATAATTTAACATTTAAAACAAATTATTTTGATTTGAAGGTTGCGTACAAAATTACTAATGAGATATATATCTGATTACATGATGGCGTCGGTAAAACAGAACATTAACATTACTTAAAATTCTGAATAACATTGGTTTAGTTGCATTATTAATTATCTAATACAATTATATTTCTGAATGTTAATTACGAGTTAGTTTGGGGTTTTTGTAACTCAGATTGATTTAAGATTTTATGAAGTTTGAAATATGATTGTAAAGAATAAATGTATATTTTTATGAAAGTAAAATAGTTTGGTTTATTAAATTACTACTGAAAATAAATATGAAATATATTCAATTATCAAATAAATTGATGTTTGGATTTATTAGATCTAATTTAAAATACAATGAGAAATGTATGAAGAATTTTCAGTAATTTATAACCTGGTATTTTACCTTCTTAAATAACTTTCCGTAAATTATCATGTCGGTAAAGTAGATCCCTGATTATTAACAATTTTTAAATAAATTGCTATTAGTTTACATACTATAAGTTTCAAACGTTAGTTAAAAAATAAAATAGATGCAAGTTGCATTTCTCTTATTAGTCAAAATAATTTCTTTTCCTATTCATAACATACTGAATAATATTAAAAGTAATGTTAATTTCTTATTTAATTTAATTATTTTATAAAATATTATTTTCGAAAGTTTTATTTTCTATGTTGAATAGGCCTGAGATCTTATCTAGACAGAGAGTGCACTTTGTATCTATTTGTCTTTTCATGGGCGGGGTACCAGCGCGGTCCCTTTTGAGTGACAGACTAAGCTGTTTATGATTTCCTGTAATGGCTAAATACTGGACTATTTACTACTTGTATTTGTTTGGAGTTTTATGAATTTATCTTGTTAGAGGCTGGTAGACGTTTGTATTTGAAAAGGAAATACGATTGTGGGCGACGCGTTTTGGTCGAAATATAGAGGTACAAAGTTTATTATATTTTATGATAATCTAAGTAAATTTTCGGTATTCGTATTGGTGCAGCTGCGTTTCGAATTTATCTTGAAAGGTTTCTAGTCTTAGCTATTTACAAAAGATTGAGAAATTCGTCGAAAGGTATAAAATAATTTATAATGTAAAACCGCTCTTAAAATTTGGAGAAATAGTAAAGAAAAATAAGATTCGGAGAAAAAAGAAAGTAAGTAATTTCAGAAGACGTCACACCGGTTAGATGGGTAGTTGCAGCAATCCATGGACTCAGCATGTTTAGTAAAAATAATGCAAGGTCCGCCCGCGATTATATTGTGACGAATATTGCAATTGAACGACTTACAATCAATCTTGCTAGACAAAATTGCAACTGTGTTTGAAACGGATATACTTTTATAATAATGAACCAACATATTTCAAGAGAGAAAATGAATTCGCAATGCCCTTCTTCTTTTGTACCATTTTTTTATGTATCACGTTGTTTGGCGTGGAAATTTCATTTTTTACTTTTAAAAGTATTTTTCACAATTCAAACAAAAGATTTTTCCAATAAAAACATGGTTAATGTAAAATTTGTATATCTTTTCAAGAAGAACAATTCTACTTGTTAACATTTTTTTGTATCTTGTCGGCATAGTTCTGCCAGAAAATTGAATGAAGAATTTTTTAAAAAGCGTTTTGGATGAATAAAATCAGAATCGTTAATTAAAAATAGCTGCAAAAGACTGAAAAATGACAGATTAGCGAAACCTTCTTTTCTTATTATGCTTTAGAAATGAATGAAAACCGACAAAATCGTTTTCAACTATTAGTCCAGTCAAATTAGAATTTTGGCGGGAAATAAATCCTACAGCTACCAAAAAAATCAGAGACAATCTCGCCGGTGTTAGAAACAATCCGAGTAAAAATTGGACAGCGATTTTTGTACGCTTCGATATAAGGGGGAGGGTTTAAGTTAAAAATTCGTGTTTTTTTTCATTTACGCGTGGATTGATGAAAACGAGTGCTTCGGAGAGAAAAAGTTTTCAAACAAAACTTGTAGAGTGGACAATTTCCCATAGGAATGTTCAAACCCCATTAAGCCCAATTAATTTGTTCATTAGTTATTCAATTTTTATCTAAGAAATCACAAAAAAGTTTAACTAGTTATAAGTTGTTAAAAAATGCAACTCGACTTTTCTCGTTCATTGGAATATATAGTATTTTAGAAGTGCTACAATTGTCTCTTTTACCAATTTTCTCTATCTGTCATCATTCCCGAGTTATTAATTTTGCAACTAAGAAAAAGGCTTTTTGTAAAATGCCAGTAACTTTTCCATCAGAGTCGGAGAAAAATTTAGCGCAGTCAGGATCTCTTCTAAGGGGTACGTTTTATCATAAACAATTGATTTTTTCATTTGTTTATAAAAATTCACGGTTTTATTGCATTTTGCAACTAAGACCGGTTGTTTAATGGCTTCTAAGTCAGCAATAAAACGTCAGACGAATTTTCTAGTTGTTGCAATGGAAAGCTGGGATATGTTACAAAATTTTAGCGCAGATCAAATTTGTTTATAACAAATAGTAACGAAAATAACTTTTTTTTTTATTTAATTCATAACTTCGGTTTTACTTAATATTAAGAACTCGGACTGGCACGAAATTTAAAAGCGGCATTTAAACTAACAATAAATGACAAGCTTACTATCGAGTCGCCCTTTGTGCCCTCGGGATAGCCGGTGAAAGTCAGCCCTCGTCGTGAGCAAGCTCACTCTCGCGCCGCGGCGTAGGAGTGAGGATAGAGATTCTCCGCTTTTCCGAGGCTAACGCGTATCCGCGCGAAAGCGACCAATGGAAAAAAATGCAATATCTCGGGAAGTATGGCTCCAATTTCGACCTTTTTTTATTAAATCGGTAGAGCGCATGAAAATAATAATAACCGTGATATTTTCAAACGATAATTTTCAACCCTTACAGGTGGAAAATGCATTCAAATTTTTTTCTATTTTCTTTCTCGTGATTTTAATGTTACCATCGAAACACTTCCTTGTGATTTATATCAATAATAGAAAAAAATAGCATATCGTTCAGTTTGAATCGTTCCTCTGTTCAAACAACGATTAGAAAATGAAATGTGAATTCGGGAATCCATTTTGATAAGGAGGTCTTCCTGTGGAGAAGGAGATGTCGGACGCCTGTGTAGTTCAGTGGTCAGAGCAATCGACCGACAATCGAAAGACCTGGGCTCGACCCCAGCGCAGTCGAAAGCGTCTTTTTTTCCACAGAAAGATTTTCAAATTCTTTAAATATTTGAATTCATTTGCATTATTTACAATATTAGAGTTTGAAATTGTCTACTTTTAAAGTCCGTCTTACATTTGCACGAATTAAAAAAATTTGAAACACAAAAAAATAATTTTATTAATAAATTTTATTTTTGCCCAAACTTATTTTCTTATCGCTTCGAGCCAAATTTAAAAAAATGATTTGATTCTAATAAATCACGGTTCATTTTTATAAAAAAATAGATTCTCTACAACATGACCGTTTCCTATTCTTCAAATTGGATTAATTATTATCAAATACAGCAATTTGTTTATAAAAATTTTGTTTTGAAAAATTGTTTTTCTATAATTTCAGCTATTGAAGAATTCATTTTCAAAAATTGGAAACGGTCAAGTTTTATAGAATCTTTTTCCTAAAAAAATGAACTGTGATTTATTAGAATCGCATCATTTTTAAAAATTTGGCTTGAAGCGATAAGAAAATAAGTTTGGGCCAAAATAAAATTTATTAATAAAATTATTTTTTTGTGTCTCAAATTTTTTTCATGGAAAATAATCTTTTTTCTTTCAAATTAGCTCTTCAATAATAATATTATTATTAAAAATTATTTATTTTTGCCTGAGGTCTAATTTTCGTGAAGGAACTACCTTAAGGCCAATAGAGGCTTAAGTAAATTAATTTTTTTTAATTTGGACAAGTAGTCCAAGGAACAAGGAATTTGTTATGAATGATTTATGACATTAATTATTTCAGAAAACGGACTGCGCCATCAGAATAAAGGTTGGTCATAGAGTAATTGTGTCACGTTTTGGACAACGAAATATGATTTATACATTTTTTATCAACATTTAAGACCAAAAGGTCATTATTAAGGTATATATATATATATATATATATATATATTAATAAGGTAATTATTGTTATTAAAGGTAGTTATCTATTACCATAAAATTAATTGAAAAATGGTAGACAATTGAATTGCGAACAAAACGAGCCGTCGCTCGATCTGATTGGATAATTAGAAGCGGAGAAAATTCGGAAAACCCGGGAAATTTAGCTTTTGTTAAAGAAATTAATATGTCAGTTAATTTTTAACCTTTTAGGTTGAGGTTTGGTGGAAAAGTAGCAGACTTTATGCTCTTCAAATGAATAAAAAACGGACACTTTAAGATAATACATTTCCACGCAATTGACACTTTGATTTATTTAATACGATTAAAAAGTTAAAAATTAACTGAGATATTAATTTGTTTAACAAAAGCTAAATTTCCCAGGTTTTCCGAATTTTCTCCGCTTCGAATTATCCAATCAGATCGTCCGACTGCTTATTTTGTTCGCAATTCAATTGTCTACCATTTTTCAATTAATTTCATTAAGATTGGTTAATTACCTTTAATTCTATAAACAAAAAACTAAGAAAAGTGCGATTTTTTGGTCTTAAATGTTGATAAAAAATGTATAAATCATATTTCGTTGCCCTAAACATGACACAATTACTCTATGACCAACCTTTCTTCTGATGGCGCAGTCCGTTTTCTGAAATAAATAATGTCATAACAAATTCCCTGTTGCTTGGACTAAAGTCCGAACTCGAAGATGGCGGATTTTTTAATATTAAAAATTTAAAAACAAAAAACATGCAGCATAAACTTATTAAAAAGTAAAAAATAGTAAACCATAATATCACTGCCAGCAACTTTTTAAAATAATCAATTTTCTATTAATTTTTGATAAGTATCTATTTTCAGCTCTCAGGAAAGAAGGGTTTGAATATGTTAAAGCTTTCTGCCGGTAAAAATTCTTTACGCAAAAAGTGTACAATTAAAAAGCTTTTACAATTTTTTCCAATACCAAGACCTTTTAACTTTCAAGAATGCGAAAAACTGAGAATTCACATCATTTACTAAATGTGATTCATTTGCTTTACAGAATGCTATGGATTGTGACATCCCTGAAGCTTGCGAAGATTGTGAGGAATGTGTATCACAAAGTGATATTCCTCAATCCACATGGTACCGTTACCAAAACCTCTGCAGAAAGCAAGTAACCCGAGTCGAACTATTGATTCTCTATTGATTCTCTAAGATGCTCCATTTTCGAGGACTTGAGAGAATCAAAAGAGGCGTATTAGCTGTTTAAATCAATGTAATTTTGATCCTTTGTTGGTGCTCTTCCCCTACAGATATTTCCGTTTCTGCACCTTGGAGGATCTTAAAGAGTAGCAACGAAGATTCTCCTTACCTCCTCTATGATTCTCCATTTCTAAAAGTATATAATTCCTAATGACGTCAGGAATTAGCAACGGTTTATTATTATTTATATTTATCGTGTTGATTAAGAGAGAAACGAAAATATAGTACCAGACTTTTGGAAAATAATGAGGAATGTATCAAAGTATCAATGTCTGGTACATGTTGAATTTTGTTTTGAAAACATTAATTTTGAAAAATTCTATTTTTCGAAATAAAAATCCAAATGGTACCGGAGATTGATTATTTAATGGATTCCTCATTGTTGCCTACAATTTCATGATTATATTTACATTCCTGTCCTAATCAACCCGATGTATATAAATAATATAAAATGGTTGGTCATTTGTGACGTCATTACGCATCACATACCCTCAAGTACTAGAATGAAAAGGGTTCAACAAGAGCGAGTCCTCGATTTTTCGAAAACTATTAGAGATTTTAAAACGTTTTTTTTTAATAAAAGTACTCTCGAAGGACTACGGCGCTACTATCTAATAGATAGTCCAGTCCCCATCGTTGTCCAGAATGGCCTGGCACCTTTTCGGCATGCTTTCCACTAATTTTTCAGCGTAGTCCGTTGGTAATTATATTCCTGATTTTTTGCGAAAGCTGTTTCAGGGTGAACACACGTTTTCCCGCAAGCTTCCTCTTTGAAACACTCCAGACATTTTCGATTGGATTCGCATCGGGGGACTGTGATGGCCAGTCCAAAGTTGTGATGCCCTTTTCCGTTTTCCAGGCGGTGCAGAGACGGCTTCGATGTTTCGGGTCGTTATTTTCTGAGTATTCAAGTTATCGGTGAAGAGCTCTAAATACCCAAAACCGCGCTATGAGAAGCATCCCCAAACATGGACCTTCAGGGGGTGTTTTTTATTGGCTTTATAACGCTCAACCCACTTTTTCACGAACGATTTCGACTTTTTGATGTATTTAGCAGCGACTGTATAGGGCATAAGTGGCCCCTTTGGATGGCTACACAAGAAGACCGCTTCAATACGTTTCGCGTACACAGAACTCATTATGACTCACGTCTGCTGTCTCCGACGATTCGAGCGCTACTGAATCGCCATGGTAATTGCGCCGTAGTCCTTTAAATGTACTTTCATTAAATCAAGAGAGTATAAAGAGAAGCAAAAGAGAATCAAGAGAGTATAAAGAGAAGCAAAAGAGAATCAAGAGAGTATCAAGAGAAGCAAAAGAGAATCAAAAGAGTATCAAGAGAAGCAAAAGAGAATCAAGAGAGTATCAAGAGAAGCAAAAGAGAATCAAGAGAGTATCAAGAGAAGCAAAAGAGAATCAATAGGTCGACTCGGGAAGTACCTGCCACCGATATTTTATATTTCTGTAAAAATAAAGCTTCAACTGGAATGAAAAGGTTACAGCTGGGGAGTCAGAAACTAAAGGAACTGTGTTTGCAGATGATGCTAATATGTCTAAAAAATTTAAACAGCAATTTTCTAGCTTGGGGATTTCACCAGCAAGATAACAGTTTCCTATCTGAACTACCGAAATATAACCTTATTCTTTGCATTCATCGACATTATAAATAAAATTCAATTCAAGTCAATGAAGCACTTCGAAATTCTCTCGCTTGCATAAAAGAGAGGTATGTAATAATTAAAAATCAAAGATGTTTTTCTTAATTCATCGTTAACTTTCAGCACAGACAAATGCGTTCACAAGGGGTACGCTCCAGTGATGCAACCGAAGTGGACGCAAACAGCTATCCAAGGTCGATGATACAAGAAAATTTAATGGAAAGCAACGTTTCAAACCCAAGCGATGAATTACTACTCACTTCAGCCAGTGAAGTACCACCTAAGACAGATGGGGTGTTATCTGCAGCTAATGAGACAACATGCACCAATTACGAAATGTTTTTAGAAGCTAAGCGAGGTGACAAGGATTATGAAATTCAGGATTTAGAAGAAAAAATCACTTCTACAAATGTTGAATCGGTAATAACAACTTTCACTGTGAAACTTTACTATGATCTAAATCAATTATTCTTGACATTTTTAGGAAAATTTCTTTAGTTTCTGGTGATTGTTACTTTAGCTTATTGAATTTTTTTTTTTATTTCTAGAAAGTCCTATTGTTGGAAATCGCAGTTCAAATTGTATATCAGGAAATTTCAAAATTCTAGTGTAAAATTGACAATCTGCATTTTGTATTGATTGAAAATATTTTTCTCAATAGCTCGATCTTGCCCATGTCTTTATCATAATATTCTCTCAACATTAATACTTACAACAATATTTTATAGATCTTGAGGAAAGACACTGAGATTTCACAATATATACTTCGAGATATTCATCATGTAATGGAAGAATTAGCAGACGATTTAGACCGTGACAGCCCTGCAACATTGCACACTGAGGTATTGTTGGTTATTATTATTTTCCCTCCAAATTATTTCTGACTTTACGTAAACAAAATATGTGACAACTTCATCTTCGTACTACATTAAAGTTTCGAGTTGGTGATTTCTTTAATGAAAAAACTTTAATAACGTTAATTACCCATATTCTTTATACTTTCATCATATCAGAGAATTCTTTATCATCGCATAATGCAGTTTTAAGTTAAAAAGTTACAAAGCAATTCATGTAGTACTACATTTACTCCATTTTCGTGGAAAGATATATATCATTTTTACATTATTTAAAATAATATTAACCATTACAGGTTTTTACCATTTTGCTCCTTTTTTTCTTAAGAAAAAAAAAATACAAACTGAAACATAAATAATATGAAACATTTAAAAATAGTAAAGAATGCTCAGAAATTTAAAATTGTTTTAAGAATGAAAACTTTTGAAGCGAACACTTTCAAATGTAAAAGGCAAGGGTTGATAATTTCAATTGAAGGATGATAAGTCTACTTTACTGAAACGCCAGTTTTTAGAAAATCCTTTTTTACTAAGATGTAATGTTTCTAGATATTCCTTGGAACAAATTTTGATTTATAAATGAGTAAATATTTAATTCTTTTAACAAAATTCACCATTATGTTAGGGTTTTTGTACAATATATTGAATTGATGAAGTTTTAGAAAAATGTTACAATTTCAAATATATATATAATTTGAAAGTAATTTAGAATTTTAAATGTCATTCTTGGGACGGAATGAAGAATATTTCAATTGTATAACATAATTTCGAAGTACTTAAATTATTCTATTAATCTTTGAAATTCTTAAGTATTTAAACTTTACATGGTAAACACCATTTTTCGTTCATTTATACTGTCCGTTTTGAACATGGATTTATTTAAATTCACGTTACAGAGTGAATACGAAGAAGATGATTTCTTCAAGGATGCGGTCAAAAGCAGTTATCTTTTTAATCTAGAAGAGAGCTCTATGAACAAGAAATACAACTTTTCCCAAAAAATATGCTACTCTGGAAGACATGATGTCCGGAACTGATTTTAAGAAACCAACAGCAGTACCAGTTACGAAAACAATTGGGGAAATAATCATAATGGTCGTTAGATATGCTTTTGTAAATGCGTTGTCATTAACTGCAACATTTCAGTTATTTTCTTTAATTAATTGTATTTTTGAAACTCCCATTTTGCCGAACACAAAATATTTAATAGATAAATTATTTTATACCAAGAAATGGGCACATTTTCATGCAATTTGTATTAAATGTCGGGGGTATGCGGGCATGTTGCAACCAAGCAATAGTAGATTGTGTACCAAGGGCGGCATGGTGGCGATTGTGACGAGTGCGAAGTGTACCCGCCCGAGCGTAGCGAGGGCGGTATTCACACGAGTCACATCGCTACCATGTCGCTCGAGGTACACACGACGTTTTGTGTCCAAATTGGTGGAAAAAGTCGCGTTGCGTGCGAGTGCGTAGTTAGCCGCGGGCAGTCAAGTTTCGTGCGGTATGAACATTTTGCCCGTTGGAGCGGGCGGTATGAACATTATCGCCCTTTGAAGCGGGCGGTATGAACATTTCGCCCGATTTTGACGCCAAGGCACAATTGACTGCATGCCGCTCTACGCACAAGCATGCAATGCGACTTTTTCCGCCCGTTTGGACACAAAGATCGTTATGTAATATGTCAAGCATGCAACAATAGAGTTGATATTAAGAACTACGACGATAAACATTTTTTCATAACAATGGACGCTTCATCTTCTATCGCTGAATTAATAGAAAGTAATTCTGGATATTATAATTTCATTATGAATGAGAGGGTTTATAAGAAAGGGTTCATGAATGATATTTACGATGGAAAAATGTATCGAAGTTTCGTAAAATCATTAAGCGAAGCAGATAAACACCAGTACGCAATAGCAACGTTCAATACTGATGGAGCGCCTTTGTTTGAGAGCTCTACCTGTTCAATTTGCCCGATATATTTAATGGTGAATGAATTGCCTTACAACGTGCGAACTAAAGAGTTGGTATTGGTGGGACTTTGGTTTGGTAAAGACAAACCAGACATGAACGTTTTTCTTTCACCGTTTGTAGAACATATGAATCAGCTTTCAACAACGGGAATTGAGTGCAATATTAATGGTATCCGACGTTGTATTAGAATTTTTCCACTGGTTTGCTGTGTTGACTCAGTAGCACGAGCACCAGTTCAAGGATTTGTTCAATTCAACGGCAAAAACGGTTGCGGTCTATGTCTTCACCCTGGAATCTGGGTACAAAACTCATCGAAATCCCGTTCGGGTGGATGTATGAAATATCCCCTACTTAATACCGTTGTAAAGAATCGAAGTATGGCAGATACCATTCTACATGCCGAAGAAGGAACTCTACAAAATCCAGTCTTTGGTGTAAAATCGCGATCACCTTTAATAGATTTAATAAAATTCGATATAATTCGCTGTTGTGTACCAGATAGCATGCACGCCTGTACCGGAGTAGCTAAACAAATTGCGGAATCGTTATTTGGAACAAAAGAAAAGGTAGGATTATTATCTCGTCTGTCAATACCTGGAATTGATAACTTTCTAGCCAATATAAAATGTCCTCATCAGGTAGGCAGATTAACTCTTTTGTAGAAGCTTTGTACATTCTATCTCAAGCTGAAATTCGAAACTTTGAGATAGATTTGGCCGATCAATTGCTACACCAATTTGTAGCTGGTACGGAAAAACTTTATTCTAAAGTAGCTATGACGCTTAATGTGCATTTACTTTTGCACTTATCCAAAAGTCTTTACGATTGGGGGCCACTGTGGGCTCATAATGCATTTGCATTTGAATCGGGCAACGGACAACTGTTGAAAGGAATTCATTCAGCTAAAGGCATTCACCATCAAATATGTCGGCGAATAAGTTTGCAATACAGTTTATGTATGTTGAAAAAAAACGTTAATCCTTCCGTTGTTGTGAAACAATTTTGTACAACCCTTGGCACGAAGATTGTAGAAAAATCTTTTCAACTGAATTCGATTAGATATTTTGGTCCTCCTTCTGCTGTAAATAGATTATGGATAGTACATTTAAGTCTATCCCTCGAAACTACCGTTTCTTATACAAAACTGGTTAAAAATGGTTGTCTATTTACGTCTTCAGGAAAAACTAACACACGTTCTGACAATACATACGCTATGTTAAAAGATAATTCGTATGTTAAACTGAATTATTTTATCCTGGACAGGGTTACGAAAAAGGAATACACTATTGTTCAGAAACTAGTCGTGGTAAATGTTTTTAATAATGAGTATAGAATGTTGAAAAAAATCGTAGACATAGAATCGACAGAATGTGCGGTATTAGCAAATTTAATTAATAAAATTTGTGTTCATATTACTGTAATCGAAAAAGAGTACCTGTGTGCCATGCCTAATTTGTATCCCTATTAATAAAATAGCATGATAATAGCAGTGTGATAATAAAAGTGTGTCAATCATTTGAGAATAAACCTAACTATAAACATTTGCAAAAGCGCATTTTTTAAATCACCACTTCTGCATATTTCAAACATAAATTTAAATACATATATAATTCCAATATTGAATCAAAAACCTCATTATAATACCCTCTTTTTACTTGGCAAGTTGCAGAAGAGGCCAAATTTGTTCATTTAACTCAGAATTTATTTTTTTTTATTTTTTAAAAACTTACAAATTTTCCTGTCAGGATACACATAGGATCCGACGGTGGATCCCGTCTCAAATTCCGACCACGTTTCTGACGCAGGTTCCGAATACGTTTACGACGTAGGTACCGGCGCAAATTCCAGCGTAGGATCCGACGCAGGATCCTATTAGGTTCCGGCGTCGGATCCGGAGCAGAATTTTTCGATAGGGTCACCTTCTAATCCAAATTTCGTCACAGAATCATAATTGCAATGCTTTTAATATCTCTTTTACCGTTCTTAGCCGTAATAATGCGAGGTTATAGAACGGTCATAGAACGGTCAGAGAACGGTCAGAGAACGGTCAGAGTATTCTATGACCTTTCTCTCACACGGGTCCAGTAGGGTTGTACAAAATTTGCTATAAAAATACATAGGGAAGAGACATAAAAAATTACATGTGTGACGGATAACATTATGGTAAACCGATATAAATAATTGCTCACGTAAACCATATAATTTGTCCAAGTAACTAAATTTGAAAAAATAAATATAAATAAATAAAAAGTGTTCAGAATTTTTCTATGAAAAATGCAAAGGGAGAACCTTAAAAATTAACCAAGTGACGGATAGACATTATGGTAAAAATGATATGAAAGAATTGCACGTTTGAAACTATAAAATTGGGCTAAATAACTGAATTTTCGAAAGAAACTATAAAAAAGGTCTTTATCATAATTGTTATATTTGTTATTCAGATTAATTTTATGGTTGCACATGTGCAATTGATTTATATCATTTTTCACAATGTTTATACGTCACATTTCAAATTTTCTAAGTCTTCCCTATGTAATTTCATATAAAAAATTCATATAATAAATTAATTTATTTTAGACAATTGCATTTTTCAATGCAAGTGATTTGTTTGGTTTTTCACGGCAGTCGGTAAAGTCGCCTCATGCACAAAAGAAAAAAATTACAATTAAATGTCATCAGAGACTTTAAGAAACACTGTTTACATTATTCATGCAACTTTAATTAATTTCAGAAACTTTTATCACGTAAATTTCATAATTAAATTAATTTTTTTTAGACATTTGCATTTTTCAATCCAAATGATTTTTTTGATTTTTCACGGCGGTCGGTAAAGTAGAATCACGCACAAAAGAAAAAAATTACAATTGAATGACATCAGAGACTTTAAGAAATACTGTTTACATTATTCATGCAACTTTAATCAATTTGAGCAACTTTTATCACGTAAAGTTCATTACTAAATTCATTTATCTTACACATTTGCATTTCTCAATCTTTAATTCTGTTTTTAAATTTAGCGCGCAAAGTGCTAGTGAGAGCAGCTGAAGCCGCCTTCAGTGACAGGTATTATGTTTTTCTAGTTTTTATCGCTGAAATATAAGATAATTGTATTTATTGCTACACCTTCTAATTCAAATTTCGCCACAGAATCATAATTACAATGCTTTTAATGTCTTTTTTACCGTTCTTAGCCGTAATAATGCGAGGTCATAGAACGGTCAGAGAACGGTCAGAGTATTCTATGACCGTTCTCTCAGCCGGGTCCGCTAGGGAAATCAGCATAACAGTCGATGGATAATACAATCGGAAGGACATTTATGAAAGTTTCCTGAGCTGATAGCTAATTTAAAGACATGTCATTAGCTCCACTAGTATTTGTTATTTTCTTATTCATATTTATATATTAACATACAAAATAATATAACTGAAGTAAGAAGATTTTCTTTGTAATTTGCATAGAAATTCTCTAAGAAACTCGGTTAGGTAGAAACACAGTACCATTTCTTTCAGTGCAACCTGTAATTTCCAATGGTAGTTTAAATATATATATATATATACAAATTGTCATGTAAAAGATGTTAAATTCCAAAAAATTGTATTCAATGTATTTTATTCTTCAGTAAAGGTTTGTCGACTTAGCTTCATTCCAAGAAAATTTTGAGGTGTAAATTTATACGATATATAATTTAGAAATTTTCTTAAATCAGCAAACGCTTCGTTTACATTCATATATTGAAATTGCCACTGTCTATAAGATGTTTCGTACTTTAAAAAATTGTATTCAAAGTATTTCACCCTTTAAAAGTTTAAAAAGTAAATTTTATATTAATTTGGTTATTTTGGCATAGGGTCAGATTCTTTTTATTTACACATTTAGAAATGATCAATGGCAGTTATATATATATATATATAAATAAAAAATAAACCTAAAAGGGAAGGCAAACGTTTCGGCCACATATAGGGGCCCTCTTCAGTGCCGTAAATTAAAAGATTAATTCAAAATTTCATTAAAATATTAAAATTTAGGAGATTATGAAAATAAGGAAAAGCATAAAAATCAAAAACTTATCTCATAGTTTGCACATCAAAATGAAGCAGTCTGGCATGAAGATTAGATACAAGGAGACCAATCTCCATATATCCATTCTCAAAATGAAGTTCCGCCAAGTACATAATTACAAAACTTCCCGATGAGGGCATTTGTGTTCCCTGGGTGCAAAATGGCGTCGCCGAATGCATGATGTCAAAATATTTATCTTATATTTATTAGATTATTATAAACCGTGGATGCCGCCAGTTTGCACTCAGGGAAAACACGTGCCCTCATCGGGAAGTTTCGTAACTAAGTACTTGGCAGAACTTCATTTCGTGTTTTGTGAAGTACGGCCATAAGAGATTGGTCTCCTTATATCTAGTTAAGAAATTCAAGACGGTTGTGATGATTTTTACAAGTCGAGAAAAGCGTGTATTTTTGAAGGAAAAATAAAATGTTTGGTATATCGGATTTACGGACAATCCATTTTAGAATGGATTTGCAAGCAAGGCTTTTCAGAAATATAAATTATTATCATATCTATATATTTTAATTTCCTTATACTATTTGAGTACACATTAATTAGTCCCATAACAGTCGAAATCCCCAGTAAGAAGGCTTGAATTGAATAGAATTTAAAATTTCACAGTTTAACGTAAAAGTAGTGATTTTTTTATTTTACTTAATACCTGATTTTTCCCTGAAGTCTAATTCACATAGCGGGGATTGGTTTTTTGTAAATCTTAATTCTGTTCTATTCACAAAACGTACTATCATTTTTGTTAAATTCCATAAAGTAGAATATATTTTTATTTTGTTTAATTCGTTCTAGTTCAATTCACTTCCTTTTCTTTTCCTATGTTAATTAACATGAATTGGATTATGCTTTTTTTCTTTTACCACTAACAGAATAAGACACAAAGGAAAAATCAGGTATTAAATGGAATTAATTTTTTTAATCCTATTCAATTCAAGCCTTCTTACTGGGTCGTCTTTTGTCCACAGAAAGATTTCAAATTCTTTAAATTTGAATTATTTGAGTAGGTTTAGTAATGAAAAAAGATCGCAGGTTTTTATAATTTCTAAATTTTACGCCACAAATGCAAGAAAAGGAACTGGTAAGCGTAAGGGATTCTGTGCGTTGATTAGCATTGACATACGCAATGCGTTCAATACCGCGAGATGGGACATCTGCATCGAGGCGATGATGCGGAAAAAAGTTCCAGACTACATGTTGCGAATGATGGATGACTATCTGAGCGACAGGTGGGTGATATACGAGGGCGACAAATGGTCTCTCAAAGAAGAGATGACATGTGGCGCTCCTGAAGGGTCGCGGGTGGGTCCACTCGTTTGGAACATCATGTATGATGACTTCCTGCGCATGGACCTGCCTGCTGGAACGAGCATCGTCGGCTTCGCGGATGACGCACTTGTCGTGTGCGCCGCTGACGACGTCGGAATCCTAGAGCTGAGGATCAATGAAAGTCTGTGGCGAGCAAAGCGTTGGTTGGATGGCAGAGGCCTTAAAATGGCCCCTGAGAAACCGAGGCTTTGCTCGTTACGGACAGGAGATCCTTCCAATATCCGAGGATCGTTCTCGGAGAGCATGAAGTCGAGTGGAAAACAAGCATTAAGTACCTGGGGGTGCAGCTGGATCGTAGGCTTAGCTTTGGCGAAAACCTAAAGATCGCAGCTGCCAAAGCCATCCAATGTGGAGCGATCTTGACCCGGCTTATGCCAAACATTGGTGGACCCAGGGAAGCGAAAAGAAGATTGGTGGCCAGCGTGGTCCATTCGAAGCTGCTTTATGCAGCTCTGGTCTGGGCCAATGCATTGCAAAACCATGCTATCCAGAAGAAGCTGTTCTCGGCGCAGAGACTTGTCGCGCTGAGAATAGTTTCGGCATATAGAACTATCTCGACGAGCGCTGTGCTGGTCCTGGCGAGCGTCCCGCCAATACATTTATTGGAGGAGGAAAGGCAGGAAACCTTTCAGCTTCGCAAGGAGCTTACCTGCACCGACCTGCAGGAAATCGCTCGCGCGAAGGAGGCCATCCGCAAGGATGGAAGGCGCAGACTCGTCGAGAAATGGCAGATGAGATGGCATGGTGAGCAGACAGGGAGATGGACCTACCGCCTGATCCCGGAGCTCGCCACCTGGCTGAACAGAATGCACGGGGAAGTCGGCTTTTACCTGGCGCAAGCGCTCTCGGGCCATGGCTGTTTTAACGCGTACCTGAGGCGCTTTAAGAAGATAGACGAGGAGACGTGTCGCTACTGCGATTCTCCGGTGGATAACGCGGAGCACGCACTCTTCGTCTGCGCAAAATGGGGTGTGGCTAGGGGGGTCCTCGGTCAGGCGGTAGGTTCCGAACTTACTCCTGACACGATGGTCCCCCTCATGCTCCAGTCTGAACGGTTCTGGACGCTCATCGAGGCATTCGTCACACTTGTGATGAAGACGAGAGAACTTGATGGGCGTCGAGAGCGAAACAACGGGGAGGGCCAGTAGAAATCGCGTCCGGGCCTGCACCCGCGGCCCTGCGTCTCGGGTAGACTTGGCTGTCCGCGTCGTTCGGGGGTGGAATCTGTATGTTTTCTCCCCTAGGTGGCGCGGCTAGTCGGCTTGCCTAGTGGGCGTGTGGCCGCGGATGCAGGTTCCGAGCGAACGGATGACGGAGGAGTCGTACGCGACTTTAATGGAACCAACCACCCGTGAAGTATAAAGCCGAAAGGCGGTTCCACGGGTGGTGTATTGGTTCGACAGAGGGGGTTTTTTGGTTTTAACAGGTATGCCTAGACCCGCCCTAGGAGAGTCCTGTACAACGTCTATAAAAGATTTTGCCATTTTTCCTCCTCACCAAAAAAAAAAAAAAAAAAGAATTTCTAAATTTTAGTTTTATTCTTAGATGTTTAAACTTCATTAGTTTTAAAATTATTTAGAACTTTTAAAAAATCCGCGTTTATACTGAAAGTATTGCAAGTACCATTTCTTACTATCTAATGTGACATGTTTGAGGATATGTCTTGTTGTTTACGGACTCCAGAGTTACTTGCAGTGGACTTTTCAATTTAAAGGAACAACAACCTTGATATTTGTTATTTGTAAATTAAAATAAAATTTATTATTTGAATGAGGAACATAAACAAAATCACATAAAGAAACTGGCACTGGCCCGACTGCCTCTGTTTTTATATTTTATACAGCTTCTACACTTCAATCATTTTTCACGCCTATTTTTTTTTAATCTCTTCACAAGAACATTCTTTCATACAGACAGCAACAGTCGCATACATAATAACTATTATAATTATTCCATAGATAAAAAAAATTAGTAGTCAAACTAAGGACTATACAGAAAAAGGAAGAAAACTGCTTATAGCTAGCGCTATCTATCCACGCTCAACACCAACACTCCTCCTTAAGCAGTTTTTTGCGTAGTTTTTCGAATGGACCTTTACTCAAGGCCTTTGTAAAGATGTCAGCAATTTTTTCCTTCGTGTTCACATAAACGAGATGCACGGTTTTGCTGACATGCTGATTAATAAACTTACGACGTATTTCGATGTGCTTTTTCCCTTTTGTCAACCTCCCTTCTTCTGCATTGTCCAATATGTGTATCGCTGCTTTATTGTCGATGAGTAGATCTGTTGGTTCATTCAGAGCAGCCATACCTAGTTCTAGAATCATACGACGAATCCAGCAAACTTCCTGTATTCCGGTAACTGCAGCACGATATTCTGCTTCAGCTGATGAAATAGAGGTGATTGATTGCTTCTGAGCAATCCAAACAATTGGACCTCCGTGATCAATTAGAACTCCACTTATCGAGATCATGTCTGACTCTACTCCACCGTAAATCGAGTCTGTATATGCTTTCAGTTCAGCTTTTCCATTGAAAAATATGCCAAAGTTTTGAGTTCCCTTCAAATGCCGGAAAACTCTTTCAATCATCTTCCAGTGACTGACACTCGGATCGCTGACTTGACGACTCAGAAAGTTCACTGTGAAGCTGATATCAGGTCTTGATATGGTCGAAAGATACAGAAGGCTTCCGACAATCTCACGGTACGGTTTATTCTTTAATGCCTTGTCATTGACATTTTTTTCAGTTAACATTCCAGGTTCGATAGGTGTTGCTACCGGATATGCTTCTTCAAAACCAAATCGAGACACTATTTTTCGAGTATACTTCTCTTGTGTAACAAGTATACCATTTCTCATCAGATGAATTTCCATTCCAAGATAGAATAATTTTCCTTGTTTCGGGTTTTTAGATGTTATTTCAAATTTTCTTGTCAATTTGCACAAAATTTCTTCAATTTCGCGTTTGTCATGTCCGATTACAATGCCGTCGTCTACAAATACTCCTATGATCACTGACTTTGTTTCATTGTAAAAAATGCATGGGTTGTCATCAGTGTTGTCCATCTTTATTTCTTTCAAGTAGTTTGTAAACTTGTCATTCCAAGCCTTTGGAGCTTGCTTAAGACCGTGCAGGCTCTTCTTTAACAAACAAACTCTGCCGGAGTTATCATCGAAGCCCTAGGGCTGGAGCATGAAGATTTTTTCCAACAGATCTCCATTCAAGAAAGCTGTCTTAATATCAAATGTTTGAATATGTAATTTTTCGCTTGCAGCATAACTCAATAACAGACGAATACTGGCATGTCTAGCCACAGGTGCAAACGTTTCATGATAGTCTATTCCAGGTTTCTGATCAAAACCACGAGCGACTATACGAGCCTTCTGACGACCATCAACTTTCTCGCGTAAAACCCATTTGCATGTCAGTGGCTTGCGACCTTCTGGTAGATTGACTAACTCCCAAGTCTTCATATATTTCAACGAATCAATTTCCTCCTGCATTGCTCTTTTCCACCTGGGGTCCTTCAAGGCATTTTTGACAGATATATCTTGAATTTCGCCAATCATGACATATTCATTGTACTTTGGATGTGGCTTAATGTTCTGACGATTTCGTAAACCATACCTTGGCACGCTTCCACTTGCTTCTTGACCAGATTCTGATTGTCCATCATCGCTATCACTGCTTCTATCTGGCTCCTCCTGAAAGTTTCCACCATCGCTTGATTTTGTTTCAGACGCGCTTTCGCTACTAGTCTCAGACTTGTTATCGTCTGCCAATTCGTAGTCCATTTCGATATATCCTTTTTCTGGGCCAATCTTCTTGTTGAACAAAACATTACAGGAGACTTTGAATTGACGTTTATCTGGAAAATAAATACGATAACCTTGTTCTTCTATGTCGTATCCAACAAAAATTCCCTTCTTGCTCTTCTCATTCATTTTCTGACGTTGATGATCTGGTATCATCATGTAACATTCGCAGCCAAAACTTTTCATGGAATTCAAACTAACTCGACGACCAAACCATAAATCAGCTATACTCTTTCCAGCAACACTGCTAATACCAGTTTGGTTTATCGTGAAAACTGAATAGTTTCCTATATATGAATAATTTCCTGTCAAATGATGAGTAGCACCGCTGTCCTTAATCCATGACTCATGACTGTTAGACAAACCCTGAAGAATTGTTAATGACAGAGCAACTGTAACAAATGACTTGACCTTGTTCTTATCATCATTTGACTTTTTTTTGTTACATTTACAAATTTTTAATTGAGTATATATTTCCCTTCACACGGTTTTTTATGTTGAACACAGGGCTTAACAAAATATTTATTTTTCATTTCATTCGTTTCAAGCTGGAAAATAAAAATGGAAAATACTTCTATTTAGAAGCTTAAGCTTTTTATTTATTTTTAAATATATTTTCAGTTATATGTGGATAACATAAAAAAAATATTGTTCAGGGTCTCAAGAATTCTTCATGCGTATCCACAGTATATATTTTACGAAGTTTAATGTGTTCTTTTTTTTATTTTATATTAATTGATTTATGTAAAATGTGTATTTTATGTCCTAGAATCATTTTAGGAACATTTTTTCATTTCATATCGTTCATAAACTTAATTATTTAAAATTTTTTAAATATTTGTCTATTAGTACAATGCTTTTGTAGAGCGTGCCGCGTGCAGCGCCGCTCTGGTGAGAAAACTTCGCACATAGAAACTATAATCACTAAGGAACCGCCATTTTGTTTTTAGTCGGACAGGGCTGGTGGAGACGTTCCACATGTTATATCGGCTAGAGATCCTCAAGGGAGAGTTGAGACACAGATTCTAGGGCGCATCACGATTAGTCCGGAACCAGAATTCGTCACATCTGCGCGAAAAATTTGAAATATGTAAACGTTGTAGATGCGCGTTTGTAGGTTAGGAAAGTCAGTGTCATATGAGAAAAGAGCAAAAATGATTCCATTTGTGGGCGTCTAATAGGGATAAGCATAACCTCATATAAAAAAAAATGAGAAAGCGTTCAAGATTAAAAAATGATCCCACAGACATAAAGTACCGTACAAAACGCCATAGAAATTACTTATTTTTCTCTGTTTTATACTTTTTATGTTTCATAGTGTCTGTACTTTAGAAATAGTAAAAATTTAGAATGTTCATTCGAATTATTGCTACTTGCAAATTATAAGCGCGTTGTTTTGTTAAAGCATGAAATTATCTAACAAAAGCTTATTGTAGGAAACTTTTAACAGTATTCAGGCACCGCTGAAAACTTCCGTAGCTCACATTCAACTGATTGTAGTTTGAAGACTGACAGTAAGGTAAAAGAAGTCAAGAATGATTGTAGATAATATATTTTCTATTGTGGAAGCCGTTCCAAAAATAATAAACTGATATGTATAGTAACCATTTATTTCGTTTCAATTGTAGAATTTGACTGTGCTTGACAAAAACGCATCTCTGAGTGGTGATTTCAATAATATACAAGCAGGCACTTCTGGTACTCTACCTACAGATTCTGTGGACTATAATTTGGAAGCTGGTAGCAAGGTAAAAAAAATTGCGATGGAAGTTTTGTACAGTTCTAAATAAATATTGATTTTCAAGTTTCAAAGTACGCTTGTCATTAAAAATTGTTTCAATTGACATGTATATCGAATAATGATAGTGCTCTTATCTCGTAGGACTTAGTCATTACGCCAAGAACTGAAGGTTCATCACAAAATGATTTGAGTATAGCCACTTCGTCTGCTGCTTTTAAAGATTGTGAATTCATTGAAGTTGAAAATGAGGTAAAATATTCTCCCTCTAAATAACTCTACTTATGATACAAAAAACAGTACCTAATTAACCTTTTCTTGTATTGAAAAAAACATGTTTAATATCCCAGTAAGAAGGAGTTGATTGGGACGCATAAAGTGGCATTAAACATTTGAATGCGTTTGTATGCGTATTAATTGCATTTTAGGGCCAAAAGCATTAAATGGCATTGCCCTGCTCAATACTTTCTACCGAGGAAGGTATTGTATGGCATTCAAACGCCGAACCGCTTTGAATGGCATTAACTACTCAACTTTCTGCGCATTCAAAATGATTGAAGCAAGACAAGTTTTATCGAGTAATGCGCATTGAATAGCATTTGGGACAAAAATGCAATTAATACGCATTTGAAGGCATTCAAATGTTCGTTTTTTAATGCCATTTTATACATCTCAATCAACTCCTTTTTACCGGGATATCATTGCATATTAATTAAAAATTGTCATAAAATGTGTACAAGGTTTTTTTCATTACTTTTTATGTAGGAAGCTATTCCGTGTGGTGTGAAAAGCGACCAACTACCTGGGAATGTTTTGGAAGATGAGGAATATCGTCTGATATCAGAGATTGCTGATGAGAAATTAAAAAAATTATTTGAGAAACAGTTGAGGACCATTGAAGGCTTGAGGAAAAGGTTACAAAATCTAAAACACGTACAAAGAAAATTAGAGATCAGGCGTCATGATGTATATAGACAGAGTTTAGAAACTTTATTCACAGAAGATCAGATTGAACAGTTAGTCCTGAAAATTCAGAATGGGGACAAATCAAAACCAGGAAAGTACTCGAAGTCTACAATCAAAAAAGCACTCCGTTTGAAATTTACTTGTGGAAATGCAGGTTATGATGAGCTTTCAAAACAAGGAATACCTCTGCCTTCCCGGAGAACTTTAAGCTAAAGGATTGAGCATATCAAGTTCGAACCTGGCATATCAGATGAAATGTTTGATTATTTAGAGAAAAAAGTGGGAACTTTAACCGACACTGATAAGGAATGCTTGCTTGCTATAGACGAAGTTTCTATTAAATGTGGACGTATGTACGACCCTCAAACTAAACAGTATCTTGGAGATATAACCATTCCGTCGAAGGATAAGGGTAAGAAAAATTCTAATACTAATTATCAATCCGTAGATAACAATAAGCCTAAGCATGGCATGGTATACATATTAGTGGGTACTGCATGTCGGTGGAAGCAAATTATTGGATACGACTTCACTGGCAGTGGATTTGATGGAACAAAATTCAAACCGAATATTTTGCAGATCATCGAGAAAGCTGAAAATATTGGATTACGGGTCAACAGCGTAACATCTGACATGGGACCTTCCAACGTTGCTTGCTGGAAGTCCTTTGGAGTCACAGCTGGTAGAAACAGGAATATTGAAAACTCTATTCCTCACCCATTTCCAAGACAGGATCCAGACATAAGGCTGTTTTTTTTCGCAGATGTGCCTCATATATTGAAAAATATCGTTTCCGGTATCATCAGTAATGGAAAAATATATATTCCTGAAGATTTGCAGGAGACTTACGATTTGCCCACCAATGTCGTCAATACTGAACATTTAGTAGAAATGCTGAAACTGCAAGAAGATTTAGCGTCCACACTGACGCCGGGCCTTCATGTGCAAGATGTTTTGCTAATAAAAAATAGGCAATTTGCGAAAATGAAAGTAAACAGAGCGAAGAAAATTTTAAGCCCAGAAGTTGGTGCAGCGCTTTATTTTCTTGCTGATGAAAATTGAAAACCTGAATATATTACAACTGCTTGGTTTGTCTCAAATATTGCAAAATGGTTTAGACTGATGACGTCTCGTAATTTACAAAACGCAATTAGCACATTTGATAGAAAAAAATACGAAGAAACAATCTCATTTTAAAGGGAAATGGTAAACCTTTTAAGTAACTTGCGAGTTGGTGATGCAGGTATTTTCAAACCTCTTCAAAAGGGTTTCATGCTGTCTACTACATCCGCAATACAATTGAGCCAATATCTTTTGGAAAAACGAGGTTTCAAATTTCTCCTTACGTCAAGACTTACGCAGATTGCATTCGATCAAAACACGTCACTCCAAATGTTTGAAAGAGTTCGAAATTGTCCTTAAATCTTTTTCATAAATTTATTTGATTTATGTGAACCCAAAGGTGTGGAAATAATTTGTACGAAGCCTTATTTGTGTAACAATCAGTCTTTATTTATATTTTGCTTGATGGCAAATCCTTTTATAAAATATATCAGAAACGCTTAACAAATAATAATTCGAAACCAATAATCGTCGCGAACCAATAATCGGAGTGAGCGCACTCTCTATCTATTGTGGATTGCTCGGTGGCAAATCCTTTTATAAAATATATAAGAAACGCGTAACAAATAATTCAAAAAGAATAGGTGGCGCTGACGTCGCGAACCAATAATAGGAGTGAACACACTCTCTATCTATTGTGGATTGCTCGGTGGCAAATCCTTTTATAAAATATATAAGAAACGCGTAACAAATAATTCGAAAAGAATAGGTGGCGCTGACGTCGCGAATCAATAATAGGAGTGAACACACTCTCTATCTATTGTGGATTGCTTGGTGGCAAATCCTTTTAGAAAATATATAAGAAACGCGTAACAACTGATAATTCAAAAAAAATAGGTGGCGCTGTCGTCGCGAACCAATAATCGGAGTGAACGCGCTCTCTATTTATCGTGGATTGCTCAGTGGCAAATCCTTTTATAAAATATATCAGAAACGCTTAACAAATGATAATTCGAAAAAATAGGTGGCGCTGTCGTCGCGAACCAATAATAGGAGTGAATACACTCTTTATCTATTGTGGATTGCTTGGTGGCAAATCCTTTTATAAAATATATAAGAAACGCGTAACAGATGATAATTCGAAAAAATAGGTGGCGCTGTCGTCGCGAACCAATAATCGGAGTGAACGCGCTCTCTATTTATCGTGGATTGCTCAGTGGCAAATCCTTTTATAAATCTGTAACAACCGCGTGACAAATAATGATTCGAAAAAAATAGGTAGCGCTGTCGTTGCGAACCAATAATCGGTGTGATCGCACTCTCTATCTTGTCTTACTTGACGGTCGGTAAAAACACTACGTGAGAACAACCAAAGTAGGGTTTGTTGAAGTTGAACAGATGGCGCTGCTCTCGCTAAATGGGGTAACCCCAAAAATCAGTGTACTCGTAGATTTAAATAACTAAATTCACTTGGCCGCCAAGACGGCGTGCGCAAGCGTTAAAAAGAGATGGTGATTGGCAGCCTGGGCGGCGTGCACCAATCAGAGACAACTTAAAGGTACTCGTCACGGCAGCCAGTCATAAGCGTACACCGTGGAAAGGGAGTGATCAAGATGGCAGCCTAGGCAGCGTACAACATAGAGGGAAGAGAGACAGCCTGGGCAGCGTACATCTCTCTTTTAGGATGGAGGAGAACCGTCTCTGCGCCTGGGCAGCGGACCAGAGAGCGGGTGGAGGCACAAAGGTTTATCGTGGAGCCTGGATAGCGTACCCACAATCGACACTTATCTTCTGGAGCCTGGGTGGCGTACCCAGAAAACAAGTATAATTTAAATTGTGAAGTTGCACTAGAGCCTGGGCAGCGTACCTAGTGTTCTTCGTAATGTAAAATATTTTACCAGTCTGCTGCTGCTCCTCGGTGACCCTTTGGCTACTTCCGTAGGTGCTGCTGCTGGGACATGAGTCCCGACTGGAGATCCTGAGATCCCGGCTAGAGATACCGCTGATGATTGCGCAAGCTAGGTTATAGCCTCGCGGTTTCGAGTCTACAGTGAGCAAGCTCGCGCTGCGAGCCTAGCGGTGACTGTTCGAGTCGCTGCCCCTGTAGACCTGCTATGCCGCGGAGTGCATGTAGTGCTGGTAGCCTATATGCTGGCGTGGATGGGTCGACGTGACCGTTTCATGTTCTTCAATTTAAGTACGATCTTCGACTAATATCTATCTCACAATATATAAAACCTGTAAAAACCAGCAACTATGAGTTTGATGACAGCACTTATCTGGTCGATTTTTTGAATACATATGAGCCTCTAAAACTAAACTCGAAAAATATAGTAAATAGTACGAGCGAAAGTAGCGTATCTTTAGATCAGTCAAAAAGAAATAAGTTTTCAGTTAATGTTGAAGTAAATGATGTTTTGAAAACGGAGAACGTACTGAGAAAAGTATCTGTTAATATTTTACCAGATACTTCGGGTGAACAAAATAATGCGCCTACATCAGTCATTAATCCTTATCATTCTTGGCAACAAAATCCTCAATCACATTTTGAAGATATTCCCATGTTTCTCAATGATGACCAACGATTCTTTGTAAATTTCCCGAGTCCGATCAACAATGTAGAAAAAAATGCCTTGTATCAAGCAGCTGGACATTTGATTTACAGTTTATAAAGCAAAGCAAAAATAACATATGTGAATCTTGTATAGCATCCGTCGGATCTAGAGAGTATACTCAGTTACCTTATTCTACATACACCAGTTACAGATGCTATAAAGAAAATACCCTTTTTTTCTTAAATGAGGATACTTTTCAATTCTTCTTAGAATTAGACCACATATTCAGATCGAACATTCCAATTATAAATGGACAAAAAAATCTAAATGTATTTAACTCCCTGTTGTCATCATTTCAGAAAGTTGTAGTTTATCACGTTTTACCGTGCCATAATCTGAAAGACAAAATTTTACGCAGATTTCTCATGTTTCGCTTACGAATTTGTAATCAAGCCAAAATAAAAGAAAAAGAAGTACGGTACGATAGTAAAAGTGTGGCAATGCACACTACCTTTCAGTAATTTTTCATAATAAACTTTTTTTGTCTTAAAAATGGTTTATTTCTTTCCTTATTCATTCCTTGCTTACGTCTTCTGTTGACTTTATTACATAATATAAGTTCACTTTCTTTGAAATATTTGTTTCTTTCTTGGATTGTACAAACTTGAAGTCGACATCTCTAGCGAATCAGGCTTACCTAATCACGTGCAAAATGGCTGAAGTCGATTCAAACTGACTCATGCATGGGTATTATATTACTCCCATACTGAATCTGTTTTTCATAACATTTGATAGATTATTTCAAGATAACACTTTTATCTATTGATAATACTGATTTTTATAACAGAATTTAAACTCAGGGATCCTTAGTTTTCAGAAGTCAATGTTATGGGTCCTATTGATCTCCAAATTTGACAGCTAAGTCGCGCTTTTGAAGCTTATGTCAAGTCTTATAAAGGTAAATTTACTTATTTAGCTACTAATAGCGTTGAGTGAAGATAGGTATAGAGGAGACATCCAGGGCGATTGAATGGGTCAAACCTTGCGGGGAAAGACGCCAGGGGTAGGTAAAGTTCCAGAACCAAACACGGGGAGCGACACTTTCGAAAGTCGCCAACATCTCACGGATAAGAAGTAGGTTGTAGCAGTAAGGCCCAAACTTGTGTTGGTGAGTCTGCTGTATTCATGATGGGTCAGGTAGTCCTCGTCAATTCAACCCTAGCTTATCAACAGAATTTCACAAAATAGCTTTTTACCTCTTTTCCTTCTACTTCGCTCTTTAGTAGTCTTTTCCTAATATCGGATATATGTTTTAAAAAAATATATTTATAAAATAATACAAAAAAGAGTATATATAAAATATTTTATATTATAATTTTTATAATATAATATATATTTATTATATATATAAAGTATTTTATATTATAAATTTTGTATTATAATATATAAAAGAATATATATAAATAATAAATATATATAAATAAACCATGTATTGCTCTTAATATATAATAATTTGTTAGAGAATGTAAATGACCAGCTTCAGATCTAAAGTTATATAAATTTTATAGACTTTGACAGTAAGATAGGCGAAAGGGCTCTTTTATGACTACTTAGCAGTTACTGTAAAGCAGTAATGTAATTATAAAGAACCATCTCTTCGATCGTCATCTTTTAAGATTATAAATCTTAAATCCACCGACCTGCAGGTGCAAATTATAGGCGTTATGAAATAGTATATTACCTGCCTAGGCGCATAATGAGGGTTATTGCGTGACGAGCGACAATGCTCGCAGGAGATCGAAGCCAAGGCGTAGTCGAGACGTAGCTGAGACGAAGCGGAGGCGCGATCAGTCCTGCGAGCATTGTCGCGAGCCTCGTGATTTCCCGAATTGTGTGCATTGGCACGTATTCTATTTTATGTGACTTCGGTGCGTATACGAGTTTTTATGTGTACACTCGAATCTAATCTAGTATTGTAGTTGTTTGCGGCGCTAGTCATTACACTTGATATCTCACGACTAGTCCCGGCCATTTTGATTTTATCGATCTTGTGTAGTAGTAATGGATTTTAATAGACGCATTCGCAGTTCAAATGTACAAGGCTTTGCCAGTAAGGTGCTAACGCTGTACGAAGAAGAAGAATAAGAAGAAGAAGAATAAGAATACTGTGCTCCGTTGCATGGCTATAGGCGCATGCGCAGTTCAATTTTTATATTTCATTCCTCTGTAGCGCAATATACTACATTGCGCTACTGTTAACTGTAGCGAAAAAACGAGTTTGCGCGCCGGTGGCACATAGACATTTTGAAAAAATGAAGATATTCACAATTTTTTTGGAAGTTATTACATATTACAAACCAAAAATAAAAAATGAATCGTTTTAACTTTATTACTTCTTTACTATACATTAATTGAAATAACTTTTCTCTGTTTAAGTAATAAAAAAACATTTTTAATCATAATTAAAAATTTCTGGGGACTCAAATAATTAATTTACGTAAATTCTGTAATTTCTTTTTTATTGAATAAATTCTATTTATTAAATTCCATCTAATCGACTAAATAATCACTATTAAATATCTAAAATTCAATTTTTTAAACAGAATTTAGAATGCAAAATTGTTCGCTTCAATAAGATATACAAATGTTGTATATCTACACAGTTTCTCATAAAATGTGTAATTTTCGTTTCAATTTCAAAAAACGATTAAAATTTGTCCTTATCTTTGATTTGCGAATATACATCTTTATCCAGGCCCCTAAGAAAGTTACCTATTGTGGTGATCCTATAAGCTTCGCATATTCCTATCGCTTTTTCCATAAGTGTATCCTCTAACGTTTGAGTTATAATTTTGTTTAGAATTTGGTTCACTCGCGCCCCATACTCAGGAATAGTTTCAACGGGTTTTCTCTTTATTTTTGCCAAATTTTGCAGCAATTGACTTGGGTCTTCTAAAGTCGAATAAATTAATTCTAAAGTTTTCAACATTTCTCCCAGTTTTATTCCAGCGTGATCCTGAATATGTAGGCGAGCTTCCCCAATTATTTTCGTCCTAATTAGCATCGTCAGGTAGGGCATTTCCAGAGGACTGATCATGGAAATTGAAGCTCTACAATGCTCTGTAAGCATTTTAACAGACATATTCTTTCTATCAAATGAAGGAATAATGTCACGAACGATTTTAGATATTTTTGTCGGATCTGGAGTTCCTGCAAGCGAAGTTAAAGAATTAAAAGGAGCATAAACCTGCATAGAATTTTCAGGTAATCCAGAATTATTATTCCATGAACCACCCCCTGGTCTCGAACTAACAGATGCTGCCAAATTTCCTATCGCTAAATTCGATGCACTCGCACTGTTTGTCGGTATTGCGTTATCTGGCGAACTCTCGGAAGTGTTTATTTTTGGATTCGCAGAATCGGTAGTAACAACCGTTTCTGGGTTTTGAACAGGTGAGGGTCTAACACCCTTAGCAGCCTTCCTACACGTGTAAGAGGCATTTTGAAATTTCAGATCTCAATGCGTACGATCAGAATTAAATTTGAAGAAAATTATACAGGTAAGTAAAATTAAATTCAAGGAAAATTATATAGGCAAGTAAAAATTTAAATTTAACGAAAATTATATAGGTAAGTAAAAATTTTAATTTCCTCTTAATACTAATTCAAATTTATAATTAGATTTTATTCTATGGGCACTAATGTACTATATTTAAATATAATTAATGCGATTCTTATTTATAATTCTACTATAATCCTAAATTGATACTTCAGTGTTTATCTTTAAAACAATATACTAAATTTACTGAAAATAAATCAAAAAACAAAAACCACGCCCTTGAGATCCAAAATTATTAATTTAAAAAAATTAGTTATTGCGACTTACAGTTTCAGGAACTAATCCAACTTAACTTATCAGTTGTCACTGTTGCCACTTCACTTTCTCTCTTTTTATTTTACTATTTCAAAATTGAGAGAATTTAACTTCACAATCACTATTACTTCACTCTTGGAAATCCTACGAAGGCGGGTCCTGAAGTCCAAGAATCGTTGCTGGTTCGGCAAGGTCCCATGAAGTCCTTTGGAGTCCTTTCGTCCTTCACAATCCCTAGGTACAGTAAGCCTCTTGTCGGTCGGTCCCACGGTGCCGTTACCCTTCCCGGGCCGGTATCTGCTTCCGTCCAAGTCTTTGATATTTTCCCCTTCCAAATCCTGCACACCTCGTGGGCCAAGGAACTACTCGATCCACCCCCGGTATCCACAAAGCATACAAAATAAGGTCAAGGCACTTGGAAGTTTTCTTTCCTTCACAACACTATAATTTGATAATACCAAATTCCGTTGGCACAAGAATATTTCAACGGTCCTTATACAAAATTTCCGCACAAATATGCTAAAACAGTAGGTGCGACTGGCATTATTTGAATCTTTCCGCCCTTTCAACAAAGCACTGATTCAAAATTTGGAAATGCTGTGCAGGCTTGACCTACAGAAATCGTCCTTCTGACCCAGTTCCAGCGGTTTAGCAAAAATCCCACCGCTGCTACCAATTGCAGTCATCATGATTACGCTACAGCGTAAAGCTATAGTTCAGCCAGTGCGCTAGGGTATCTGCCATTGGTAATTTTTAAATGTGAAAATAAAAAGAATCGGACTCTATGCCAAAATAACCAAATGAATAAGACTTCAGTGAATTTTGGGTCATTATAATAGCAGTCATGTTCTCAAACATGTCACATTATATTTCAAAAAGTAGTTTTGTAGAATTAGAATCATACCAAAAAAATTTAAGGTTTAAAATTGTATGTGCATTTAGATATAACTCAATTGCTTTTTAAAATCATCATACTTTTAATTTATATGTATTTATCTAAATTGTTATATAAAATATGTTACGTATCATAAACAATTTTCAAAGTATTTTATTGGAGGAAATAGTTTTCGTTTCTTTAAATACTAAAATCGTTTAGTTACACCTATACATCGAAATTGTTGTGTTTCTGAATACTCATATCTTTTAATCACTCTTGTATATCGAAACTGACCTGTGAAATTTCGTGTGTACGTAAATTTGGATATATATAATTTATATAATGTTTCAATATTTAATTTTAAAACTTGTATCCCATGTTAAATCATATTTTATTATAAAATATTCTTCATATGATTTTTTAATTAAAGTACCCAATTAATGAAGATATAAAATACTGAAATCAATATTTTTTGTGAATCTTTAAACATCTATTGACTTTAAATTTCACTAAAAAATGATTTTTTAAGTATTTAAATAATCTTAAAATTTCACAAAATCTTTCAAATATTTGTTTCAGGTCAACCTTTTTCAAAATATCTAAAAAAAGTGTAATTTTTTTAATGATATATTTTGTAATTTTGAATTTGGCGTCTGTTTCGGGCCATCCTTTGCAGTGTTACGAGCCGTGGAACGTCTAATTTACGCGACACGTGTAATTGGTGTGTCACGTATCCATGACAGTTATATTATATATTATAATTATATAATACTATTATGCTATTATATCATATAACACGTTTTATTATTGTTATAAATATTGTTGTTAGATACATCTAATTGTTTTTATAAATAATTTCACTATTACTATTAACTAAAATATCAATAAACAATTGATTTTATTGACAAAATACTAATTACAACAAATATTACCTTTTATTATTATTAACTATCATTATTACTATTGTTAATAATAACAATTACCCGGTCCTGCATTGGTTTCTTCGGAAATCGATCAGGGGGCCCTAGAACAGGCCATCGGGTGAGTCCTCAGGTTGCGGATAGAGGGGCCCTGTACCGAGGGTTACTGCTGAATACGGATACAAAACTAAATAAGCAGTCGCGGACAATGTTCCAGGGATGGTCCCGAAGGAATAACCCCCAAGCCAAGGTGTTAACTACCGTGCCGAGGGCTGCATGGCACCAGGTAGTGGTGTCTCACACGGTGTCTCTAGGAAACCAGGCCACCTCCTAGAGTATTGAGGCCTTACCCCTGCATGCGGGGCTCTGCAGGGGCGGACCGAATACTTCACTAGCTAATCGTGGGAATAAAAATGGAGTTTAAAAATTTAAATAAAAGTGTATGTGAGGAGTTGTTTGGAGGCGAGTTGGACGTGATGGAGGAGACGGTGGATGCGTTCGAGACCGATAAGTCCCAGCTACGGCAGTACCGGGACTGGCTCCACAAAAGGAACGAAAAGCAATTGGAGATCCTAAGGAAGGTAGAATCGGCCGGAGAAATCTCGCCGTGCGCGCCCAGAAGCGGTGGTCATTAAACCAGCAGAGGGAATGAGCTACGCGTCTATCTTGCGCGAACTCAAGAAGCGCGTCAACCCTGACGAACTGGTCGCCACAGTTCAAGGAATTAGGGAGATGCGTTCCAAGGATTTGCTGGTGGAACTGAAATGTTCCACAAAAAGCAGAAAGAAGGAGGAAAAGCCCCGGAATGACCATATACCGGGGACTATGCGCTGTGCGGCTTTTCGGGAGGCAGCCCCGAATAGGAAGCCTTAGAAAGGCCGCTATGGGAGAGAACCTGGACCTGTTGTGCCAGGAAACAGATGAAGAAGCAAGGAAGAAAGGCAAACATCGCCTTAAGATGGCCTCCACCCTGAAGTAATGCCTAACGGCGGTTCCGGGGTGGGATTCCACGGCCCAGAGACAGGGAGGGAGTTTTAGTGGGTAGGGCTGCGCAAGCAGCAGAGTACCACACACCTGGGGGGCACGGAGTTCCCTTGACGGTGCATAAAGCATTTCTCCCTTCCTACAAAAAAAAAAAAATAATAATAATAACAATTAACAAAATGCAACAAATGTTATATAACAAAAATATTACTTCAACCTTGGTATTTAAAATTATTATTAATCACTATTATTATTAATATTTTATATTGTTATTAACAATAATGGTGAAAGTGCAAAAAATATTAAATAATAACAATGTTACTTCAATTTTTGTATTTGCAATAATTATCAATCACTATTATTATAATTATTTCATAATGTTATTAAAAGTTGCAACAAATATTATGTAACAATAATGTTACTTCAAATTTTATAATAATAATGTTTATAAATAATAATTATTATTGTTAATATTCTTATTTGATGTTAATCAACGATCATCAATTAATTATAAAATACGTTCTTTTTAATAACTATTCAAATCACTATTATGTTATTTTATAAACAAGAGCAATGTTTAAATATAAAGATTAATAGAATTATAAACAAATCATAATCACCATTTATGTACAACAATTGTATTATAATTACTCTATTACTTACCTATGTATACAAATAATGTCATTGACCCTTGCGACTAAATCTACCTAAAAACCTGATGGTTTTTCACCAACGCAGCACACCAGCAAACTGGCCCATAGTCTCAACTCACCACACTGACACCTAAGATTCTAATGGACTTCGAAAAAGCTATTGAAACCATGGAACTCAAATTCCCATACTTCCTACCTACGAGTTGAGACTACAGACGACAATATAAGCCAGGCTGCAAGGCCTAAACACCAGTCTAAGGGAGTCTAAGGGAGCCTACGATCGAGCAGCATCATTAGAACCGGTTTTTCGTCGCCGTACCGTAATAAATCTAAGTGGCCGTATATTCCACGTGTTCGGGAAAACCAGTCGATTAACAGCGGAGTGAATATCATAACATTGGATTTAGTGCCATTGTCATCGAGGTATCAAAATAAGAATACCCGCTAAACAAAGGATTAACCTGCCACTGTTAATCAACAAGGATAATTAGGGGAGGTACCCGATTAGCAGAGGATCAACAGAACCTAAAAGATTATCGTTTTCAGGAAGCTTCCACATCAAGAACAACCGGTAAGTCAAAATAACATTGTTTTGATTAATGTTCTCTTTTCTTTTGAGCCCCTTAGGCTCACGGTGTGTTTTTCTTTAAGGTTGGACCAATCAGACTCGACCAACCAAAGGAAAACAGCCTGCAACCAACAACTAAAAAAGTCGCTTGGGTTAAAATAAAATTTGTATTTTTATAATGAATTTTTATTAACATCAGTTGCAATCTGATTCATTTGGCTTGTCCTCTACCCGGTTAATTGTTAATTTTAACAATAAACAGAGGAACATAGTTAGGGTAATTAGCTCTAGACTTTAGATAGGAAATGTATACATATTATAATTTAAAACTTAGGACGTCACAGGTGGATTCTTACTCGTTGTGAATCCTCAAGAGTAACCGGGAAAATACGAAGTTCAGAAAAGAAGAAAAACACACGATGCTCGGATAAAATTGATACTTTATATATTAACGTTTGTAATTATAAACGTTAAGTCTGGACTTCGACAAGTAAAACTGAACAAGAGAGATCCACGTCAGAAGGTTACAAAAGATCTGCTCACGTCGGAAGTCCGGTATATTCTAACTTTACTTTCATTCCACCAAACTCACGCATACACCATTTTTCCACCACTCTGGCAAACATTTCGACCGGAACGTTGGCAATTTCGCGTTGGATGTTGTCTTTGAGGTCGTCTGAAGTTGCTGGCTTCTTGGCATAGACCAGTAACTTGATATAGCCCCATAAAAAGAAATCCAATGGCGATAGATCGCATGAACGAGGCGGCCATTCTACCGGACCATTTCTCGGAATAACACGTTCACCGAATTTGCCTTTCAATAAATCGATTGTGACGCGCGCTGTGTAGCTAGTGGCACCGTCTTGTTGAAACCACATATCGTTGATGTCAAGCTCATCCAATTCTGGCCACAAATAATCTTCCAACATAGCACGATAGCGCTCTCCATTGACGGTAACATGACGGTCGTTTTCATCCACGAAAAAATACAGCCCAATCGCACCTCCAGCATGAAAACCGCACTAAACAGTCACTGTTTGCGGATGCAATGGTGTCTCAAGAAGCACATTTGGGTTTGTTGCTGACCGATAACGCATATTTTGTTTATTAACAAAGCCATTGAGCGAGAAATGAGCTTCATCGCTGAAGATGATTTTTCGATGAAATTCTTCATTTTCTTCAAGCTTTGCCAGAGCCCAATTGGAGAAGTTTCGGCGTTTCAAATGATCAAGTGGCTGTAGTTCTTGAGTCAATTTAATCTTGAAAGCATGTAGGCCACGATCTTTTCGCATAATGCGCTACAGTGTCGTTTGAGCCATGCCCAATTTTTGAGAACGACGTGGAATCGACTGATTTGGCTCATTTTTAATCGATGCACTTCCCTATTGGAAACCCTTTACCAAGATAAATAAATTTGTTTTATATTTGCCATATAATTTATATCCTATTCTAATTCAATTTCGCTTTTTAGGTTTGGGTCAATTGGATTGCATTTCTGGATAATTTGTGGTTGTAAGCATTTATTGTGAATCCGGAAAAATTTCAAGTGTTTGTGTTTTAATGCCTATAAAGCAGCTACAATATCTACCAGGTACGATTTAGAATCAAAGCTTTGTTTTATTATTACATTAAAAACACGATGATTTTCATATTTAATTACGATCACGTTTCCTACTTGCAAATTTTCTGTATCTTCTTTTTGTAAATCTTCGTATTTAAGTCTGTTTTGTTTTATTAATTCCTGCCATGTTTCAGTGGTTAACCTACAATCTGATGGGATGAATAGCACGAGATTATCATCGCGCATAAAGAGTTCTTCCTTAGAAATTTGAATACAGGAGAATTCAGAAGTGGGAGAAAATGGTTCATCCGAATTAGATAAAAATTCTGCCATATTCCCGATAGTTTTCCGTTTCTATGTGGATTATCGAAAGTCGGGTCATCATGAGATACTGGAAAACAAGGGTGAGTTGTTGCTCTTGCAATTTTATTTTCATTCCCTGTGAAAATTGTATAAGGGTCACACATAAAAATTTGCGTTCTTCCTACCGTTTAGCTTATGTATTTTCGTGTAGAATCATCAGATTCAAAGTTGCTGGCTTTTTATCTGGCTGTAATTTGAGATTTGCTGCACTTAATCTTTCCTATAATTTTTTGAATTTTTCCTCATGTTCTTCTGAAGAATTTGCGTATAAAACAATGTCATCTAGGTAGACAAATAACTCAGTTCCTTGAAGTGCTGTTAACACTAGATCCATTAATCGCTGAACGGTAACTGGTGCATTTTTCAAACCAAATGGCATACGGTCAAATTCATAACGGCCATAAGGAGTTGAAAAAGCTGTTTTATGTGAGTCTTCCGGACTCATTTTTATTTGATGAAATCGTGAAGCAAGGTCGAACACAGAAAAATATTGAGCTGATCCTAATTGGTCGAAAATATAAATAATATTTAGTAAAGGATAAGAATCTCCAATTGTTTTTTCGTTAAGTTTGCGAAAATCGAGTACCATTCACCATTTTTTATTTCCATCAGAGTAATTTTTCAGGTACTATCTAAACAGGTGTATTATATGGTGATGGTGAAGGTTTGATAATTTTATTATCGATTAGTTCATTTACTTGGCGTGAAATCTCTTCTTCATGTACTGGAAGGGATTTATATTGTTTTGAAAATATAGGTTGATCATCTGTTGTTGAAATGTTATGTTGTAGGACGGTTGTTGCTCCCAAGGATTCTCCTGGTATGTTAAATCGATCTGAATATTTTGTAATTAGACCTTCAACATGTTGTCTTTCTTCTCTATTTAAATGATCCAATCTTAATAATTCTTTAATGGAATTTTTCCGATTTTTATCTCAAATGTTAAAAGATTGATATCAATCTTGCACTTTTGGAATCTGGCCAATAAAATCGTTGAAAACTTGTTGTGAAAAATTGAATTCTTTTCTGTCTTCTAAATTTGTTTTTGTTTCAGTTTGCTTTTATCGATGTATTGATACCTCTTCAAAATCAATCAATTCAGCAGTTGGTATAATTAATCTTTGAGGTTGTGTATACACATAAAATATTTTCATGTACGCTTTATTGTTGTTATTTGAAACAATTGCATTTCCTGAATAAACTCCATTACATAGATGTAACTGTGAAATAAATCCCTTTTTTCTTAGAAAGATTTGTTTGGATAAGAGTGAATCAAATTTCTTATTATGTTTATCATTACATATTTGTTGAATCGAGTTAAATTTTTGCTTACTAAGTTCAAAAACTCTTTCTTTAGTATTAGGAACCAAATCGGAGAACATTATGTCTTTTTTTGTTTTTTTAATTGACTTATATAAAAAGTCAATGTGAATATGAATATCTCTAATTTATAAATTTAAAAGTTTCTTACAAAAATACCTGTTTAATTTTTTAAAAACTTTTGAACAAGAATTGATGTAGAAGGAAACGTTCTTCTTACTATTATTTTGATCTAAAATATGTTGAGGAACTAGGTCATTCTGTCTGCATCTTATTAAAAATTGTCGTTTTGATGTTGCTTCAGCTAAGCGTCTGTTGTTATTGGTCCATTCTTTGAGATGGTTTTTCACATTTAATCCAAATTGGTCTTCAATGCGTGAGAAAAAACTTGGTGTTACCAATGATGGAGATGGTGAGTCTGTATCTGATCCAAGACTCAGTATTTTAGAATTCTTAGAAAGATTTGTGTCGATCAGTCAGGGTATAAAATTAAGAAACGAAAGACAGAATGTTGCGTTGTCAAGTGCAACGTTTCGTTGGCATGGGTACGCCAACCTCATCAGGCTTAAGCTTTATTGAAAAACACAAAAAACACTTGAAAAAAACACATCTTATGAAACCAATAACAATTAAATAATACGAAAACAGACAATAATTACCATAATAAATAAGTTAAAATAATTGATAAAATTCACATAACGTTAATAATTAAAAGCTGAGTCCGTCATTATAATAAGTGTTAAACGAGCAAACAGAGTTTGTAAACTAAAAGAATACATCGACGAGAGTTTATAGTATAAGTTAAGAACGAAGAAACTAACACAAATAAGAACCAATGTAAAGTAAATATGTCCTCCTTTTTGTTGATACTAAATTTGTTGCATTTTATATGAATCATCTCAGATGTTAATCTTTTTTTATAATCAGATTCGTAATCAATAATTTTTACATGTTCCCAATCAAACTCGTGATTAAATTCAGCCCGATTTTTAAATACGGCAGATTCACTATTTTTGTTGTTTTTATGTTCATTAATACGAGTTTTTAGAGATCTTTTCGTTTCACCTATATATATGACAGAACAGTTATGACACTTGAAGCTATAAACAATGTTAGTTAATTGCCATTTTTCTGTGAAATCCTTTCCTAATTTAATAATTGAATTTAAACTTTTTTCCACTAACGGAATCGTAGAAATGTTATATTTTTCTAAACTTTTGGATAATGTTATAAAATTTTTATTTGCCCACGAAAATACCAACAAAAACGTCGCACTTGACAACAAAACATTCTGTCTTTCGTTTCTTAATTTTATACCCTGACTGATCGACACAAATCTTTCTAAGAATTAACCATGGAGGGTAATATTACTGATTCTAAAAAAAATCCCTTTTTTGTTCACTGTTCTTTATTGAGACGGCCCAGCCTCGAGTCTCCGCCTTCTTGCGAAGAAATGGGAGCGAAATCCACTAAAATAGATTCATTATGAGGACAATCACATTCGCACAGAACCCGCACGAAAGAATCGCGAGATTTCGTTAAGTCCTCGCTTCATAATCAGTCATTAACTTCTAAACTGGAAGTGCACGTGGCTCAATCGCGGCGCACCAGTTTTCACAGACATTTTCGTTCGTAGTCTCAGAGAGCGCTGCACTAACCTGCGGTTGCTGCCGCTCAACCAATCACCTGGGTTAAGTAGCTTTGTGCGTGGTCGCTGGATGGGCGTCCCACGTTCATCTCTCTTTTACTTTTTTTTTACATTATTTATTGTGGCTTTATTTATTTGTGTGCATGTAGGCAGTTTATTAATAATGAATAAAATATTCGAATACTATATTAATTAATTTGTAATTGTAAATTTGAGTTGCATAAAAATATAAATATAAATTAAAAATTAAATAAATTAATATAAATTTAATAAGAGTAATATAGACCTAGTAAATGATGAGCAAAATGCCAATCTTATGAATAAATAAATAATGCGCGACCATTTGATAATTTTCTCACTCGTCCGTAGAATATTTTAGGTCTTTGCATGAGGTTTAAACTTTCTCTTGCTACTACCCAATGGGAGCGCGCGTCTACTCAGAGATCGAGCGTGATTGACGCCTGGGGACACGGGTGGCCAATCAGCGAGTACGTAGGCCATCCATGGATCGTCACCGTTGCCAGGAAAAGCACGTGTGGGGAAAAGACGCTCTCCTCTTAGCGCGCGGTATGCTTTCTCTTTTCAGCGCATAGGAACTTTCAAACGCCTCCACCGGACGAAATATGCGACCTTTTGAAATATAAAATACATCATCATAATCGCGAAAATGTTATCTTTTTTTGACACCAATTTCCATTTCTAAAACAGTCCGTAAAGGGGGGAAAACATCGTCTATAAATTTTGTAATTTATTGATCATATTGGATTTGATCGCGGTCGCTTACTGAGGCCCGCGAATTTTAATTAAAGTGGGAGTTTATCAAAGAGGAGGAAATCCGAGGTGATGAGCTTGGTTGCAGATCCTTGAAAATTAGTCCGGTGCCGCGCCTACAAAAGGTGAGGACTTATCACCCTGGGCAATATTGTGAGACAATTAGATCGAAGCTCGGAGTCAGGTGACGTGCATTATAGCATCACCGCACCTGACCCTTTGAGAATTCCATCGCCGATGCTTCCCGTCCTCCTTTAGGTAGGAACTAAGAAGTTTCCCATTTTTCTATACGGACTGAATCTGGAATTTAAGAAAAAAGGGGGCATGAAATAAAATAATAAAATAAATTCGGAGGGTTTTCCTTTTCAAATCCAAAACGCATGGTTGGCTCACTTCGCGCTATTAGTAGGGTGAACTCCCATCTAGGGAGACACCTTTAACGTAGTGCTCCCTAAATAATATAAAATTGGTTAAATTTTTGAGCAGAGTCCAAGGTGGTCGAATCCACAAGGGGAGCTTCCTCCGAGGACTTGAGTCCAAAAGAGTTATTTAAGGGGACAGTCCCCTCAAGAGACCGAAAAAAGCGTTTTTCCTGATTTTTTTTCTCACAGAAAGAAACATCGGAGACATAAGAACTTTAGGATATGTTTTAGTCATATTTTAGACTTTATTGATAAGAAAAATTACATCCGAAAAACTTCAAATGGCCGAGTAATCCACGTCTTGCGGCAGCGTCTCGACATGGTCGGAGTCAAACTGCGGGAACTATAGCAGCCGCTATTTTCAACTGAAATCAAAATTTTTTTTTTGTTTTCTTCGTTAGACTTATTTGTTCTATGTGAACTACGGAAATTTTAAAATTCGGAAATTTAGACAAAAACTTATGATTTAAAAAAAAACAGTGACTTTCTTTTCAGTAATTTGTTCATAAAAAAGGTATTAAAAATCGGAATTTCTTAAAATCCGTAGTTTACATAGAGTACCTTTTTATACTGAATAAAAAAACTTTGGTTTAAGAAAATCGGTTAAGAACTTCTTTAGTTATCTTTCCCGTAAAGTGTAAAAACATGATTTTGAGAAAACGCGCTTTAGATTTCGTAATGTACGTACGTACGTAAAGTACGTGACCGACTGAATTTCCGTGTATCTCTCGAAATACTTCGAATTTCGAGCTAAAATTTTACACACATAATCTTGAATAGTTGCCTAATCGATTAGGCAGAAAAAAAATACGATGTTTTGAGACCACTTGTGGGGACTGTCCCCCTAACAGGTGTCAAAACCCCTCGGGGATCTTCGCCTGGAGAATTTTTCTGTTGCTTACAACCCATCCATAGAGGGAAGCCGCACCAAGCGTCGCGAAGTTCAACGTGATTGTTTTTAATTCAGGGATGAAGGGCAAATGATAAGGCATGCTAAGACTAGGTTTCTTTGTCTCAAGTATACCTAGCTACACTACCGTCGGAAATTGTGCGCACGGTGCTTGTCATCGCTATTAAAAATCACTGCTGAATTTGAACCACGATATCTCGGTGAAAAAAAGAGATAGTGCATTTTTAAAAATACAGTTGAAAAGCTTATGAAATTCCACGTCTAGTCATGCTCAATAAATATTTTGTTGTATTTATTGTTATTTGTGATTATTAAAAATGATTTAAATCCAATATTATCCCCATATTAACGAATAGAACAATGATATGTAAACATTTTTTATTTCTTAAAATTCTTATAAACTAAAACATTAATAAAACTTTTAATAGTCATTGTAAATATTAACTAAGAATGAAAGGAAAGGAAATAAAGAAAACACGTTCTTGGATCAAAGAACATATAAGAGGGCTCCACTTAAGCGCCACCTTTGTGCGTAGCCATTTCGGTCCTGCTTCAACGAAGGTGGCGAGCAACAAACCGGTCGAGAATCGTGATCGTCGATTAAAATTCAATTCAGATACGATTGAACATTTTTAATCGTATCTCGGGCACCCATGAATATTTTTTAAGTTTTCTTGGCTTAAATTAAAGATAAGATTTTAGACTTTGTGTCGTATAATTTTCAGATGTTGTAAAAAATTTTCCTAGGTCATGCAAAAAGTTGAAGTTGAGGTAGAGAATTTGAGAAAATCTTGAATTTTTTTTTTAACTCCTCACGTGCTGTATTATTTTCAGAAAGTCAACAAAATATTTATTGAGCATCAATAGACGTGGAATTTCATAAGCTTTTCAACTGTATTTTTAAAAAGGCACTATCCCTTTTTTTCACCGAGATATCGTGGTTCAAAGTCAGCAGTGATTTTCAATAGCGATCACGAGCACCGTGCGCACAATTTCCGACGGTAGTGTAACTGATGCCCGGGTTTCAATTTATAAATTCTTTGGAGGTTTGCTGAATAACCGCAGGGAGGTATAGTAATCCGAGTAAAATAACATCGCCTGAGCGACACCAGAAGCCTCTTGGTTAACCAATTTTTATTTTCAGAAGTAGGGAGACTCCCCATCAAAATTAAACCTCAAAAATTCTGAAAAGAAATAAGATGAGACGTGATTTTGGTTTCAAAGCTGATACAGAGGGAAATCTGAAACGCTGAATTAGAATTAGAGTTGCGGCCTACCAGCGTTTTCCTTCGTTAAACTTCACAAAAAAAAATAAATCTGAGTCTTTCTTCTCTTACATTTTCATTCGAAATTTTAGGAACTCAATTTGGGGAAATTTTCTCCCTTCGTGCGACCCAAGGTATCTTTTTTGTAAATAAGTGATTTTGAGTCAAGATAGGCCAAAATTGCGTTTTGAAAAGTAAGAATTGATAAAAATTAGAAATTGAACAAGTCGAAATGTTCCAAATATTACAATAAATAAATTCAAAATTGGAAAGGTAAAACCTTGCAGCAAATTAGGCCAAAATTAATTTTGAAAGTATTTAAATATAGATGAATACAAAAGTTCAAAAACTTGAATTGTTTCATTATTCTTATATAAAAATCTGAAATTGTTCTTGCTGGTATCAATACAGTTTCTTGCATTTCCAATGGATAAATTTCATCATTTATTTCAAGTTGTTTTTCTGCATAATTAATTTTTTCGTAATTGTTTCTAAAAAATTCTGAACCTAATATACCATCATGTCCGATAGGTACTTCATTAGGTATTATGTTGAGGGTGGTCAAGTAGCCGAAAATATTGATCGTTATCTGACCGAGTGTAAATACAAGGTGTTCATTTATACCTGTTAGTTTTAGGCATTCAAATTTATTTATTTTCACACTTGTTTTGACTGCTTTTTGTTTGATTAAATTTGATCTGGCTCCTGTACCTATCATCATGCGTATGGGGTTTTTTAATCCTTTTGATGACAAAATTATATGAGGAATTGCATTATTTGTACTCAAATTCACCTTTTTAGTTTTATTTTTTATCAAATTAGGTGCATTCAATTGTTCATTTAAGCCCCCCTTTGTGCACCCGTTCCGGGAAGGGCATTGGAGTTTTCCTGTTTATTGAGTTCTTGTTTTTGAAATTGTTGTTGTTCTTGTTGTTGTGGTAATTCTTGATTAATATTTATTTGTTTATTACAATTCCTAGATGTGTGTCCTGGTGTATTGCATAAATAGCAAATAACTTCAAAATTTTTATCTGGATTTGGGATCTGATTAAAATTTGGATTTTGGTTTCTATTTTGGTTGTAATTATAATTTGGTCTTTGGTTGAAGTAAGGATTTTGATTGAAATTGCTGTCAAAATTTCATGACAATCTGAGTGGAAAGCAACTGGTGAAAGACATTCAAAGTGACCAAAAACTCAACAGTGGGCCAGCAAGGTTATGGAATCCGTATTTTGGGACGCGCATGGTATTTTGTTTATCGACTATCTTGAGAAATGTAAAACCATTAACAGCGACTATTACATGGCATTACTAGATCGATTAAGCGCAGAAATTAAGGAAAAACAGCCTCAGGTGCAAAAGAAAAAAGTGCTGTTCTACCAAGACAATGCACCATGACACAAGTCCATGAAAACAATGGTCAAATTGAATGAATTAAGCTTTGAATTGCTTCTTCACCCACCATGCTCTCCAGATCTGGCCCTTAGCGACTACTGGCTCTTTTCTGACCTGAAAAAAATGCTCCAAGAAAAGTTAGAGAAGCGTTGGAATGAATGTATTACGCTTGAAGGAAACTATGTTGATAAATAAAGTGGAATTACTCGAAAAAAACTGGTTTTCTTAGTTAGACCGGAAACTTATTGAGTGATGTGTTAATAGCAAGTAAGCCACCAAGTATTTAGGCAATCGGTAATTGCAAAATTACCGGTCAGCATAAATTCTTTCCAAAAATCAAGCCACCTAGAAAATCCCAAAATCATCAAAATTTACCACCTAAGCATCATTGATACGAGTCTTCAAGGCAAATCTAATCTCAATAAAATTTGCAGTCACTCGAGGAACCTGGTACTAACCAGAACTACTAGGACAGTAGAGATTATGCTTTTCTTTACTTTGCCCATCCGCAGTTCGATACAAGCCGAAATGATCGAAACTATTGTCATGACGAGGTTGCGTGTAACAAGTGTGAGCTTCCACGCAAAATCCACAGCTTTTTGCCAACTATAATTGCCCCAATTACGCTTTGAATTGCACGCAAAAAGAGCATACGCAAGTCAAACGCAGGCATCAAGTCTTCACGGCCGTTTTCGTTTGCGAGAACAGACAGCGTGATACTAGGCTGGGTTTTCTGGCTCCTGGCCGATGACGGAAGTAAATAAAGCCCAAGCATGGTTAATAATTGGATGGAAATCCCTATCAATTTTTTTTATTCCCATCCAACTTGATTTTATTTTATTTACTTTCACTTCTTTTTCCTGCAAGTAAAAAAATTGATGTCTTTTATGCTGCGCGTGAATGTGATTGAGAAAACTCAAATCCAAAAGAATTTTAAATCAACGATATGATTTATAACAATTAATAAAAATTGTGTAAAAGTGAAAAATGCATTCTCGTTGCCAAATGGTCCTTAATTGATGTGTCATCACGTACATATATATATATTGCAGATAACGTAAATTGAACCGCAGAGAAAAAAAAACGAGGACTCAAGAAGTTGAACGTCGTGTTCTCTGAAAATAAATAAACGTGAGTTTCTTTGACGTTCTCCCTCTTTAAATTGAGAATCGGAGATCGGGAAATTTTCACCCTTCGTGTGACCCACTCATGAATCTTAGAAGTAATTTTGAGCCAAAACAGGGCAAAATTGCTTTTAAAAATTTCTAAAATTGATGAAGTTAAAAATTGTAAACTTAAAGTTCAAACTCGAACTTGAAAAGCAAAACTTATGAGTGAATTAGGCCAAAATTCGGTCTGAAATTATTTAAATAATAGTAATTTAAAAGTTCAAACAGTCGAGATGTTTCATGCTATTTTCCCCCAAAGCACACTCACTTAGATTGAAATTTCGTGTTGCTTTAAACGGGTCTAGTTATGACCGACGGATTGACACCTTCAAAAAATAGGGAGCGAAATTAGATTAACCACCCTTATCAAATAAAGCCCCGAAGAAGTAGAAAGAATGCTGTTTCGTCCCGAGCACACTCGCTTAGATACAAATATCGTCTTGTTTCTAATAGCTCTAATAATGTTCGATAGATTGACACCTTCAGAAAATTAAGAATGAAATTATGTTAAAGACCCTTTTCGAATAATGCCCTGGAAAGTGTAAAAATTGCTATTTCATCCCAAGCACACTCGCTTAGATCAAATATAATTGTTGTTTTGAATAGCTCTAGTGATGCCCGAAAGACTGACACCTGCAAATGATAGTGGGACGGAATTAGGTAAACACCCGTTTCCGAGTAAATGCCTGAAAAAGTAAAAAAAGTGCTATTTCGTCCCAAGCATAGTCACTTAAATCAAAATTTCTATTTGCTTTCAATGTGTCTAACGATTCCCAACAGATTGACACCTTCAGAACATAGAAGAAATCAGATAAACCACCCATATCGAATAATGGCCTGAAAAAGTGTTAAAAATGCTATTCCGTCCCAAGCACACTCGCTTAGATCGAAATATCGTGTTGCTATAAATGGGTCTTGTGATGCCTGACAGGTTGACACTGAAACATTTCGACTGTTTGAACTTTTATTTTATTAATATATAAATATTTTAATACCGTATATTCGCCGAATTCAGCCAAAAGTTTCACGTTTTGAGTTTCAGTTTGAACTACAAGTTTTTGAATCCTTAATCCATTGATATCTAAATATTTTTCAAGACTATTTTTGCCTAATTTGGCTCAAAATTGTCTTCTTTAAAATTTGCGTGTGGGTCACACGAAGGGTGAAAATTTCGCGAAACGGAATTCTTCATTTAAGGAGCGAGAATCCTGAAAATAAACTCACAATTTTTAATTCTCAAGAAAGCGGGCGTCAATTCTACGAATTCTCGACTTTGCAGTCCGTCATTTCGAGATATTGTATCTAAAATTCGTAAGAGAAAACTTCGATTATTTTTTCGCCATAATTTCGCGCTGTTGTGCCAAAAAAGAAAAACACGTTTTAATTCTGGGGAATTCACCCTACATCTGGAAATAAATGGGTTTGTTAATGGTTTTTCTAATATGAATCATGTGTGATTTTCCCAGTTTCTGCCACTAATCATCATTTGCCGCCCTCCCTTTTTATAATCAATTTTCATACGCAATACGCGCGACTCAGCAGACTTCACCCATTGGAGAAAGGAAAAGGAATCGCCCAACAAGCGAAGCTCCCCGTGGGGATTCGACACTTGCGCGGTGTGGATGTTAGAAGTCGTTTATCGGGTGAAGCTCCCCATGGGGAATAGACTCCTTCTAAACTCTTCCTTGGATTTTTGTTTGTTTAATTAGGAAGCCACGTTCGATGTGTCTCTCGATATGAGAGTTCACACTACTAGTGGCATGAGTCGAGCTAACCGAGTTGTAGCTAAAGTTTGAACCAGCGTGTTAGAAAAAAATTCCCAAAAATTTAAGAAGAAAAATAAAGTAAAAACCATTGATTCCTAACAATGGGAAGACAGGAATCATATGTGATGACTTCTCCAAAAATTAGGTGCGGTGATGCTATAATGCACCACACCTAATCTCGAGCCTCGATCTTTGTCGAATGTCAAATTTGTGTAGAGCAATAAGTTCTCACCTTTTAGAGGTGCGGCACCGGACTACTTCTCGAGGATCTGCAATCAAGCACATCACCTCGGATTTCCACCTCTTTGATTAATTCCCCCCTTATTTAGTATGCGCGCGCCTCAATTAGCCACCGCGATCAAGTCCAACGCGATCAATAAATTATAAAGTTTGTACACGATGTTTTCCCCCTTTTGGCGACTGTTTTAGGTTTGGAAACACGTATCAGAAGAAAGATAACGTTTTCGCGATTGTGATAATGTCTTTTAAGTTTCAAATAATCGCATATTATATCCGGTGGAGGCGTTCAAAAATTGGTATGCGCTGAAAACAGAAAGCATACCGCGCGGTAAAAGGGAGAAAGTTTTTCCCCCATGTCGCTTCTCCTGGCACGGGTCGCGGTGTACGAAAGGCATAGATGGTCAGAGTGTTCGCTGATTGGCCGCCCGTATCCCCAGGTGCCAATCATACCTGCCACCTGCGTAGGCGCGAGCTCCCATTGGGCAGCTGTATGGGAAGGTTTGAATCCTGCGTAAAGATTTAAAATCTTCTGAGGAAGATCGAAGATATTATTATCATATACTGGTAAATCTTAAAATAATAAAAAAACATTTAAATAATAAAAAAAAATCAGTTGGTCGTATATTGTTTATTTATTTATAAATTCGTCATTTTGCTCATTATCCAGAAGCCCTTTATACCCTTAACTAATTAATATCAATTTATCATTACTTGTAATTTATTTTTATATAATAATTGCTTATAATATTCAATATTTATTATATTTATAATGTAACAATAGTTATCTTTGAAGAAATGTTTCTGTGAAAAAAGGAACGCTTCCACTCCGCTGGGTATCGAGCCCAGGTCCTTTCGATTGCCGGTCGAATGCTCTGTCATCTAAGCTACGGAGGTTCCACAACTTTTCTCACAGAAACTTGTTAACGCCAATTCGGCTACGGATGTACCATGAACTATTTAATCAATTTTTCTAAATCATTTCAGTCAATTATGTCGATCATTAGAAGAGTTTATCACTCTACGTGATAACGGAACTCTACTATATCGACCTTATCACGTAGAGTGATACACTATTCTAATGATCGACTTATTGACTGAAATGATTTAGAAAAATTGATTAAATAGTTATCTTTGTTTATCATATTTAATATTGATAGTATTTATGATGTGATAATAATTATATTTATTTATTTCTGTGTTAAATTTATATTTGCACATCTCCAATCCTTGGTAACATCCATTTATTTATCCATTCGCTCATATATTTATTCGTGTGTTTTTTCATTTATTTGTACATTTATTATCAATAATGAACTCCTTCCATGCATATAAATAAATGAACCTGCCATAAATAATTTTAAAAAAATGTAAAAGAAATAGGAGCGTGGGTCGCCCACCCATTCAGCGACCATGCGTCAAGCTGCTTGACCTGAGTGATCGGTCGTGTGGGAGCAACCACAGGTTAGTGTGGTGCTCTCTGAGAATACGAACGAAAATGTCTGTGAAAACCAGACTGCCTCGTTCTTGCCAAATTCACTTCCGGTTTGGAAGTAAATCATTAATTTTGAGCCGAAGACTTAATGAAACCTCTCAATTCTTTCGTGCGAGTTTCGTGGGAACCTGCTTGTTCTCAAGGCAAGCCTAATTTCGTGTATTTTGCCCCCGTTTCCTCGCAAAAGGCGGATACTTGAGGCTGGGCCGTCTCAACACCTTAAAAAAATAGGGCACGAAATTAGATGAAACATTTCATAGGTTTGCTATTCAACGCTTCATTTCAAAAACTGAATATAATTTCCAAATATTTCGAGTATTTATTTTAAGGAATTCTAATTCGAAAGTATCAATCATTGATATTTCATTTTGCCATTTAACTCATTACAAAATTTTACTATATTAAGGAGACACCAAATTTACGTGGTTAAAATTCTAATTTTGAATTCTTACTCTCAATGTTTTTGACTTAAAGTCGTAGAATTTGATACTTTATTCTTAAACTTTTCGGATTCACAAGTACTAAATTTTATGTTTCATTTTAAGAATTTCAGTTGATAAATTTTCAAATTTAAATATTTTATTCTTAAAGGGCACGTTATGGAGGTGGAGACGTTTACAACGTGATTTTCTTTTTCAACGAAGAATATAACTCACGGCTTTATGTTTTAACTCGCGGGGAATTTATGTCAGCAATAGAAGATGATGCGTCTTTCAGAAATGATATTTAGTTCAGTCTTGTCCATTTTCTGTCAACAGAAAATGAGACAATAAGATAATTTCTTTGGATTTCAAGATTTCTTTATGGTCTATTTTCCGAGTGTGTCGACAAGGGAGGTCTTACACCTAAAAATAAAATTTGTTTGGAGCAAAGGGCGTCACCATTATCATATATTGAAAAGAAATCCTACGTCCCATCGCTGCAAAACCATCACAAAGAAAACTCGAAAAATATACGTTCAAAATTACGCGGAGATACCAGCTTTGGCCAGCGTATTTTTAAACAGCATTAGGGTAGTCGTACTGGACAGTTATCATCACTTATCTCCACTACAGTGCTTCCCTGAACACGAGCTATCTCCGAAAACTTCTTTTTCCTCCAGATGATGTACTTAGATACGGATAGGAAAGACCAACAGCAGCCAATGATGTCCCTTTTCTTGAAAGAAAAGGCTTCAAGGCGGCTTACTGCTGGAAAAGGGAGGGTTTGATTTTTAAAGAAAGTCTTGCGATACCTCTTTCGAGTAACAATCTCTCAAAAGGTGAAGATTTGGTTGGATGTAGTGTGAATTGCGATCCCCTACGACTTCAAAGCAATGGCACCATCAGGAGAGGAAATTTTACAACAGTTCCGATATCACGAATGATAGCCTTCAAAGGAACTGATGTGGAGGAATCTGGAGAAATAAGAAGTTACTTTCACGCGTGTACTTCACATTAAAATTTTTAATAACCACGAAACCACGACTTTTACTTCTTGCCACTCTTTGTTCCCTATCTCGGAGGATTGGGCTACATGGGTTGAAAAAATTCTCTGAATCTATTGCCTACGTGATGCTATAATGCATTCAGGCAAGAGACGAGCTCTTTTATAAAATTTTTGCCGCGCGCGAAAAACGACTTTTAACCCATCTAGAGGCAGGTGTTCCAGACGAAGTGATTTTTAGTGATTTCTGACATTCCTCGTCACCTCGGTTAATTTCTCATTCCTCGCTATTAATCCCTACTTTCCTGAAATTTGCCAAAAGAAGGGCTAATTTTTTTTCCTCATTATTTTGTCTTCACTAGTTCCCGAGAAAATGCCCTTTTGCATTTCCATGCATTTAGGTATAAGAGGAAACACGAGTATTAGCAAAGGGAGACAAATACACCGTACCAAGCTTCGTAAACGGCCTTGATCTGCAGCCAGAAGGCTAGATATGGATATAAATATTTCCCCCAATTTAACTGCCCTCGCTGATTGCGCAATTTCATGACAGCACTTGCTTTGAGTAATTAATTAAAACCAATAAATTTATTTCATGAATATGCCTATTACACGAATTCTTACCGGCGATACATAGACATACTTGATGACCCATCAATTCCTTTTTCAGTTGCAAAAAAAATGAAAGTAAGTAAAACAAAATATAATAAAATAAAACAAAATAATTCAACAAGGAAGACAAGACAAAAACAGATTGGATAAAAGTAAAAAAAAATATTGATAGGGATTCCCATCCAATTGCTAACCATGTTCGGAGTCGCTTCACTTGCATAATCCACCGAGAGCCGGCAGACACAGCCTAATATCATGCTGCCTGCTCTCTAGAACGAAAATAGCCATGAAGACAAGATGCCTAAGTTCCACTTGCGTACGCTCTCCGCGTGCAATTCAACGTGTAATTGGGCAATTCTAGTGTGTAAAAGGCTGGATTATGCGTGTGAGCTACCACTCGTTACACGCAAAATCCTCATGCTAATGGTTTCGAACATTCCCTTTTATTTTCCGTACAAAAAGACGCCAAAGCTGGAGAACGACCAGCCTCATAGATAAACCACCATTATAGAATAATGGCCTGAAAAAGTGTGAAAAAAGGTATTTTTCGAAACAGGCACTAAAGTAGTGCTTCAAGCCCCCGTATAGCGGCTGAAAGGACCTGCATTCACGACCAGCATGTTCACATTGTATCTGCTTTCTTCCTTAAGTCCAACTTTCGTTCCTTATTTCCTACTTTTGTTCCTTACGTCCTCTGGACAGTTGCAGGAAATGGATTATATTTCTCCAATCAGATTTGTTTCTTGTAATCCAAGTGCACAGCCCCCCAAACCCTCCGAAATGGGCTACGCACTCTGCACCCCACTGGAGTCCCCCCCATCCCTTCATCCCTTTCCACCACCTTTCGCACCATATTTATTAAAATTATTGTTATAACATGTTCCTATTTCACCCAGTCGTAATTGGACACTCTCAGTACCTCTCTACAGACACTCGAAATACTTCTTCAGGACGTATTTTGCAAAAAATATTGTGTGTGGCACGAAGGTCGGTCATTTTGGGACTAGACCGATGTATTGAGTCCTCGCGTCTTTCTCATATCTTTATATGAATGCACCCTTAAACTTTTTTAATGAACTGTCAATGTCAAAACGTTAGTTAAATTCAACATTTTCATCATGGTAAAGTTCACGAACCAGCAACGTTTGGAAATTATTAAAAATTACTACCGAAATTCTGAGTCTGTGGTCGCAACTTTAAGAGCGCTTACTCCAATTTTCGGCCGTAATAATCGTCCCACCCGACAGGCTGTGCGTGCTATAGTGCTTAAATTCGAGACCAAATTTACACTATTAAACGTTCCGGTGCCAAAAAGACGTCGTATTGCTCGAAGCGAAGAAATAATCGCAGCCGTAAGTGCATCGATTCAAAAAGAGCCAAATCAGTCGATTCAACGTCGTTCTCAAGAATTGGGCATCGTTCAAACGACACTGTGGCGTATTATGCGGAAAGATCTTGGCCTACATGCTTTCAAGATTAAATTGACTCAAGAACTATAGCCACTTTATCATTTGAAACGCCGAAACTTCTCCAATTGGGCTCTGGCAAAGCTTGAAGAAAATTAAGAATTTCATCGAAAAATCATCTTCAGCGATGAAGCTCATTTCTGGCTCAATGGCTTTGTTAATAAGCAAAATATGCGTTATCGGTCAGCAACAAACCCAAATGTGCTTCTTGAGACACCATTGCATCCGCAAACAGTGACTGTTTAGTGCGGTTTTCATGCTGGAGGTGCGATTGGGCTGTATTTTTTCGTGGATGAAAACGACTGTCATGTTACCGTCAATGGAGAGCGCTATCGTGCTATGTTGGAAGATTATTTGTGGCCAGAATTGGATGAGCTTGACATCAACGATATGTGGTTTCAACAAGACGGTGCCACTAGCCACACAGCGCGCGTCACAATCGATTTATTGAAAGGCAAATTCGGTGAACGTGTTATTCCGAGAAATGGTCCGGTAGAATGGCCGCCTCGTTCATGCGATCTATCGCCATTGGATTTCTTTTTATGGGGCTATATCAAGTTACTGGTCTATGCCAAGAAGCCAGCAACTTTAGACGACTTCAAAGACAACATCCAACGCAAAATTGCCAACATTCCGGTCGAAATGTGTGCCAGAGTGGTGGAGAATTGGGTCCAAAGAATCGACCGCTGTAAACGGGCTCGTGGTGGCCATATGACCGATATCGAATTGCATTCATAAAATGTAATGCTTGCACTACACCCACAATAAATTTGAACTCAATATCTCAAATATTTCTGTGTTTTATAGATAGATAAAATTGTTATGTCCGTATTGGAAAACCCCTTATTTCGTCCCAAGCACTCAAGTTTAGATAAAATTTCGTGTTGCTTTAAATAGGTTGAGTAATACCCGAAAGATTTACAACTTCAAAAAAAAGGAAAAAAAATTAGGTAAACACCCATATGAAATAGACTCGAAAAAGTGGTGGTTTATCTAATTTCGTCCTCTATATTTTGAAGGTGTGAATTTGTTGGGCATCACTAGATATATTTAAAACAAAAAGAAATTTTTGTCCAAGCGAGTGTGCTTGAGACGAAATAGCATTTTCACACTTTTCCAGGCCATCAATCGATAATGGTGGTTTCTCTAATTTCGTCCTCTATTTATTGCAGCTGTTAATCTTTGGCCATAACTAGAACAATTCCAAACTAAAAGAAATTTCGATCTAAGTGGGCGCGCTAAGGACGAAATAGCACTTTTACACTTTTTCAGGCCATTATTCGATGAGGGTGGTTTATCTAATTTCGTCCTCCATTTATGAAAGGTGTCAATCAGTCGGGCATCATTAGATATATTCAAAACAAAAAGAAATTTTGATTTAACCGAGTGTGCTTGGAAAGAAATAGATTTTTCTACTTTTTCAGGCCATTATTTATTTTATTGTTATTTTTTATTTTAGTTATTGTTATTTTATTATTATTTTATTTATTTATTTTATTGTTTGTTTTATTTTCCCGACATCTCTTGCGGTGAGCATGATAAAGAAGGAACTGCTTATCTGAAATACACAAAACAAAAACAAAACTGTAGTTGGTACCTTTACGCTGTGCGTGAACGAAGGATTTTGCGAAATTCATTTTTTCACGAAAATGGTGATCGTTTTTCTAGAAAGTTTGATTTTCGAACGTCTGAGCTTTCGGTTTTGGCAGCAAGAAAAAAAAAGTTTTACTTGAAATTTAAAATCCTTCGTCCACTCAGGGGCTATTATTGTTGTTAGTAAGCCTGCAAAAATTCAGACTGATCTGGTTAACGGTTCTCGAGAAACTGTGCTCACCGCAACCGCACTTTTTGAAAAATCAAGTTTCGAGATAATCGCGTGTAAAGGCGAAGAAGATGAAATGAAGGGTTTAGAATAAATTTTATCAAGAGCTGCCAAATCGGTTCTACTGCTCAGATCTGTATGTTTTTTTGGAAAAAGATTCTCTGAGATATGTACTTTCAGAAAGTGCAATAAAAAAATTTTCGATTTTTTCAATCAACATAAGTGTATAACCCCTTAGTCAGTCGGGAATCACTAAAGCTATTCAAAGCAACAAGGCATTTCGATCTAAGCGAGTTTGATTGGGACGAAATAGTATTCTTTACACTTTTCCAGGCAATTCTTCGAAAAGGGTGCTTTACCTAATTTCTTCTCCTATTTTTTGAAGGTGTCAGTGTTTCGAGCATCACTAGAGCTATTGAAATCAACACAAAATTTGGATCTGAGCGAGAGTGTTCGGGACGAAATAGCATTTTTTCTACTTCTTCAGGGCTTCATCTGCTGAGGGTGCTCTATCTATGTCCGTCTTCTATCTTTTGCAGGTATCAGTCATTCAGGCATCACTAGGGCTATTCAAAGCAACAAGACATTAGGATCTAAGCGAATGTGCTTGGGACGAAATAGCATTTTATACTCTTTTTCAGGCAATTCTTCGAAAAGGGTGGTTTACCTAATTTAATTTTTAATTTTTTGAAGGTTTTAATTTGTCGAGCATCATTGGAGCTATTTAAAACGACCCGGAATTTTCATCTAAGCTAACGCGCTTGGCACGAAATAGCATTTTTTCTACGTCTTTAGAGCTTTATCTGATGAGGGTGCTTTATCTAAGTCCGTCTCCTATCTTTTGCAGGTGTCAGTCATTCGGGCAACACTAGAGCTATTTAAAGGGACTAGAAATTAGGATCTAAGCGAGTGTAATCGGAACGAAATAGGAATTTTTTACACTTTTCAGGCCATTATTGGAAAAGGGTGGTTTACATGATTTCATTCTTAATTTTTTTTCACTCAAATATGTCGAACGTTGTGCCTGAAAAAGTGTTTTTGCGGGGAGTTCTTCTTCGTTACTTTAATATGAAGAAAACTGCCGCCGAAAGTCATCGCATTTTGGTGGAAGTTCATGGTGAACATGCTCTAGCTGAGCGAACGTGCCAAAAGTGGTTTGCACGATTTAAAAGTGGTGATTTTGGCTTGGAAGATGAAGAACTGGAAGCATTACTCGATGAAGATTGTTGCCAAACGCAAGAAGAGCTCGTAGAATCTTCGGGAGTCACTTAAGCAGCCATTTTGAAACGTTTAAAAGCAGCCGGATCCATTCAAAAGCAAGGAAATTGGGTTCCACATGAACACAAGCCGCGAGACATTGAAAGGCGGTTTTGCATGTCCGAAATGCTGCTGGAACGCCACAAAAGGAAGTCGTTTTTACATCGGATTGTTACTGTTGATAAAAAATAGATCCATTACGACAAACAAGCGCAAAAAATCATATGTGAAACCCGGTCAACCAGCCAAATCAACGGCAAAGCCGAATATCCATGGCGCGAAGGTAATGCTCTGTATTTGGTGGGATCAGAAGGGTGTACTATATTATGAGCCCTTAAAACCGGATGAAACCATCAATGGAGAAGGCTACCGAACACAGTTAATCCGTTTGCAGAGAGCAGTAGCCGAAAAACGCCCGGAATATGCGACCAGACACGAGGCAATAATTTTCCATCATGACAACGCTCGTCCCCATGTTGCTATTCCGGTTAAGAATCATTTGGAAAACGGTGGATTGGAAGTTTTACCCCATCTGCCTTATGGCCCAGACTTGGCCCCTCCTGACTAGCATTTGTTTCGTTCGATGCAGAACGCCCTCACTGGAATACGGTTCACATCAGTACAGGGTGTCAAAAATTGGCTTGATTCATTCTTGGCCGCCAAGCCGGCGCAGTTCTTTTGGGATGGAATCCACAAATTGCCAGAAAGATGGGAAAAAGTCATAGCTTTAGATGGGCAATACTTTGAATAATACTATTGTGCTACGTTTTGTTTATATTCTTTCTTTTTGTATGAGTTTTGTCCAAAACAAGCATATGTTTTTCCTCCTTTTGTGATTGTGCTTTTAGTAATAAATGATTTTTTTAAATTCTGAAACGAGACATCCTATATTGGTTCTAAGAAGTTATATTCTAGCCAAACATTCAATTTTTGCATTGGGCTGCAGCTTTTTGTTATGTTTCGTTCCATTTTAATATAATTATCGTTATGGTTTATCAAATTGATGGTTTACTTGATTTTAATAAAATTTTATTACATTGACCACAGATCGTGTTTGCTGTTTCTAGTATAATCATATAATGTCCTTCGTTTCCTACATTATAATATAATGGATAATTGTTGGGTAAAATAAAATAACATTGTTTACAGATTCGTCAAACTATTACTCTATGAGTTAAAATAGCTATTATATTTTCATTGAATGAGGAGCAAATATATTAAAGTAGCTTATGGTAAGTTGTAGGAAAGTTGTCGGCGTTGTTAGCTTCTGATATTTTTGCCGTTGGAATCATTTCGTGAACAAAAGAGAAAGAAACGATTCCAATTATGCTTAGTTTTGTTGATTGATTCTAGTTTGTTACTTATTTCACAAAAACTATTTTTTATTTGGTTTGAATTATTCTTTTCGCAATGTATTGGAATATTGATAATTGAATTTTTTCATTGAATTAATTTAATAAATTTTGAGATTGATATTAAAATGAAATAGGGAATAAAGAAAAGTGGATGTTAATAATTGAGATTGTTGAGACGAATGAGTTAAGTTAAATTATAACGGAATTCTTTTAAGGGATATGTGACAGATGGGATGAAGATGGGGAATATGTGTAGTTTTTAGTATTTCGAATGGGTTTCTTTTATGGTTTAATCAATAGTAATGAAATTGATAATTGGATAAATGAAAATGTTGTAACGTTGCGTGAAACATACTTCGGAATTTTCGTTAAAGGATTTGGGTCAGGAAAAGGTACCTATGTCTCGGCATTTGTACGTTGTTATGTTAAATTGTTTTTTTGTAAGTTGAGTAATCGTGAAGGCTGTTAGTGTATTATTTATTTATGGTTACACAAATATGTTTAATTCGAATGGTGTTTCTCCCAAAAATATAGCTAATACTTCTTTCAAAGAGTGTTTCCGAGAATCATATGTCGTTAGCTTCTAAGTCGTCGTATGGTTGTAATGGGTCTAGATATATATGCATATTTTCTTTTGATTTTATTCTAATATTCTTGAGACTATTTGGTGATATCGATACACTTTTGTTATCAGAAGAATAAAAAGTATTAAAATTATGAGGCAAGCTGCTTTTTTTTACGCTCTCGACGCTCATCGAGCTCTCTCGTCTTCATCACAAATGTGACGAATGACTTGATTAGCATCCAGATCCGCTCAGACTGGAGCATGAGAAACACCATCGTGTCAGGAGTGAGCTCGGCACCCACTGCCTGACCGAGGGCCTCCCTTGTCACACCCCATTTTGCGCAGACAAAGAGTGCATGCTCTGCATTATCCACAGGAAAGTCGCAGTAGCAACACATCTCCTCGTCTCTCTTCTTAAAGCGCCTCAGGTACGTGTTATAACAGCCATGGCCTGAGAGCCTTACCCACAATTCACTCTCTCGCCCGAGCTGACAGGTTTCAGGCTGGCTTGTCTCCTCTAACTATAATATCTCTATGGTTTAAATACATATAATTACACTCAGTCAATCGATTGGCCATCAACAAAGGGAATCTGTCCTCCATTTCTAGCAACTCTAAAACCACATGAAATATTTCAAAATAATCAGATCCAAGCAAATACCTATCTTAAATGTTGATACATTTTCATGACATATTGAGGCAATTGTATGCACTCTAAAATTAGTCACAGAGTCAGCATCCAAGGTATGTGGACCAAAGAACAGAGATGGCTGTATCAGAGCGACTATGCTTTTGCACTCTCAAATGCGTAAATTTGATAGCAACTCACAGTTCAAAGTGATTCAAGCCAAGCAATAAGTATATTATGTATTAAGGGAGACAAAAATGCCCCACTCCTGAGATGCATGTGCTATTTTCTTTAACAGATGTTCAAATAAAGCAGGTTTTCGAGCGTGTAAAGCGGGCTGGACGTTGCTGTGTTTCCAGACTGTAGAACTGTTCTGCAAACATTGCGCTTGACGATAAATGCCTCTTTCCTTCCCTTGGTGTAAAATATAATATCAAAGCTCATGAAATTTTGAAGTGCTACTTAAATTGAATTATATATACGAGGTCTGGCCGGAAAGTATCGGACCTACCTTTATATTTCCGTGCCATAGTGTTCGAGCGACCTCTGCGGGGCATAAACGTCAACAGTAAAGCCTCACGAACCTATCGGTTGCTTGCTGACATCTGCCGGACGAGTTGTTCATGCGCAGCGCGTTTGTGTTTACAAAGTTATTTTTGAGTTCGGCGGATTTTGTGATTGTTACAAATGACTGAAAAACAAGATCAACGAATTCGCATCAAATTTTGTTTTCGAAACGGAAAAACGAGTTCGGAAACTATTTAGATGATGCAGAAGGCCTTTGGGAATGATTGTATGAGCAAAACACGAATAAAAGAGTCGTATAATCGTTTCAAAGGAGGCCGCACTTCTGTTGATAGTTATTCTCGTTCTGGCCGACCTTCGACGACATAAACATTGGATAATATTGAGCGGCTGCGACCTGCAATTGAAGGTGATCGTCGATTAACTGCTCGTGAACTAGAAAATGATCTCGGAATACCGAAAACTACTGTTTGGGAAATTTTGAACAAGATTTTAGGAATGACTCGCGTGTGTGCGGTCACTGGCTTCTTCACCACGATAACGCGCCAGTGCATTCATCGAATCTTGTGCAGCAGTTTCTGAATTAACACAGTATCGCATTAGTTCGACAACCTCCATACAGTCTCGACATAGCCCCCTGTGACTTTTCGCTGTTTCCAAAACTCAGAAAACCACTCAAAGGACAGCGATTCGATGACAAAACGACGGTTGAAAATAATGCGACGAGCGTACTCAAGTCCGTCCCTAAAAGTGAGTTCCAGGACTGTTTCGAGAAGTGGAAACATCGCTGAAACCGTGTTATTTAATCAAGTGGGGATCACTTTGAAGGATGCCACATGCCCGATGATAAAGAATAACGCCAGCACGGAGATATAAAGGTAGGCCCGATACTTTCCGGACAGACCTCGTATATGTATATATATATTGGGACTTTATAAAATTTCTTAAATATCTTTTGAGATGATTGTTGAATAAATGTTAAGTGAGGGTGCCGTGCACGAGAGAAGAAATAAGAACTCTCTTATTTTATAGTTAAACTCTTGTCAGAATTTAATGAATTTTAAAAAACTGCGAATCGTCTTACAGACAGAGTGTAGTCAAAGAGAGGAATCGTTCTACTCTAATTGATTCTTTTTCTACTCAATAAAAACATTACTCTACGTACCTACAATATTGTGCTTTGACAAACTAAAGTGATGAAAAATAACAGACTAGGGTATTCCTTGGCGCAAGTACAATTTACAATAAATGATCAAATACAGAGTACAATCCCTATTCTAATATTATTTGGTAATCAAATTCACTAATGAGGTAGCTGACAGACAACTTTAAAAATCAAGTGTTGAACTCGGAATAAGAATAGAAATCTCTTAATCTGCCCAGCGGATCTCAACACTGAGACCAGTCAAAATTAAAATAGCTAATATACTTCTTGTTGCTGCCATCATGAATGATTCTGGTTATGTTTTTCAGGCTTTCCAGTTGGCGCCTCAACTGACAAGGCAAAATATTGTTAACATAGTTTCGTTTAAGCGCAATACATTCATTCCAACGCTTCTCTAATTTTCCGATGTCTTTTTGTAGCATGATTCGTCTTTGCTCTCAAAATAGGCCTCATCTTCGGCAATCACTTCTTCATTGGAGATAAATCTCTTTCCCTGGAGCATTCTTTCCAGGTTAGCAAAGAGCCAGAAGTCGCTCGGGATCAGATCTGAAGAATATGGTGGGTGAGGAAGCAATTCGAACTTTAATTCATTCAATTTGACCGTTGTAACGAAGTTACACCAGTGCCCCATGGGGACACAGCCCTGCGACCGGAATTCGGGGGAACCCGACCCGCCATGCCCCGCGATCGCATGCCGTCGCCGGTGACTTCATCCTCTTGCCCGGTGGTTCCTCGTGCCGCTCAAGTGTGTATCTCCTGTTGACGGAACTCGTTCGTCCTGTGATTACTTTGGAACATAGTGTTGGACCTCTCGTACTGTTCGTACCAAAATAACCCACGAAGACCTTTAGCCGAGAAAGCACTTATAACAGTAAAGATTGCGAAGTGATAAATAAAGTGAGTAATGGAAAATTCAGTGAGTAAATGATGAAAGTGACCAAAAAATAAATAAGAGGAATAGCAGACATCACGGGTGAGTAAGATAGAAATAGATTAATGAAATTAAGGTCAGGGAAAATAAAGAAGAACAGAAAAATGGTCAATAAAAATGAAATAGGCGAAAATGAAAAAATGAAGGAGATAGAGTTGGAAAATAAATTGTCGATGAGTAAATTGAAGGGGGAAGAGAGCGAAAATACAGAAATAGCGAGAAATAATAAAAGAGAGGTAGAATTATTTGAAATAAGAAACAAAGAGGTAGCATTAGGGAAAGATAGAAGAATAGAAGTATAGGTTAGAGGGAGACAGCATGCCAACGAAACCGGTAGAATACCTAAAGCCACAATACGTAGCATAGAGACAATTTCAAGACCACGCACAGTGGGCCAAAATCCTAAAAACGCGCTCAAAAATCGAAAATTTAAATTCTATAGTTCTAGCTATTGGGTTTTGTTCTAGAAGTATTTATGCAATTATTCCTGAGCGGTAAAGACGATATCGTCTTGACCGCTTCGTAATACATCAGCTGTAAATTGTTATTCTCCGAGTGTATCCATCCGTGCAAAAGTGAACTTAAAAATTCGGTCTCAGTAAAGTGTGCGCAACTTTTGTTCAGAGTGGTTTTTTTCAAATCGGTAAAATGTCGTCTGATCCTGGGGGTAAGTGCAACATTTATATGTATAATGATTTGTTCCTTGAATTGTCTTAATAGTCAGAAACTGTGGGTAATCGAGTTCATAGAAACGATTATTAAACGTGTCGAACTTCATTAAAAACCATGAAAATATAAAAACGCCCACTAGATCCCACTTTAAATTTGACGGTGAAATGTAAGACATATAAAAATGCTTTGAAATAACAAGAAATCAGCTGCTACTAGCTGCAACTTTTTTTTGGAGCTACGTCAAACACAGGTAGTCGAGCGTGGCATTACGCGCGACTAGCTGGTTTGGCAGGTGGCGAAGTGAAGGGCGATTGAATGGATCCTGTTATACGATGAAACTCAACATATAGGGTGTTCAAAAATGAAAAGATGAAATTTTTCACTTGAATTGTAAAAAAGTGTAAAGTATGAAAAAAGTTTTTCGTAAAGTCATCCGCCATTTTGGATCCGCCATTTTGTTTTTGGAAATTTTAACATCAGATTCGTAATCAGCGACCTAGAAAACCCCTGTATCTCAATTTTAAAGCAAATCGATGAAGTTTTTCCTAAAGTCATCCGCCATTTTGGATCCGCCATTTTGTTTTTGGAAATTCAGACATCAGATTCGTAATCAGCGACCGGAAAAATCTCTCAGGAAACCGTTTTGTTAAGATTAAACTAGACCTTCGATTTATGATCGACTTTTGTGGATTCTGGCCCACTGTGCCACGTGACAAAGACGGACAACGTAAGAGCATGCTACACGAGCACAAAAAAGGACAGACATATTACATAGGGCACACAAAGGCATGCTGTCTCCAAACACGGAAAACGCAGTCGGTTATTGGCGGATACTAGAAGAAGAAAACGTAGATTTAGATAGAATTAAATTGCGGGAAACAGAATTGAATTACTTAAGGAGGGAACGTAAATTAAGAGAAATGGAAATGGAAAAATTAGAAAAAGAAAGGTTAGAAATCAAAAGAATAATTGAAGAAAATTTAGAATGGGATAAATTAGAGCGAGGTATATACAAAATAACTGAAAGGAAAGAAGGAAACAGAACATTCGAAGTAGACTTGTTTATAGAAACGAATAATGAATTTTGGAAAGGAGCAGAAATACTAATTGAAAACGAAAAACAACAAAACGATAAGTCAAAAATTCAAGAATTAACCCTAGAAATAGAGTCATTAATAGAGAAAATGGAACAAATCTTAAAAAGTACACAAAAGAAAATTGTAGAAACGCATAACGCTCAAAACATACTTAATCTTAAAGCAGAAAGCTAAATAAAAGTCAATAGTAGCAAGGGAAACGAAACCTGAAGGAAGGTCAGAAAACGTAAATACAGAAGAAAACGAACGAGACCAAAATAAGTTTAAGTTACCAACACCGGTTCCGCGAAAGTTAATAAGGAGCGAGGTATTGACTATTCCAAGAAATAAACGAAACGAGGCGCAAGTCAAACTATACGATAACCAAAGTAGAAAGAATAACAATTTAAGCGATGAAAACATACAGGACGACGAATTACAAGCATTGCGAGCATCGCTCTTCCCATTCGGAATAATCCAAACACCTTTCCAAATCATGTCAAATTGGCCAGTTAAATCCGGAAACAATACAGATGACAGCCCAACAATTTTCTTAAATAACTTATTCAGGTTTAAAAGGGGATACAAAATGAACGAACAAGATACCTTAGAAAATTTAGACGCCGTGTTGATAGGAGAGGCTCAAAGTTGGTACCAAGTAAATAAAAGAAATTGGCATAACTTGGAAAGTTTCATACAAGTATTCAAACAAGTCTATTTAAATGAAAAATACCTAGAAGTAATCCACAACAAAATAAAATGTTGCAATCGAAAGAAAAACCAAGAAATTTACAGTTTCATAATAGAAATGTGGCAGTTATTCGAGAAATTAGAACCACTTCCCAGCTTGGAATGACAATTAAAAAAAGTTTACAAGAATTTAAGACTCGAATATAAAATTTTCATTACAAAAAATTCATTTAAAAACTTTACAGAATTAGAAATAGTAGGAAGAGAGTGGGAAGCTGAAATGGAAAAATCAAGAATAAAAATACAACAAATTAAAATAATGTAAAATGACGGGAACGACAGATATTATACAAAAGAAAGAAAAGAACGAGATAGAAGCCGGGAACAACAGCATAGTCAAGACTACGAAAATAATTATGAAAGACAGAATAATTTTAAGCGTGAATTAAAAAACACACAGTATAGACCATAATTTCAACCAAGGTACGCTAACAATGGCACAACATATTTTTATAACAACCAAAAATGTCAAAACACATACCCACGGATTCGAGATAATAACGAATTCCTAAACAGAACCAAGTTTAACCATAACCGTAGTTTTAGATAGCCAAATCTAAACAAATGGTTCGGAAGAAAGGAAAACCAAACATCTGAAGACAGCAACAGACAACAAATAGAAGGCATCCCAAAATGGCCAGAACTGATGTATAACGCGGAAGACGATAATCAAAAAGAAAGGAATAATAAAAAGTTTAAAATAAATCCAAGTGCGCCAGAGTACATCATGTGAACGAAAAAAAACGAATAGAACGAAAATAGCACAGTACAACAACCAAGAAAATGTTATAATTGCGGAGGCAAAGGACATATGCGACGTGACTGTTGGTACAGTCAGGGAAACGCAAACGGATACTATTAGGGGCGAAGAGTAGCCAACGTAAATACCAAATCATATCGCCCGAAAAGATAGAAGCAGACAGCGACACCCCGAACGAAACCAGATGTCATATAATAATAAAATGAAAAGAAACAAAATACAAAATGTTGGTAGACACAGGGGCTACTCATTCCTATATTAGTAAACAATTTTTCGAGAAAATAAAGAAACTTTATTACGAAATCAAAAAACCAAATAATGACAAGTTAATAGTAGCAAACGGCCAGAAATCACAAATAATAGGACAAGTATTGATTCCTATCGAAGTGGGTCATATTAAAAAATATTTGCTATTTAGACTGGTACCAGAACCCAAAGGAAAACAGAGTGATATGGAACGAGGATGAAAAGGAAAGAGAACCAAGAAAGGACAGTCTAGAAGAAAGAACGAGAGTAAGAAATAAAATAAAGTTGCGAAATCAAGAAATAAGACCAGCGAACAACCTGCAATGGGGAGAAATACCCACTAGTATCCTAACTAACCATACACTACCAGAAGTCGGCCAGATAATGGATACAAGATTGTCCAAAATACCAGTGAGGCAGAGAAGCCTGATTTCACGAGAAAATAAAGAACAGAGGCAGGAAGTCCCTAGTTCTAGTCCCTTAGACAAAGAATAATTCAGTACAAACAGCTGTCAAAGCAAAAACCAAGCGTGGGGACAAACGAATGGTAAATGAAATAGAGGAAGAACCCGAAAAGGAAAAACAGAATAAATTAAAACAGGAAAGAGCAGGAAATGAAGGAAGGAAGAAAGAAAAAGTATTGAGGGAAATAAAAGAAACAGAAAACGAATAATGCGAGGGAATAATAGAAGTAAACGAATATCAAGGACAGCAATTAAGAAAATTAATCGAAAGAAAGGTTAACAAAACAGGAATAAAACTCGAACCCACACATGTGACCAAACATAAAATAGATGTACAAGGCCAAGAACCAATCAAACAAAGATGTTACCACGTCTTGCCCAAAGTAAGAGAGTATATGTACGAGGAAATTGATAAAATGTTGGAAGAGGACGTAATCGAACCCTCGAATAGCGACTGGTCAAACCCGGTAGTTATGATCAAGAAACCAAACGGAAAATATGGATTCTGCTTAGATTTCAGAAAGGTAAATAAAATAACGAAAAAAGACTTGTACCCAATACCAATCATGGCAGAAATTTTAGACGCATTGAGGTCAGCAAAATACATATCAAAAATTGATCTTCGCTCAGCATACCACCAAATACCACTAGAAGAAGAATCAAGAAAAATAATAGCATCCACAGTACCAGGAAAAGGAATGTATCAATTTGAGGGAATGCCATTTGGATTAACAAACGCCCCAGCTACATTCCAGCGCTTAATGGATAAAATAATAACACCAGACTTAAAACCTAATGTATTCTGCTACCTCGATGACATAATTATAGTAACGGAAAACTTCGAAGAACATTTAAAAAATTTAGAAATAGTTCTAGAAAAAATAAACCAAGCAGTATTAACGATAAATCTAGAAAAATGCGAATTTGGATGCTCGGAATTAAAATGCTTGGGATTTATAGTAAACGAAAAAGAACTACTGATGGACGAAGATAAAATAAAACCCATCCTAGAATTCCCAACACCGAAAAATGTGAAACAGTTGCAGAGAATCATAGGAATGACATCGTGGTACAGAAGATTCATACCCAAATTCTCGGAAATAATGGAACCTCTACACACGTTCCAGAAAAAAGGAGTAGAATGAAAGTGGACCGCAAAACAAGAACACGCTTTGGATAAAATTAAAAGATTACTAACAACAGGACCAATACTGGCATGTTCCAATTTTCACCACCCATTTCAACTCGAAACTGACGCAAGTGACACGGGACTAGGAGCCGTGTTAACTCAAAAAATAAATAACAACAACCACGTGATAGCATTCGCAAGTAGAAGCCTCAACGAAGCAGCGAGAAAATATTCAACTTCAGAAAAAGAGTGCCTAGCAGTAGTATGGGCAATACGTAAATTCAGGCCGTATTTAGAAGGATATACCTTTAAAGTTATAACAGACTATATTGCCTTAAAATGGTTACATAATTTGAAGAACCAAACTGGACGATTGGCAAGATAGGCACTGGAGTTACTAGAATACGACTGCGAAATCATATATAGGAAAGGCCCCGTTAATTACGCACCAGACGCATTATCAAGAACAGGCGAAAAGTTAGACTCTGTAGCAAGTACGTTATCATTGGCGAAGGAAAAAGAAAAAGAGAAAAGCAAAGAAATCAACGACGAATAGTATAATCACAAACTAATGCAAGTAAAGCAAAAACCAGCGGAAAAGCCAAATTGGCGAATAAGAGATAACCAACTATATTTTTTCAGACCAGACTCGTTAAAATCAAGTCTACACCTAGATAGCAATCCATGGAAGTTAACAATACCGAAGGAATTAAAAGAGCAAGTGTTAAGAGAAAACCACGATAATAAACAGACAGGACACTTGGGTATGAAAAAAACATACGCAAAAATCGCAGAGAAATATTTTTTGCCAGGAATGTATTCAGAGACATTGATATACGTAAAAAAATGCGACACATGCCAAAGAATTAAACCTAAAATTCACAAACAAGTGGGACTATTAGGAAAAAGAATAATTGAAGAACCATGGACAGTAGTGGCGGCAGATATAGTAGGCCCACTACCGAGATCAAAGTCGAGAAATCAATATATGCTGGTTTTTGTAGATATGTTCACTAAATGGATGGAAATAATCCCGGTAAAAAACAAACAAGCAACAACGATAGAAAATGAATTCCACAGGAAAATCATAGAAAAATGAGGAACACCAAGACTCCTGTTTTTTGGTTTTTTTTTTTGGTGAGGAGGAAAATCGGGAAATCTTTTATAGACGTTGTAAAGGACTCTCCTAGGATGGCTCTAGGCATACCTGTTAAAACCAAAAAACCCCCTCTCTCGAACCAATACACCGCCCGCGGAACCGCCTTTCGGCTTTAAACTTCACGGGTGGTTGGTTCAAGCTTAAAGTCGCGTACGACTCTTCCGTCATCCGTTCGCCCGGGACTCCTATCCGCGGCCGCACGCACGTTAGGCAGACCGACTAGCCGCGCCGGCCAGGGGAGGACTAAAGCGATTCCTCCCCCGAACGACGCGGACAGTCAAGTCCGCCCAAGACGCAGGTCCGCGGGTGCTTGCCACGATGCGATTTCTACTGGCCCCCGTTGTTGTCGCGCTCAACACGCCCATCGAGCTCCCTCTTCTTCATCACCACGGTGACGAATGACTCGATAAGTATCCATTTTTGTTCGGACTGGAGCATGAGAGAGACCATCGTGTCAGGGGTGAGTTGTGCGCCCACTGCCCGACCGACAGCCTCCCTTTCCGCGCCCCACCTGTCACAGACAAAGAGTGTGTGCTCTGCATTGTCCACAAGGGATCCGCAGTAGCTACAAGACTCGTCGTCTCTTTTCTTGAAGCGCTTCAGGTACGCATTAGAGCAGCTATAGCCTGTAAGCGCTTGCGCCATGTAAAAGGCGACTTGACCGTGCTTTCTGTCCAGCCAGGTGGTGAGCTCCGGGATTACACGGTGTGTCCATCTCCGGAATTGATCACCATGCCATCTCGTCTGCCATTTCTCGACGAGTCTGTGCCTTCCATCCTTGCGGATTGCCTCCTTCGTGCGATCGATTTCCTGCAGGTTGGTTAAGCAGGTGAGCTCCTTGCGGAGCTCAAAGGTCTCTTTCCTTTCCTCCGCCAATAACTCAATTGGCGGGACGCTCACCAGGACCAGCACAGCACTCGTCGACACAGTTCGGTATGCTGAGATTGTCTCAGCATACCGAACTGTGGCGATGAGAATTGTCTCATCGCCACACATCTCTCTGCCGAGAACAGCTTCTTCAGAATAGCATAGTTGCTAAGGGCACTTGTCCAGATCGGAGCTGCATAAAGCAGCTTCGAATTTACTACGCTCGCCACCAGCCTTCTCTTAGCTTCCCTAGGTCCACCAATGTTGGGCATGAGCCGAGTCAGGGCGGCCACACATTGGATGACTGGCAGTCGCGATCTGAAGGTCTTCGCCGAAGCTAAGCCTTCGATCCAACTGCACTCCCAGGTACTTAATGCTCTTTTTCCACTCGATTTTATATTCCCCGAGAACGATCTTCGGATATTGGAAGGATCTCCTGTCTGTGACCAGCAAAGCCTCGGTCTTTTCAGGGGCCATTTGCAGGCCTCTGCTATCTAACCAACGCTTTGCCCGCCACAGACTATCATTGATCCTCAGCTCCAGAATTTCGCCTTTGTCAGCAGCGCACACGACAAGTGCGTCATCCGCGAAGCCGATGATGCTCGTTCCAGCAGGCAGGTCCATGCCTAGGAAATCGCCGTACATGATGTTCCAAACGAGTGGACCCACTTGCGACCCTTGTGCGGCGCTACATGTCATCTCTTCCTTGAGAGACCATTTTTCGCCCTCGTATATCACCCACCTGTCGCTCAGATAGTCATCTATTATTCGCAACAGGTAGTCTGGAACCTTTTTCCAAACCATCGCCTTGTAGCAGATGTTCCATCTCGCGGTATTGAACGCTTTGCGTTCGGGAACCCCTCGATCCCCGGCGTTGTGTTTGCCTTGAGCCTGCCACCTGCTCTCTTTAGTTCTTCGAGAGTGAAGAGTATTTCGCGCCGGCCACGTAGGAGTTTCGGTCCTGTCTTTGGAATGGCTCTACATGCGGAAACAAGCTTCGCACAATGTACTTGACTCCATCGGGATTATCCAGGCCCAGGGTCTGTCTTCTAGTCACCAATCTCTTGGTGACTATTTCGAAGGCGAGACCCATGGGTCCTTCTCGACCTCACCGATCAAGTCTTTCCAGCACTGAAGTCGGCTTTTCTTTATGCCTTGCCTCAGAGCTGATTTTGCTTTTTTCCATTCCTCGTGCAGCAGAGAATCAACCTTGGAGCGGGTGAATCTCCGCCGCGCTGCGAGGCATTCCCGACGCAGGACAGACCTAAATATTGGGCAAGGACCGCTCCCCGCAGCATGGGCGACATCTTTTTCGCCCCTATCAGCACATGTCAGGCACCTAGGTGAAACCGTGAACTCCTTGGCCACGTGCGACGCGCCCCCACACCTCCAGCAGGCGTCCTTTCTGCCTGGAAGCGTGCAGCCGCGCGACACATGGCCATAACCCTGGCACCTGAAGCACCGGGCAACCTCGACATGCTCCCGGATGCGGCAGTTCACCCACCCTACCCTCAGCTTGCCGAGCACGAGCAAGCTTCGAGCGTCTGCCTCGGTTAAACAGAGCACCGCAGTCTGTACACCGCCGAAGCGCTTATACAGCCTGCACTGGTCCCCGAGCTCTGGATTGCCCAACGCGATACAGAGCGTGGCCATAACCTCTTCCGTTGTGATTGTCTCGTCAAGGTCCCTAACTTCAAGGGACCTCTTCGAGACCATAGACTTAACCTCGGCTGTCTGCATGTGGGAAGTTCAGCGTGACTGCTGCATGCGCATTTCGGGCGATACCCCGATTAAGGGGCCCCCCGCATTCACTCCGGGTCCAATCATGCGGCATCAAGGAACCTGTTCAAAGTCCCCTGATGCTTTTGCTCCCCACCTCGCCCTCACGCGATTGAAGGTTTCGAGGAAAAACCGTAATAGTGCGTGCGCCTGGCAGGCCCACGTAGGGGCCTTTTCCCTGGCAGGGAAAAGCCTTTCTATAGGGCCCCATTGACAGTCATCCTGACGGCGACAGCCCTGCTGGACGCGTTTGCTCCGTGCATGGCCTCGTGCATTCAACTCTGCGAGACACTGCCCCCCCCCCCCCCCCTTCAAAACACTCTCTCGGGTGTAAGAATAAGAATAGTAAGTTGACAAAAACCGATACAAAGACACAACAGAAATAACCATTTTAACAGGGTATGGATCAGCGGCCGAAACTTAAATTTGGGCAGTGCTACAGGGAGATTACAGTCGCGGAATCCCTGAAGCACAGGTGGCCAAAACTACTGGATCTTCTCCAGGCCCCGCTAACCCCAGAGACGTTGAAAGAGGAAAAAGAGAGGAAGAAAGAAACACAAAGAAGAGAGCCAGCAAGAAAGGAAATAGAATTAAAAAACGAATTCCATAAGATACAAAGAGAGGATAAAGAGAAACAGGAAGGACAGAAAACCAAGGACAAGAAGAAAAAAACAATGGGACAAGAAATCTTGGAAGTAATAAAAGAAACGAGAGAGAAATGGGGAATAAGAAGTTACGACAAGGAATGACAAGAACTGGAAGAAAGAATGAAACAAGAAAAAGACTTCTCAAAGTGGAAAAAAGAAAAACTACAATAGTACATTGTACAACAAGGGGGTAAAGTTGATCATTTAAGGCGAGTGCGATGTTTACATTTCGAGGCGAAGCCGAGTGCGCATTGCGAGCCGAAGCCGAGAACAGTAAACATCGGACGAGATTTTAAAAGATCTTACTCCCGTGTTCTACACGGTACTTTATACAACAAAAGCATGTTTTCTCGGATTTTGTAAAGTTTGTCATTTAAGCCCTGCGGGCGTAAATAGGGAGTGGGGGGTGCTTAAATGACTACTTTCAAGCACTGCATTCCTATCCACGCCCTAGGTCTCAAATGACAAACTTTATGTCCGCAAAACAAGCGTCAAAAAGCGAGAAAAACATGCTTGTGTTGTATAAAGAATATACTTGTACATCAATGAAGTTGAAGAAGAAGACAAGAAAAGAGAACGAGAAAAAAATGAAAGAGAATGGAAGAAACAATGAAAAGAACTGAGAAGATGGGAAGAAAAACAAGAGCAGGAAAGGAGAGCCTGGAAGGAAGAAAGAGAAAGAGAGAAAGAAGAGAAAATGATGTTACAAAAAATAAAAGAAGAAAAAAAAGAGAGGGAAAGAAGAATATGGAACGAAGGAATAGAGCGGAAGAAGAAGGAACTGAGGGAGAAGAAAGAACGTGAAGAAAAGGAAAAAGAATTAAGAAAAGCACTGAAATAATTAGAAGAAGACGAGAAAGAGAAGGACACAGACAGGGATACAAAGACAGACAGTGACAGCGACACAGAATCAGACGAATTGACTCAGACAGTAATATATAGAGGAAATAAAAACTAAAATTAAGAAAGTTATGTTTAAGAAAGTTATATCTATTTAAGTGGTAAAATTATCAGAAGAACAAAAGTTTTGTTTGTGTAAATAAATAAAATAAAATCAAACGAATCGTTTTCTAACAGTAGTATAGTAGTGTCAATGTTCAGAAATAGGTAGAATATTTGGTTTCAGTTACAGCAATGGAAGGCATCGAGATGTGGGAGTGCAGGTTCTGCGAAAGAAGAATACCGAAAGAATTATATATATTCCATGACACCTTCTGCGAGATAACACCAAACGGGGTTAGAAACTACCATACAACACCAAACAGCACGAAAACCAAAAATATATGAGGGGCGGATGGACGGAAATAAGGTAAAAATTCAAGAAAACCATAGAAATTAGCGTGGAAAAGGAAACAAACTCAGAAAAGAAAAACAGCCACAATAGGGAAGACACATACATTACACTAGACATTGAAATGGACCCAATCTGGCTAGAATTTGAAAAAGAGAAAAAAAAATAAGAAACGAAACAAGGAAATAAACCACAACCCGGTTGGGGGGAAGGGGGTTGTAACGGAGTTACACCAGTGCCCCGTGGGGACACAGCCCTGCGACCGGAATTCGGGAGAACCTGGCCCGGCATGCCCCGCGATCGCGTGCCGTCGCCGGTGACTACTTCTTCTTGCCCAGTGGTTCGAAAGGAAGTACCTCGTGCCGCTCAAGTGTGTATCTCCTGTTGACGGAACTCGTTCGTCCGGTGATTACTTTGGAACAAGGTGTTGGACCTCTCGTACGGTTCGTCGGATTATTGTGAGTTTAAAATAAAGGGTTTTACTGCGAATACGCGCAGTTATTTAGTGCACCTATTTCGGCCTCCCCTGCTTCCCGTCCTTTAGTGAGCAGCCCCGGTTGCACCATCATTCCCAAACAGTGGGAATTTAGTTGCGCACCCAATAATTTATGATCGCCCAAAACTATTTTGTGGACTTTTGTTATGTTTTCTGGAACAATTGCTGATTTTAGGCGACTAGGGCGTTCAGCGTCATCGTTGTTTGTACGACCGTGTTTGAATTCGGCATACCAGTCGATGATTGTTGATTTCCCTGGTGGAGAGTCATCATAACGCTTATCAAGCCACTGCTTTGCTTTAGCAGTATTTTTTCCCATTAAAAAGCAATGCTTGAATAACACTCGAAACTCTTTTTCATCCATTGTTTCGAAAATGACAAAAGTTGCTTCACCAACTTCTGTATCATCTGAACTAAACATCAGTTTTTCATGAAATGTTGACACTTAACGTTTGAAGGTTGGTACTATCTAAAAATCATATAGATTTGACAACAGAGGTGCCATCTATATGTCAGACCGGAAACTTATTGAGTGATGTGTTAGAACCTGTTCTCTAATTGAAGGGTAAAAAACTTACAAAATCTTTGTTGGTTCCTGAGTTACATTATTTCCAGGATTGAATATTTTTCTTAATTATTTTGAAATTTCTTTTTCGAGCTTTTATATTTTTTATGGCTTGGACTATAATACAGCGATAGACGAGACATGTTCGAGAATTTCAGACGGAACCGGAACCAATAGAGATAAAGAAGTTATAAGCTTTTATCAGAAAAAAATGTTCATTATGGCCTGAACTTATGATTTCGGAAGTTTTACTTTATTCGGAGAAATAGTTTAACAATGGTTAATACTTTAGTGCTTAAACCAATGACCTTATAGTGTGCAAACTACAGGAATATTATTGGACATGAATCAGAGTTCACCTAGAATAAAAGTTGAATTATTCATTATAACGATGGACAGAAATTTAATCATTTTTTCAAAATGTCAAGAAAGAAAAATATTCTACATATCACACTTAAAATTTTCCTAAATCAATAAGGAGCTAGACTATTAGAAATTTCTATAGTAAATTTAGTATACAAGTACACCTGAACGTTGATTGTACGGAATGCTCGGGCATGGCGTTCATGTAATAATAAAAGTGAAATATGCGTAAGAGTAGTAGTACCCTGCTGATCAAGAGCCTATTTATTGCAGATTCAGAAAATTAAAACTGAATCTTCATTTTAAACAAAGTTGCATCTAATGGCGCAAAGAATATTGCGCGCAGACAATGTATTTAAAATACGCGATTTTAAAAATTTAGAATATATTTCAAATTGCGATACAACATTATATCATTTCTAGTATAAAACTCTTAAATTTCATACGAGTATATTTGATATAAAAAATTCTGCTTTGTATACCAAGTAAATTAATTTCAGTATATCTTGGTATATCAAAACTAAAAAAATTTCTAAGAGTTTACCACATTAAAAAACTTTTCAGTGCTCATTTGGTAGGGCTTGTATCAGCCTTCAATTTTTGATATTAGCGAAGTTTGTAGCACGTCATGGTTAGGCTCTACAATTTTTCAAAAATGGTTAAAAACGCCGTTTTTAGGGGTTGCAATCTCTATTTTCTCAAAAGCGTGACGTGATGAGAAGTTTTTAAACCCAGATTCGTGTTCAGCACGAAAAATACATTCGGAAACACTAGGTGCCATCTTATTCGCATTGTTACGTCCAGGAACGCTCAAATGGCCTATTTAAAAAAATAATTTTTAGGTCAACGTCCGCGCGCTATAACCTTGGATTCAGACCTGCCATACATAGAGAATATACAAACGGGTTATAAATATGATTACTCAAAACGTGTGTATTGAGTGGGTGAATTCGTGAACCTGCCGTTTCGTAAAGTATGTCCTAAAGTGAGCTGAAAACTACACTTACCAAGACCCTAAATTGTTGACTGATTGATTTAGCCAATTCGAGAGAACCTGATAGTGGACTGGGTATTATTTACAGTCGAGTCTCGTTTATTTCAAGTACCCCGAAACGTGAGGGTCTTGTTTATTCCAAGTCGTGAGGGGTTCCCACCATTGCCTTATTGTAGTTGCCATAGCGACTAGATACACATCGTCCCGACTCTTCTTACTTCCTCGAGCGCTCCTAAGAGCATTTTGCAACAACAGGTTAGATTTCAACGGTCAAAACTAAACGTATAAAAATCATTCATAATTGTAAAAATAACGAGAAGTTTTTGTGCGTGTTATTACTGTAATAAATGTGATTTAATAAACATGGATGGCCAACAGCAGCAAGTAACCGAAAGTAAGCATTATGTATTAAAGTTCACGCTTACATGAAGTCGTAAGCTGTAAGTTGTTTTTCCAAGCTTTTGTTTTTCGCCTACTGACAGAATTAAATATATTACTGTAAATGAATTAAATGATAGCAATTTCAATCACACAAATTACAGCAGTATAGTATAATATGATCGATATTTCTTGAATGTTTTCTGAAATGTAGCGCAATGTAAACAAAAATTTTTATTTCAATGAAAAATAAGCTTGTCAATAAATACTTGAAATTTTTCGTTTTTCAACGTTTTTTAGAACAAATGCGAAAGGTCCCCAAATACAAACAACTATCTATTCAAGAAAGAATCGAACTGATCGCTCTCATCGGAAAAGGCGAAAAAAAGCTGCCGTAGCTAAAAGATATAATATAATATGCGGTGCGATAACAAAGATTTTGCGTCAAAAAGAGAATTACAATATACAAGGAAAGAATTTGAAACTGCAGAAGAAAAAAACCAAAATCGATAAGGGCAAGAATGACAAGCTGGAAGAATTGTTATTTCATTGGTTCAAACAGAAGAGAAGTTTGGGAATCTGCATTACCGGACCACTGTTGAAAGAAAAAGCATTATTTCTCAACAAACAGCTTGACGGACCAATCACATTCAAGGCCAGTCAAGGGTGGTTGACGAAGTTCAAGAATCGTTTCGGAATACGTCAACTCAGCGTGCAAGGCGAGAAATTATCGGGCGACACAGACGGGGCCAGTGCATTCAAAGTAGAAATCCAGGAAATTATCACTCAAGGAGGCTATTCGTTAGATAATGTGTATAATGCAGACGAGACGGGTCTCTACGTTAAATCACTTCCTAAAAGAACTTTGGTTCTCGTCGAAGAAAAGCATGCACCGGGGTACAAGGAATCAAAAGAACGGGTAACAATCATGAATTGTTCCAACGCTACAGGGACCCATAAAGTTCCGTTGCCGTTAATCGGAAAGTCTGATCGACCAAGATGTTTCAAGAACGTGGTGCAGTTGCCAGTTGTTTACAGGAGACAGAAGAGTGCATGGATGGACAGTATGACTTTAATTTTTGTAGATTTGTTTCACTCTCACTTACAGCTATGAGTATAATCTCTCTCAATACATAATAGCTTTTGGTATAAATAATTCACCTTCATTTACAGCTTTCAGTATAATTTTGTTAAATTAAATCAATCCATATTAACACCTGGCTTAGCCATTGTTTGTTGCCTTCCATTTTTTTGTATTTGATACACTTTTTATTTTTTGGTCGCATTTTTATTTATTATTTTGTTAATTTTTTCATGTTTGCTACTGCAGGTGACATTTTTACGGATTGGTACAAAAACGTATTTATTGCGTCAGTAAAAGAGAGGATGTCCAGTGAAACAGATAAATTTCTGTTGATATTAGACAATGCGCCTTTCCATCCATCACTCAATTTTCTGAATGCCATCGATCCACAATTTCAAGTGGTTTTTTTGCCCCCGAACGTTACTGCTTTAGTTCAACCGATGGACCAAGGCGTCATTGAATCCATGAAAAAACATTACAAGGCCACTTTTTTGAAAGAATTAGTGCTTTCGGAGAATGTAAAATCGCAAGACATTAGAAAGTTTTATAAAAATTGGAATTTATTAGACACAGCGTCGGCTGTTGCGTCTGCGTGGACCTGTGTGCCTCAATCCGCTTTAACGAAGGTGTGGAAAAATCTTATTGGGCAACCGTCTTTGTCTGACGTTAATGCAGATCAATTCATGGAAATTACGACAATTCTGAACAACATTCATGGTAGCAACACCTACTCTCTTTCAGATGTCCAAGAATGGACTAATGAGGATTGTCAGCTCCCGACTTGCCACAACATTTCTGATCGGGAATTCGTATCTCAATTCTCAGGCTCAACGAATGTTGAGGTAACTATCTGAAGAATTTCAATTAATCAAAAAATTTGAAAAAATTCTTTACACGTGTAAAGGATTTTGGTAACATAAATTTCTTTCGGCGAAAGAAATGATCTCAATTGTTCTTTCATTTGTACATTTAAGGAAGAGGCCCGAAATAACGAGGAAAATAGTGAAATCGCTGCTTCATCCATAAACTCGTATTCAAAAAGCACGCAAGACGCCGAATGCAAGCTTCCAATTCAAGAAAATGTTCAGTCTATGAAAGCTATGTGTTCTCATTTTCAAATATTCAAGAAATTTTACCAATCAGTTAGCGATTGCAACCAGGAAGACATTGTTTTTCTGAACCGCATACAAAGCAATATACAAATGAGACTATATAATCTGATTTACAACAAAGATTAAGCAGCAATTATCTGAATTAACTATTATAATTTACAATGAAACAACGTTAATTTGAATAAATGTGCAATTTATATTATTAAAACACTCTTCTTATATTTTTCTTTATAATAAAAAACAAACTTGCATTATTTACAATTAAAATTCATGTCAAAAAATTGTATTTTCATTTCAAACGAGTAACTTTTACTGCAACTGTAATATGTAATGAGAAAAAGTTGTTTGTGCAAGGAAATATTTAATTATTTGTCTTTATCATCTTTCTTCGTATTTTCGAAAGGCAATATGTTGTACATAATTTGAGAAATTTGTGTAACTGATACCTCTGTTATGCTGAAAATACAACAAATTTTTTTATTACATACATAGTTAAGAAATTATCAAATAAACTTTACATTGGCTACTTGTTCATTTTGATAATAAAATCAATTTCGTAATCGTTAATAAAATTATACTGATATTCTGAAGATCTAATAAAATAACGACTGTAAATCATGCAGCCATGACTTTAACATTAATTTATTTTGCAACAATAATTTTTTCTTGCAATTATAATTTTTTACACAAAATTTACTTACTAAAATGTAAAATTCAAGTCAAATTTGATGGAAACTTTCTGCAAATGCGTGCGTTGAGTGGCATGTATGTTTTCAGGCCTATTTCAAAATCACGAATTCCCCGCGTCTTATATCATTGGCTGTCCGCGTCACGTGACAGTGAAATAGTGGGGCGTGGAGGAGAGCGTGAAACTTGAGATAAACGAGACTTGAAATAAAGGAGACTTGAAATAAACGAGACTCGACTGTATTTACTTGATTGAATTTCAATGTTGGTAAACCCTCGAGAAAATATTTAGCGATGCACATGGGGCATGTCTAAACCTGTTAAGATTTGAAAAATAACAACAAACTAACAGAGAACGAATTAACTCTCAGTGTATCGCTTACAAAAGGTTTGAAAATAAACAACAAACTAACAGAGAACGAATTAACGCTCAGTGTTTCGTTGACAAAAAGGTTTGAAAATAACCAACTAACTAACAGAGAACGAATTAACGCTCAGTGTTTGGTTTACAAAAAGGTTTGAAAATATCACAGTAAAAAGAAAGTTTGAGAATTTTAAAAAGTTGTAAATAAAAAATTGAAGTAGTTGGAATTGGGATTGTTAGAATTAAAAATAGAAAATAATAAAACGATTTGCATTTACTTGAACTTTTATAAAAAATCGAAGTTACACAAATGAAAAAAAATCTTGGTTTCGAGGATTAACTTAACCGCGAACTTATCTAAAAGACTGTTAAATTGTAAGCGTTGAGTGAGAGCTAAAGCCCAAGTCGAACTTCTCTCTAAAGAAAATTGTCGCCTTTTTGTATGGGTTTTACACCATAAGCAAGACAAAGAGAGTATGAGGATGTATGGTTCAATCCAGATGACCTCATAATCATTTTCCCTTTACAAAATTAATTCAAAAATTGAGTCCTGTACTAGACATTTTTACTGCCCTCCTGCACTTTTATCAGTTGCATACAAATGGTCATTTCCTGTATTTGCGGAGTGATGGACTTTCTACATAATTCTATTTTCTATTTGCTATTTAAATAATTGAAAATACATCCTGCACTTTATAGGATGTAACAGCATCAAAAAAATGTATATCTCTGGAATATCAGAGATCGAAAGAACCATTATGTCAGAAAAGCATGTCCACAAAGGAGTAGAATGAGAACCGGATTCATAAAAATTATCAAGCTGTTAGTTGAAAAATCAAGAATTTCACTTCAACTTCTTTATATAAAATTCGGCTTGAATTAAAAAATACAAAAATATACCCATGATAAAAAACTCCTGAAAACTCTGACGCCAATTTGAAGGACGAAATATTCAACAGACCTTAAATTCTTACTTTGTTGAAAAGTTGCGCCTCCGTTACAAAAATAAACAATGCGGGAAGAGTAGCATGGGATAGTTTTACAAATGTCATTGAAAATTCTAAAGAGAATCACAGGGAAAGGATCATAAAAAATTAGACGTTAAGACGATAAAAAGCTCCCAGAAATCATAATCTTTGATGAGCTTGAAATTTAATTCATTGAATTTTTCTCTCCGGCATTTCGCTAAAAATCTCGGTGATTATAGCAGAAAGTAAGGAGAACGGTTTTGTCAAAACTCAAAAAATATGAAGCGTTGATATCAGGGGGGGAGAATTGAAAATATGATGGTTGACTACTGCTTTCTAGTAATATGTGATATTTTACTTCAGATTATACCGTTCACTGACCATTCACTGACCTACCAATATTATGAATAAGAACGCAAAAAAACGTTCAAGGCATGTAATTTATTTTTCAGCGATAAAAACCAGAAAAACATCATATAACTGTCATTGGAGACAGTGCAGTGGCTCACCATTTGCGGAACGTATCACCGTCAGGATTAGCTATTGGTAGAAGTGTAATAAAAATTAATTGTTTCTCACTCTAACGAATATTCAACTCTGACAGTGGAGACATTCCGCAAATGGTGAGCTACTGCACTGCCTTTAATGACAGGTAAATGATGTTTTACTGATTTTTATCGCTGAAAAATGAAATTATTGTTTTTATTCCTGCACCTTCTAATTGAAATTTGATCGCAGAATCATAATTACAATGACTTGAACAATTTTTTGCCGTTCTTATTCATAATATTAGAAGGTCCGTGAATGGTTACTGTATTCACTGACCGTTTAATAAACAGGGTCTGCTAAGACAAGATTCAAACAGCAACTTCAAAAAAGCGCTACACACATTCTGGCCTCTGATGACAAAACTATAGCGAATATGAACGACGCCAGCAGCGTGAGAGACTTAATAAGTATCCAAGAAGCTTCAAAAATCTTTCCAAAGAAGATAGTAAACGAGTCTGGAGAAAGTGAAGAGAAGCCAGAGTGTGGAGTCTTCAACAACATAAAGTGATCATATATTGAGTTGGCGACAAAGTCATTTCGTTTTTTTCCGCTAGATAACTCTAGTCGTTCGAAGTCGTTCTTCTCCATTGCAAATTTCAGACTGTATATGGTATTTGACAGCTGACATTTCATAGATTATTCAGTAAGAAAAAGTTTCAAGTTTTGTATAATGTATAATTGTATATAATTGTATAATGTGGTTGTTATCCGAGGGGGTATTAAGGGAAACGACGCTGAGAATAAGGAGAATTACTAGACACGGGCACTTAAAATCAATGAAGCACTTTATTCACTTACAAGTCCAGAACGGAGTAATCAGACCGCTGAAACCAAAGCGGACGAGACACAAGCGAGTGATAGAAACCAAAACGGACAAACGGCACCTTCTATCATGTGCTAGCCACGAAAACAGCAGGATGAGCGAACACGGGAAAAAGCTCTCTCAAGGTCGAAGACAATCCAACAAATGATCTCCGGAAGATGACGAACAGCGAAGACTCCTCTCCTTGCGGCTTCTTGGGGAATCTCGGCCCTGCTTGGGCCCCGGACGGTCCGTCGTACTATCGCACCCCGTGTCCCTACATAATAGTAACATCTATGTTACACCCCCGTCCTCGCGGGGGCCAGTGTTTATCCCCCTGGTTGGTTCCTCCTACTGGAGTTCTCCCTCCAGTTCGCGCCTTGTCCGCACATTGATATCACTGTTCTCATCCTGGGTCAATTGTCTTCCAGAATGAAGGAAAATTAATTTTGTCTTTACTTTGTCTTTATTCAGACTCTTACTACATTTAAACCGTTACGGACTCCAGTTAATCTATTAATCTTTTTTAAACTTGAAGCCTGCCTCCTGGCAGTCCTTCAAGTAGTCCAGCTCCCTTCTTCTCCTCAATTCTTTTCATTCCTCCTCATTCTTCCTCCGCTCCTCTTCTCGTTGTTTTTCTTCCTATGCTCTCTCTTCTCTTTCTCTCTCTTCCTCTTACTTTTAGCGTTCCCTTTTCTCTTTTTCTGCTTTTCTACTGCTTCATTTCTTCTCCTTTCCTCATTTTTTCTGCCTATCTCCTCCCAGCCTTTGTTTATAAAGTGGCGTACATGCCGGTGAGTGTGGTAGGTGATTCTATGCTCCAGAACACCTGATTTTCTTTGGTCCAGCCACTTCAGTGCCAGGCAATTTCTGGCGTGCTCTTGGATAGTACTCTCTCCTTCCACGTTCTGGCACCACCAGCACTTCTGCATCGTGTTCATTTTGCTGAAATTAATGTACATTTTAATGTTTTTTGTATATTTAATGGGAATCAATCTTGTGTTGGTTAATAAAATTTTACTTGTCTACTGTGTCTTGAAGTGGGGATTAAATTGAGTCGTTCAGTCCTGTCCAACCATTTATCCGTTGCTTATATATCTCTATTGCTACTCATACTTTCTAATTTGAAATCATTTACATTATATTCCCCTACACCTTAAATTCTATAGGTCTTCTATGCAAATTAAAACGGAAAAAAGCTCTCTTGAAATCGACGACAATCCAACAAGTGATCTCTGGAACACGACCAACAGCGAAGACTCCTCTCCTCGCGGCTTCTCGAGGAATCCCGGCCCTAGCATGGTCCCTCGTACTATCGCACCCCGTGTCCCCACATAATAGTAAGGTCTATGTTACAATTGGTTTACTCGTTTTCGTTCCGGAAATTTTGACCTTAAATTTTTAAAGCGAATCATAACGGGCGATGAAAAATAGGTTGTTTACGATAATGTCGTGCGAAAAAGATCATGGAGCAAGCGAGATGAGCCTGCACAATCGACATCAAAAGCCGATATTCATCAAAAGAAGGTTATGCTGAATGTTTGGTGGGATTTCAAAGGTATTGTTTATTTTGAGCTGCTCCCGAGAAACCAAACTATCAATTCGAATGTCTACTGTCGACAGCTAATGTAATTGGACAAAGAAATTGAGGACAAGCGGCCAGAACTGGCAACTCGTAAGGACGTCATCTTCCATAGAGATAACGCCAGACCACATACATCTTCGGTCACTCGCAAAAAATTATTGGAGTTAGGCTGGGAAGTGATGCCTCATCCACCGTATGGTCCTGACCTTGCACCATCCGATTATCATTTATTCCGTTCAGTTCCAAACTATTTGAATGGAAAATCATTCGATTCAAATGAGGCTGTCAAAAATAAGTTGATTCAGTTTTTTGCCCCTAAGAACCAAACTTTCTACGAAAGCGGAATTATGAAGCTGACTGCAATATGGCAAAAGGTCCTCGAACAAAATGGGCAATACATAATTGATTAATGTTTGTTATTTACATTAATGAACTTTCTTTGAAAATCATGAATAAAAACGAAATGACTTTGTTGCCAACCCAATACATATCGATTTCCAGATTTCAAAAGCCAGTTATAGATCAAATCAGTTTCGACGGTTCAAGATTTAACATAAAATACGCTATCACTAATGAGTAAATCAAAAAAACTATGGAGCTCAATAGCTCTCAAAAATAAAAATCCAAGACGATGCATTTTGAAGAATTGACGAAAGTCTTTGATCAAGAAATTCATATCAGGATAAAACCAGAAGCCTTGAATCAAAATTGCCACTCAGAATATTTTGGGAGAAATCCTGAAGCTGCAAGACACTATTTTTGAACGGCATCATCAAAGATATTTACATGCACCATCCTAAAGGTTACGAAGACAACAGTGAGCAAGTATGTAAACTCCGGAAGGGTTTGTACGAACTAAAACAGTCTCCTAGATATTGGAATAAACAATTCAATAATGTTTTGTCTTATTTTGGTCTCCAGGAAAGCACAGCTGATCCCTGTCTGTTAGCAAATAAGCTAATTGTGGTGATTTACGTTTACGATGGGCTTGTCGCTGCTACAAAGAAATCGACCGATGGAGATTTTCCAGAGTGGCTGAAAACAGATTTCAAGATAACAACTGAACCAGTTGGGTGCTTCTTGATATATATTAGTTACCTAAATTATTGTATAAATTGTTACCAATTGAAAATAAGTTGTTTCATTGAAAACTAGATAAATAATTTGAATGTTTGATGATTAAAATTTTGTTTTACTCGTTTGATAAAGAATGTTTAATGGAAACTTAATTTATAAGGTTTAGTTGCAAATGAGTGTTATTTATATTAAATAATGAAGCAAATAGTTATAGCATGCGATTTTACTTATTTTTAGTTATACATCTAAAAACCATGCTTTCAAAACTTTGATCGTATTCGAGCGAAGAATAAAAATACCAAAGTCGATCATGGACTGACTATTATTAACTTAATTAACTATTATTAACGGCTTCTATTAACGGAGGCAAAGAACAGCCTTTTTATTTTATGCAGGGATTCATATTTTCAAAAATCAAAGTAAGATCTTCGATGAAAGACTGGTCAGTCGAATTATGAAGTAAAAGAACACTGAGAAAAAAAATTGTTTGTTTCATCCAATTCGTTGGACTCTGAGATGTCATCCAATTTATCGGTTGAAACAACCACGAAATGCTTGGTTTTACTATTCAGGATAGTTATACCAACTAACTTGTGATTGCATTATCCAAGAATTGGGATTACCAATCAATAAATTGGATAGTGCCCCAGGATCCACCGAATTGGATTGCACAGCCAACCTTATTTTTAGGTAAGATCTAGAGAAATATTTTTTAGGTGAAAGCAATTTATAATTCATTTTATATAATTAATTCTATATGTAACTTTTTTTCACCTTTGAACAAAAATCTAATGCTCTTACTATATATATTTATTTAATGCAATTTGTCTTCATTTAATTAGTAACTAGAATTCTCTTCATTTATTTGCACTAAATTGTCATTTGTTTCAGAGGTGAAAATCATAATTTTTTCTCCTAATAGTTTTATAATTTTTTTTTCATTAAATTAATCAGAACAACTCTAATGTTTAATTTCCCAATTTTAATTATCAATTTCTGACATAAGGTTCTTCCCAAGCATTCTTTCCCAAGCATAAATTGTAAAAAGTCTAGAGTAAAAAAAATTGTACATTCATTTCTGCAGACTTTATTATTATGGCGATCTTATGATTTATTTACGTGAATTACACTTATTGGTACATTAAAAATGATTTTTAGTGCAATCGAGTTTTCATTTCTCTTCCCATCTAGTATTTACTTAAGTAAGTTACACAAATTTGATTTTTTTATAAAAAAGTAGAGTTTACAGTGCATCATTTACTGTATATTCAATTCAAAAACACTTGTTTAAAAATACAATTTTTGATAAAAATGTTTTTGGAATTGTTAGTTTGGAAATTTATTCATGGTAGAGTCCATAAACTCCCGAGTCTAAAACTGTGGTGATACAAAAACAATTTTTGGAAACCGCTCATTTTTATTTAATATATAAAAAGTATAAATATTTATTTATAATAAAACATTTCACAGTTTTTTTATAGATTGCGTATATTTGAGGTAGTTCTACTAGTTCAGGCTCAGGTTATAATGGGTTAGTGCGTCCCAGGGTACAATAGATAAAATTTTTACCTTTAGAAACTATAAAATGTGCACCAAAACTAAATAAAGCATTCAAAACAGAAATAGATAATCGTTGAATATGAATATTTGTGATATAAGTAAGAGTAGGGGAGAAGCGGCGAAATTGGCGCGTCGTCTAAATTGGCGCACCCTATTTTTCAGAAAATGATAACATAACAAAAAATAAAAATAGTTCTATCGTGTGCATTCTTGTATGATATGTATTTGATAGAAAACATTATAAAAATCTAATTGCTTAATACAGTTTAATTGCGATTAATCGTTTTTTGGCATAATGGTTATGTTCGAAGCCATTGAGTTAAATCGTTAAATAATAGTAATTCAAGGTGAATTAGATTAATGCAACGATTTTATAATCTTTGATATTTAATCTTACGATTGGGATAGAATATTTGTATGAAAAAATAAGCCTTTTTCGTAAAAATTATTTAATTAATGAACGATACACTTGCGGCAAAATTGGCGCATACGAGATTCAAATCAGAGGCGAAGTTGGCACACGTGTTGTGTTTCTGGAAACCGGTGACTGAAGTCAAGTGCTCGGATGTTTATGATTGAAAATATAAAGAAGATAGTAAGTACACAATTATTAATATATAGATATATACATTTGAATGTTGCTGGCCTTTTCTGCTAATCTTTTTCTTAAGATTTTTTGTGACATGGGAGGTAATGTGGTTCGCAAAACTGATGTAACGACTTTGTAAGGTTATATTCATTGGAACAATCAGTGGTTAAATTTTTTTTTAAGTTTGAGGTATTAAGGCATTTTAAAAGCGATTTTTAATAATTAATTTGCAGTCTGACAGTGTTTTGAAAGTTTTCTCGATTTTAAGATGTGAAAGCAATGTAAGTAAAAAATTTGTATTTTTGATTGATTGTTTCTATTATTTATAAGTCTTCTAAAGTTAATAATTGTATATACTTCTGATTACAAATTCAAATAATTCTCTATAAAAATGATTTCAATTTGAATATTCACTTAAATATCCACAATTGCCAGTATTTTATTCCACAAATATAAAATATATTTTAACTTTGGCTGGTTTATGTGAATAAAGGTATAAAAAACTTCACATATCTTGATATACTATCTCAAATTTAGTTTCAAATTATAACTACCTCTTTTCATCAACCTTTGCTACTGAAATGTAATTCTAAATCTATGAAAATATAACTAATACGTGGCAAGAGAAGATTATAATATTAGTGCGTCAATTTACCCGACATGGCGGGTAAATTGACGCAGGTGCAGTCCTTCGGAAATCTGAATAAAAACCTGCTTTAATAATTTTCAATGCAATCTTTATCCATTGGAAAGTATAGAAAAGATATCCAGCTATTAAATAAATATTTTTTCATAATTTTTAGTCATATACTTTCTTTTTAAACTCGCACTTTCTATTAGGTGCGCCAACTTCGCCGCTTCTCCCCTATTTTAAAGGTAGGACATTTTTTAACAAAATTATTGTATAAACTCGATGTCTATTTTTCATGCATAACATTTTTTCCTCAAGAAAATAAGTTTAGTCAAAATAATTTCGCCTTACAATTCACAGTTGTTGAAATGACGTAACTCTGTGCGTTCAGTGATTCGTCCTTACTCAAATATTTTTGACTTAATCGGACGGAATCGGCGTGTTACAATTTCCATGCCATAATTTAATTTCTGAATCACATTGAGAATAATTGGCGAATAAACCCGCATATCCACGATCTCGCCACCAAGTGCATAATTGTCTATTCCATCCACAATCAATCGTGTGAATAAGTTCTGGTCTCTCCATTCCTAGGAGTGTATAGAAATCTTGATCGCCTAGATGCCCCTATAAAATAAATTTTCTATTATAACATAAATCTAATAACACAAGCCTGCATGAGTTCTCTTTTTTAGCAATGGGGAATCCTATATTGTAGTTTTTCATGCGCGAAATCTGAGTTTGGCAGCAAAACTTTTAAATTTTGAGATTTTGAAGGAGGTCGTGTTAAATTTCTCAAATAACGCGATTTTAGCCATTTTTCAAGACCTGTGTCATGTGAGCCCGACGTTCTAGAAATTTCGACATATAGTCAAATTGAAACAAAACATTTACTTTATCATGGAATAGTGTAATCTTAACCAACTGGCTTGATTAGTCACTAGACAAACTTTTTTAATATGGGTATGTGCACACACAAGGTGTCATGTAAGACAATTAAGCTATCAAGTCTCACTGGTAAATTAGTGGACAAAAGAACAGAGTGAAAACTGGAATTTGAATAGTATACAAATAAATAGTTTTTTATGACACATGCATAAAACGTGCCACTTTTTGCGCATATAGAGCATGCCGAAAATGACTAAGTTCAGGTCGGTGCAGGGAGGTAATTTTTTTTTACTTTTTTATCACTTACGAAATAGAAGTGAAAACTGCTCAAAACATCTAAAAGTGTTCATGACGTCAGATTTGCTTTGATTCTTAAATTAAAAAATCTATTTCCCATACACCCCTATAGTATACTTAAAGAGTTTAGAATCTTTTGGTAACGGAAATAATTATACATTGGAGTTATCGAATTAATCGAATCAGTTTCGAAAACCATAACCCGAAATTAATTCGCTAAACACGTTGGTTGACGAACTTCTTTCTGCACGCTCTACATGCATGATAAATGGCACATTTATTACAATTTTTATCTAAAAATCGTGTGCATCATACGATTTTTACTATTTGCACATGAGAATGACCTCATTCAAGTACCAATTTTAGTAAGCGATGTGACTATGCGCCAAAAAGGTCACTTCCATAACCAACATATGTTATTCGTGTTGGTACCAGACTTTCAAAAACAACAAGCCGCCGTGGTTTTTTAAAAGATGGCGTTGATTTAGACGACAGCAAAGACGAACGATTTGTGAATGAGTGCATGTTTTGAGGAGAAAAATTTAGGGGAAGCATGATTCTCGTTCTACTTCATATTCAAATAATGCGGGAATAATAACTTCCCGCACTATTTTTCTTTGTTTCGCTTTTTTTTTTATCCACGGGGGAGCCGCAGTAGCAAAACTTCGCTTCTTCCTTTTTCTTGGAGCGCTTTAAGTGCGCATTAAAACAGCCAGGTGACAAGTTCCGGGATGAGACGGCATGTTCATCTCCCGGCCTGCTTACCATGTCATCTCGTCTGCCATCTCTCGACGAGTTTGCGTATAGAACCCTTACGGATGGCTTGATTCACGCGAGCGATTTCATGTGCGTTGTTTGAACAGTTAAGCCGCTTGCAGAGCACAAAGACCTCCTGCCTTTCCCTCACAAATAAGTCTATTGGCGGTACGCTGGCCAGAACCAGCACAGCACTTGTTGGCGATGTCCACCATAGCCTGGATGGCGTCCACTGTGAATCTGTCTTTCCTCAAGCCGAACTGGTTCTCCGAAAGACTGTACTCGTCTACCATGTGACTTAGAAGTCTTTGCAAAGTCAATTCCTCTAGCGCCTTCCCCATTGTGTCCAATAGACATATTGGTCTTTAGGATACAGCTTTATCTAGAGGCTTCTCTACCTTTCTAAGAAGGACCAGCCTCTGCTCCTTCCAGTCCCCGAAGAACTTTTCTTTCAGAAGTCTTCCCGCATTATTTGGCGGTAGAATAATGCAAAAAAACAAGCATAGTACGTACTAAAATTGGTACTAGAATGGAGTCATGCTCATATGAGGATGAAAAGTATGAAAGCCAGTTATTTTAATGTGAAATTATTTCTTCATGTTGCACGGAGAAAAAATCTCACAATTATAGTAAGCTGAGATCTTTCTATTGAAACGCAGAACTTAATGTGCCAAATTGGTATGAGCTTCTACCAATATTGGCATGGACTCATGCATTTTTAGCATAAAATGTCTTATACGATTAAAGAATCAAACGCATGAGGTAATTACTAGTGTCATATGGTGCCAGAGCAATGTTCCTTGCGAAAATCGCTCGACCATCGCCTTGCTATGGTTGCAAGAAAACTCATCCTATTACAGCAAGAGTTTTCTTACAACTGGGAGAACACGTTAGGTGCTACTTTCGAAAGTAGTCAGGTATGGCCTGACATCTCGGTTGTAAAAGAACTCATGCTGAAATAGGATGAGTTTCTTGCAACCATAGTAAGGCAAATTTTGTGCTATTTTCGCAAGGCACAACTGCTCTAAAAGCATGAATCTTAGTACTTTTTAGCATGAAGGGATCCTTGCCTAAAATGTATGAATTTTTCACGAGCATAACAAGAACAAAACCTGATAAAAAAGCATGACTAGTGTTCTTGATATTATATTTAGATTTTCTTCTCTGTGTGTAAGAATTCAATTTTTTACTTTCTTCTTTTGTTCACTTGTTTGCCAGTGAACCGTGATGCATGACCCCGTATGCATGAACATAACCTAATTAGAAAAACGTTTAATACGACCAATCAAACGAGTTGTTAAAAATTACGCAATTTCACAATTTTTAACCCTCCGTTACCAAACTTAAAAATAGTTACACGGTTACCAAACCCTAGAGGATTTCCCTCTGCGTGTTAGAACATCTGCAGTGTTGCCAAATGTTGCGACTACTTAGTTGAACATGTAACATCAAAATGTGGCAACACCGCACTCAAGAACTCTAGCTATTTCCATTGCACGAAAGCCAAACTATGGAGGGATTCCCTCAGAATTCACGTCACCTTTGGTTTTGAAAAGTGATTATTGAATGAGTATTCTACTTGAACATTTTCTATTGCTACAAAAAGCTTCAGGAATAATTCGTGGAAAGGTATTCAAACGGACCAGACTGCGTGAAGCGTAAATTAGAAGTTATTTCGAAAAAACTGACCCCACTGAGGGAATCCCCCATATGTTTGGTAACGGAGGGGTAAAAAATGTATAAGAACATGATTTTTGCGTTTTAAGCCATATTACTGAAAATCCTGATGTCATAGGAAATTTTCACTGCCAAATTCAGATGCAATGCGAGAAAATCTATGGCAATCGATTTTTCATAATTGAAGAATTGTAATAAAAGTAAAAAATGCAAACTTGTTATTGATCTAAAATTGAAAAGAATTTTCAAATAGAAATTTAAATAAGTATTTTTAAATTTTAATTGAGATTCATTAATAATTGATAGAATCAATTACCTTGAAATTATATTTTTCAGCCATGTGTTCAACACTATCTCTGCTAACAATTTGATCGTATTCTAAGGACTTTCGCAGCCTATCTAAGTTAATAAGAATCACACCGCTGTTATAACCCGGATATCCACCAGAAGATGCAGGTCCTCCAAAGGTTGTTATTGGATTTTTACTTCTATAAAAATACAGTACATGACGGTATACAGGTGTTAATTCAGGAGCTAATCCAAATAAGGCTTGTTTTCCAAAATTATTAAATTCTTTGAAGATTTCTTTAACGTCTGTTCGAAATTTGGTATCTGCATCGAACATTACTGCTACATTCTGAGCTAGTGGTGCTATCCTGTGCAGACCCAGGGAAAGAAAAAAGAGAGCATCTGAATAATACGTTCCTGGTTTACTGCTAAAAAAAGGAGACATAACGGATACGATGTCTTCTACTTGCGATGCTAGTTTACGTACGTCGTAAAATTTCACCTGCAAAAATAAAATTTACCATATATTTAAACAATTAAACGAACTTATTTGCACATGAAGTTCGACCGTAATTATATTTATACCAGCACCGTTTATATACATAGTTTTCGTTCTAATCCTGAGAAACGTTATCAAAAATAAAAATTCCATTTTTCATCAACTCTATGCGGGATACAAAAAAAATGTTCAGAAAAAAAATTGTTTGTATATATAGCAGTGGGCACAAATTATGAATAATATACATAGTTAATAGTTAACATAGAATAAAGTATTAAATTATATTGTAAAGCTGAAACAGAAAAAATCGTATTAGGAGAAGCTAGCGGGATTTGAACACGGGTCTCCGAATCAGCAAACATTCGTTCATGTCAACAAAATTTACATCACGTTGAATGTCAAAGAGACGAGAAGTTTATTTTCTGAAACCACAAATAGGATTATTAAAAAGAAAAAGTAGAGAAGGATAGGGAATTCAAACGTACTGCCTCCCTTCTGGTCAAGGTTGTATGTAAAAAAAAACGATTTCTGGTAAAAAATTTTAAAAAGGGAGATTATATTTAAATAGAATTAAATTACCACGAATGTTATTTATGTGAGCTTTGTGCGCATGATCCTAGATTACGAGTAAGTGACCACCTCGTGACGATAACAGCTGATAGAGAACACAAGACTTATGAAAAGAGGAGAGTAGAGAGAAAATCCTCGAGCTTTGACTCGAAATATAAAATAATCTACTAAGTTTATAATTAATAAAAGTTTGTAAAATAAACTAATGATATAAAAAAAAACTAGTCGACAATAATAATTAAGAGTGTTGAATCTTTTAAGGTGTTAAAGAGATCCGTGAAGCAATAGCTTTGATTGTTGATTCTCTTTATTTTAGGTTAGTACAAAACGTGCTCACTTTGTAAATATTGTAATTATGTAAGTAAACTAATAAAACTCTTCATTTTAGACGAATTTAATCGTGTTGCTTCCACTAATTATTTACCATCCTTATAAATCAACAATCAAAAATTTTGTGGAAAATGGAAAAACTAAAATTTGAATTTGCAGCAGCCCCATGCATCGCCCCCACTTTTCTGAAGATTTTAGCATCCGGCGCGGTAGGGGAGGTAGAACTAATCCAAGAGATGGCGCTGCGATCAGGACGGCTGACTTTTGCATTATATTACATTGGTGAAACATTAAAAATTATTTTAAAACAATGTTTTAACGGTCTTCACGAAGAAATTTATTTAAGAAAACAAGGATCGTGTTTGTTATGTGTATCCTACAGTAAATATTTGGTGCTTTTTACTAAGTGTGCATTTTATTAAGTGTTGAAACAATGAGATATAAGTATATAGCTCCTGGTTGCATCGCAGGATATGACAACAATCCGGGGAGTTTTCACTTTTTTCTTGTGTCTAAAGATCCAGCTATAATTGCATTATGGCAAAGGGCTATCTTAAGAGACGATATTGTTTTGAGGTATAAGCACCCTGTTTGCGAAAAACACTTTTATCCTGAGGATATAGTTTGGATGTCCGAAGTACGAGGACCGGATGGAACTGTTATTTCGAAGGTAAATAAGGTTTTAAACAATTATAGTATGTATTATATGAGATAATTGTTTTTCTTGCTTTTGAGGTACTCGTAGTTGTCAATTTCAATCCTTTCAAACTACAATCTTTTTTCCAATGAAAAAAAAAAGCATTTGAAAATATAAACATTGTGGTAAAAATGTTATAAATGAATTGTACATGTGAAACTATAAAATTCGTCTAAACTACATTTACAAAAATAAATTTTTTAAGTTTCTTCCCTTTGTATTTTTATAGAAAAAAATGTTTGTACTGTTTTTATTTTTGTAAATTTAATTCAGACAAAATTTATAGTTTCACATGTACAATTCATTTATATCGTTTTTACCACAATGTTTATCCATCAAACGTGCTATTTTTTAAGTTTCTCCCCTTACAATTTTTCAAAACAAAATTTTTATAAATAAATTGCTGTATTTGATATTAATTAATTCAATTTCAAAAATAGGAAACGGTCAAGTTGTAGAGAAACTTTTTCCTAAAAAAATGAACCGTGAATTATTAGAATCGCATCATTTTTAAAAATTTGTCTCGAAGCGATAACAAAATGAGTTTGGGCAAAAATAAAATTCATTAATAAAATTATTTTTTTGTGTTTCAAATTTTTTTTCATAAAAAATAATCTTTTCTCTTTCAAATTAGCCCTTCAATAATAATATTGCTTTTCTTGAAAGCAAAATTATCTATTTTTGCCTGAGATCTAATTTTCGTGAACGAACTACCTTAAAGTATTAAATTTAGAAATTTTTCTTACTTGCACTGGAGCTTCTTTTTGAAAAACAAATACCCTTAGGGTCTGAAAAAGTATCTAATTCTATATTATAATAATATAATAATAAAATAAAAACATCTCATTTTTCAGGTTGAATACAAAGTTCCTAAATTAAAGAGAGGAGCTCTTCCTAGAAAATTTCCGGGTTGCCCTGAATATTTAACGAAACCTCTAAAAGCAAAGCGGAAGTCTCAGAAAAAAAGAGAAACTAATCCTCCTATGCTAGAGCACAAATCCCAGAAAAAATGAAGAGATTAATTTTCCTGAAAAAAGGGACTCAGCACTGAAAAAAATAATTCGACGATACAGACATAATTGTGGTTCCTTGACCTATATTATATTGGAGATTTACCGAAAACCAAGGTTTGCTTGTATCAGTTGAGCCTGTATGTGTGTTCCAACCATATGAATTACTATTGCAGCAATATTTTTGGTTAACTGTCAAATATATTTTGTTCAATTACTTAAAAACATTCAGCTATATTCATATGGCTGATAAATCCCAAGCATTTCTTTCAGTGAGAGACAAAAATAAATCAATTTCATATTTATAATGATAATACTGAGCATACAGAGCAATCCATTGAAACGATAAGTTCAAAAGCCGGCGAGGATGTTTAAACTACGACAAATCACCCCAGTGACATTCTTCCAGTTGACGAAGAAGCTAATTTATTTGCAAACGTATTTAACAATGAAAGAAGTGTTAAATTTCCAGTTTCCTGGGGAAGGCAGGCAAAATCCAAGATGGTTCAGTTTTTGCAATGTACTGCAAAATCTGTTAAAGGAGTTATTGAACCAGCTTCAATGAAGCAAGTAGTTATTAAAGATAATTTGAAGGTGTGACTTGCTATTTTTGGGAAGGCCATGGATTTACAAAAAATGGGAATTGCAAATAAAGTATCCTTAGAGCATGATATAGAACAGCTGATAAATGTGGTGGATAAGTGGAAAGTCTGCAACGGATGTGCCAATCCAGGGGATAACGAAAGTATTTCAAATTCTGTTACATATAGGGATAAAGGAGGTTTTCTTAGGCATAATGCATGTGAGTATGTTTTAAATGAAGAGGAATCTAGTAAGGAAGGCAACAACGTAAGGCATGTAAACGTGCACCAGAACAATTTCTCGAAAAAGAAGAAACTTGAATAATATCGAAAGCATAAGAAATGCAAAAAGAATCAAATTTTTTATTTTAAGCACAATTGAGAAGGAGAAAGTTCATTTTTTAAGAAGAAGAGCACATAAAATAGAATCTAATCAAGCAAGACTTAGATCTCAAATTAGTGTTTTCCGGAAAAGTCTTGAACGATGTCAAGTGAGAATGTCAGAAATGTGTAATTCGTCGATTGAAAAAATCTTAGAAGAACAAAAAATACCTGCGAATGAATGTCTTGCCATTAGAAAAATCTTTCAAGCATCCAAACTAAAAAATCCTAAAAATCGAAGATACTCAGAGGATTGGTTGATGCTGTGTCTTCTCTTACACATGAAATCGCCTACAACTTACACCCTTTTACGCGAAAATCACTTTATTGTACTACCTTGCAGTAGGACTATTCGTAAGTATGTATATCTTATCATCTTAAATTATATTACTTAGACTTAATTTCAGATATGTGCATATATAAATTGTACTTCCTTACATACAGGTATTTGTCGATGATTGACACTCCGTGTGGTTTTGATCCAAAATTTTTTGAAATCCTTAAAATACATTTTGATGCGAAATCATTATTACAACGACACGGATTACTACTCCTTGATGAAATCGGAACAAGAAAGAGCATTGCATTGAATGAAAAGAATATGATTTACAAAGGCTTACAAGATTTTGGCACTAATGAGACTGAAGCTGGCATTACCGATAAAGCAGACCACGGACTGGTATTAATGGTTCAACCTCTTTATGATAATTATTCTCAACCGATCGCAGTCTTCACGAGTAAAGGACCCGCCCCAGGAATTGTCTTAGCAAAACTAATTGTGCAAGCTGTTGTCTTGCTCGAAAAAGCAGGTGCAATAATGCATGGTGTGGTGTGTGATGGTGCAAACACAAACCGGAAGTTTTGGGCAGAATTTGGAATGACTGGCAAAAAGGAAAAAGCCAGAAATTGGTTTATGCACCCAACTGATGAGAAACTTAAACTTTTCGCATTTTCTGATATTTGTCACTTGATGAAAAACGTCCGAAATCGAATGGAGAATAAGAAAGCTCAATTGAAGGTAGAGTATTTTTTTAAGAATTTCAGTCGTTATGTTCCTGTCGTGAAAAAAGGTTTCTATTAATATCCTTGCTCCATACTGTGTTGCGGTAATTTGTGTCTTTGTTTGATATTTAAATATTTAATTAAAGGTATCACCTGAAGATCCAGTTATTAATTGGGATTACTTCCATATCTTGTACAATTGGGACAAACCTAGACCACATGCAAAAAGAGTGTGTCCCCGTCTTACGGCAAACCATTTAATATTGAATGGTTTTTCAAAAATGAGAGTACCATATGCAGTGCAGTGATCGTTTTAATTTGGATTTATTTCTTGAATGTGTGACTGCTGCTTCAACTAATAATATTTTAATTTGCAGATTCTTAGTAAGTCTATAGTAATAGGATTACGTTATTACAAAGCTTATGATCCTGGATTAGAAAATTGCGAAGCTACTGCAAATTTTTGTGAACGCTTCAATGATTTATTTGACGTTCTGAATAACCTGAAGTCGGAAGACGGCCTTAAACTGTCAAGTAAAGGTTTAAAGGTTGAAGATAATTAGTATTTTTATAAACACCCGTAACCTATATTTGTATTATAAGTACACTATTATTTTGATACTTAGTTTTACGGTGTAATATTTACATTTACGATTTCTTTTATAGATAATTACAAATTTTCTCGAATGGTTAGATGCGTGGGAACAACGCGTAAAGGATAGAAGTTTAACCAAGGATAATTTTTTGACTGAAAACACTGCGGAGGGATTACGAGTAACCTTGCTGTCGATGATTGATTTAACCTCTTATTTAATATCCGAATATAAATGCCAATACGTACTTACTGGCAGGATAAATCAAGATCCGCTGGAGGTAATTCTTTTTATATTTTAATTTCTTGTTGCCTCGTGGAAACATGTGTACCGATTATTAATATTTTGAATATTTTTTTTATAGATGCAACAAATGGAATTAAAAAATTTGTCGTACTAATGCACTGAGACCAGAAGTTACGAAAATGATGTTCATTTACTTTTCCTAATTTCATCCATACAACCTTAATTACTTTTTTATTTCTTTCTTAACCTGAAGTCCGCATTTACTTAAAAGTGTATCTGTGGGCATAGGTTTTATTTTTTCTATTTGATATCTTTAATGTACATTTTTGCATCAGTCGGAGGCATTGAATTCATATCTTGAAAGTTTGAGACCCTTATTGAATGAATTTAAACCAGTCAAAGTTTCAGATTAGCAAGATGTGAGCTCGATAAAACACATGGATGCAAGCAATTATTTTAAAATCTGCTAACCCTTATGGAAAAGAGTATTGGTAAGCATTGTGCCCAATAAATTTATCGCGTAAAATTATTGGACCCAATACCTACCAGGACTTCTTTTTCATAATGGTATTGACAGGATATATCAATATTTTTTTTATTTGGGGATTGTTTAATGTGTTTTTTTGATTCCTTCCTGCGGTAGAGATTTTTTGGAACTGTACGCATGGCTGGAGGCAGTAATGATCATCCATCAACTCCAACATTTTTACAAATCTATAAGATTTTAACCTTTTTCAGCATCCTGAAACTTCCAAAATCCGGTAACTGCTCCTCTTCAATTGAAACTGAACCTTCTGTTTCCTTACTGTATATCACAAGAATTAAAGAAAGTTATGCAACAGACATAAAGAATAAATCAAAGGCGTTAAATGAAATCAAGGACAAGCTTAACGTCGTCATTAACGCAGATGCAGATTTCACAGATTTTACAAACGCCGTTGATCATGATTACGTCCTTCCTGAAGTGATTGATTGCCTTGTTTATTACAGCACCAGTATTTTCTGCAAACGATTGCAATCCTATATCATATGCAAAGTTTGCCGTGCTGCCTTTCTCTCTTCTGTAAATGATAAAGGAGATCAATTGATGTCTAACCAGCCAGTAGCTATATTAGTCAACGAAGATGGTCTCACTCACCCTAGCACTCGACTTTTTAATTTATTACAAATTATTGAACGTTCTTTCGTTAAAAATTGTAAACTCCAAATTTCTATGAATTAGTAGTAAACGACGTAACAGTAAACAATGTATTTTCATTTCCCTGTGAGGACATAGTTCAGAAATAATTTCCATTGCATTGCATACTTATTTAACGTTGAGAATACGTGAATCAATCAGAAATGAAACATTCGAGATGGTAAAAAATTCAATAAAAAAAAGACATGAAAGAAGAGAAGTGATCTAACAACAATTTATTATGACGACGTAAATATGCAATGTAATGGTTTTCTTCTGGAAAAAAAATAAAAAAAAGGAAAGAAGTCTACAACAAACACTGATCATACCAAAAAAAAAAATAAACTAAAACTAGCGGAAAGATTCTCAATAGAAAAATTTTCAAAATCAACGACGAATGTTACACAGTGCCTAAATATTTTTGAAAAAGAATGTGAACGTTTGAAGTTAGACACAGATATAGAAAAAATTAAGATGCTAAGGTTACTGTTGGACGACTCTTGCAAAGACTGGTACCTATCAATGCTGATAAAAAACACGGTGGAATCAGATTGGTCCATATGGGTACAAAGTTTGAAAGAAACATATGCTGATAAAGGTTGGTCGCCCATAAAGTATCCCTCGTGAAAATAAATACCAGTTTAAGACTACTTTTAGATCAGAAAAATACCAAGTTTGGTCTTTTTCTGGTATGTGCCGCTCAGCGTATACCTGCAGGTCATTGAAATTGATATTACTGTCTGTCCCTCGTAAAAATAAGTACTTTAAATACTAGAAAAAGACCAGAAAAAGATCACGTACATATGTCTGCCATGTAGGCAACTATCTCTACCAACAGACTAGTTACCTGAAAATCCTCTGATTTATGATATCAGAGACTTCGACTAGTTTCGGATAGTCTATAGAAAATAAATACCACTTTCAGACCAGGCATATATAAGTACGTGACATTCTCTGTCCCTCTAGAGCCAATGTCCAAAGATCTTTCCTGTTAGAGGTACTAGGATTAAATAAAGGCGACCTCTTTAAAACTGATGAACTGCTTAGCACCAAAAACTCTGCTGGTAAACTAGCTTCCTTTTTTTGAATAGACTAAACTGCCCCCAAGTGGTTTTAAGAGAAAATATACCTAGACAAGTCTCTCTTTGAATTTAATATCGTCTTTTACAAATTTGTGGGAAAAGGAAGCCTGATACAAATTCACTGTTAGAAGAATCTGTATTAAAGTTAATAAAATGTGTATGCAAATCACTTAACATTCATTTGTAAACAAAAAGTCACACGTTTGTATTTTATATTTACACATGTGTAATTAATTCGTATTAAATTTATTATAAAACTGCATGGGTTTTTTGCACGTATACAATATTGTATATACGCTGAATTCATTTGCATATACATTTCATTAAATTCAATAGGATTTCTTTAAATATATAGATACAAACATACAGATATAAGTATTTAATTAGGCATAAAATTAGCTGTAACTTCGATCTCGTGTATCTCTTTACGATGCAAATGTGTATCTGCTTCCTCATAGAGAAAGCATTAATAGTCCAGGAAAATTAGCTCAAAAACGCTTTTTCTGGTTACAGCTTGCGGAGGTAGCTTAAAAATCGTAAATAAATTTAAGGAATAGAATGAAAACGAAAAAAAGTGGAAAAATGGGCGAAACAATTGTTTATCGCGAGTTGAAGTAAAAAAAAATGTGTTTTTTTCACTTTACCGCGTTTTTTTACTTCAACTCGCGATAAACAATTGTTCCGCCCATTTTTCCACTTTTTTTTCGTTTTCATTCTATTCCTTAAATTTGTTCACCACCAAAAACCAATTTTTGAAATATTATTACATTAAAACAATGATTTTACGTCCGAATAATGTTCTTCGTTGGAGAAAGGAAGATGAACAACCTCGGACTAAATGGATGTTTCTCAAAATTTATTTTCTTTCAAAATGACGACGTTTCAATGACATTATATTATCCTCTTCAGGTCGAAAATACATTTGTTTCAGTATTTTCTCTATAATAGTTATAAAAATAATGATAACGTTATAAAATTAATAAACACAAAATTATCAATAGCCATGAAATACTGTCTTGACTTCGCGAGACTGTAACTGAATAAAACTCCAGTCACATGTTCTGGGAAATTCCGGTAGAAATTTCTAACAGTGTAGAATTCGTATTAGCAATTCTAATCTAATTTTCATAAATAATCCTTTGTAATTTTATACTATATATGTACTTGAATCTATATCTTCAGTAACATTTAGACACAAATATATACTAGTTTTTTAGTTGATGTATCTTAAAGTTATGTGCTAGAATTTTATTGTTATTCCTCAGGAAGTTTTTTGGTAATTTATCGATGTTTTCTGTACAATTTATGTAAATTTTCTCACGGTTTTTTACATTTTGAATATTACCAAAGTATATTCCAAAATAGGGGTCATATATGCAATACTCTATTCAATGCTTTTATATTTTAGAAATAAAGATCACTGATGAGGACTCCGATCAGAATTTGAACGTTTGAAAGTCATAGAGATATATAGATAGAGACAAGCCATAGGCCGCTCTGTAAGTGGCAACGTCAGTCTGCAAACTCGGTGAGAGCGAAAGAGAGAGACGATGGGAGGCTTTTTCTGTCTTTGTCTACGCGTAGCGCGTTAGAGAGAGACAGCCTAACCCACAATATCACTCTATCTCTCTCACCCGAGCTGATAGGTTTCAGGCTGGCTTGTCTCCTCTATCTATTATACCTAACAACAATAACAATATTAACAATATTAACAACAACATCGTATGAAATTATGATTAAAAGCAATATCTAAATACCTGCAGTCATTAATTTTTTCTACATTGACACAAAACATTAAAACTAATTATTTGTAAAATTTGTCACAAATTTGTCAAAATAAAATTCAAATTTTTTCATATTTTAGTTACGATGGTTTTTTTCTTGTGAGTCTCAATTTTTGTAAATAATTGAAAGTAATATAGGACTACTGAGAAGTCAAAAGAAAGCAAACCGTGTTATGTAATTTTACATATAAAGAGTCTAATTATTTCAAAAGAACAATTTCAGAAATGTTGTACAGAAAAAAGGAAAGAGAAAACAGGACTTATGTTATTACCAACTTAAAAGATTATAGTTCTTCTTATGATATTATTTTATTTCAATTTATGTAAGTTTAAAGGATTTTAAGTCAAATAACAAATATAAATATACAATTAATTCTATTTTCTATAAAAGCGAAAATTTTATTTTAATTTTAAAAAGAAAAAAACCATTGTAACTAAAATATGAAAAAATTTGAATTTTATTTTGACAAAATCGTGACAAATTTTACAAATAATTAGTTCTGATATTTTGTGAAAATGTGGAAGGATTTAATAACTGCAGGGATTTAGATATTGCTATTGATAATTTTGTGTTCATTAACTTTACAACCTTACCATAATTTTAATAATTATTATAGAACAAATACCGAAACACATATATTTTTGACCTGAAGAGGATGACATAATGTCATTGAAACGTTGCATTTTCAATGAAAATAAATTTTAAGAAACATCCATTTAATCCGAGGTTGGTCATTCTCCTTTCTCGAATTGTAATATTATAAAAGTGCTGCAAAGAAATGTGTTCAATATTTTTCGAAATCTTCCCGTCGATCATGAGATATTAATAGTGGAAGTTAAACCTCCAAATTTTATCAATTCATCTGCAAACCTCTTCAAGTTATCGTACAATTTTTTAAATAATTTTAAAAATTTTCACTGGGTTTCTTTCACTAAAAAAATGATTGGGCCATGCCGCTTCCTATTTCGAGAGTCACCTTGCTGGCCAAAATAAATTAACGAATATCATGTGTTACGTACGGGTGGTAGGGATAAATAAATAATTAAATATTATAAATAATAAATTAATATTTATTTAAAAGATGAAAAAGTGTACGCGGAGGCTTCACAAACTGGAGGACACTTTTGTGTCCCTTTTTTTATTTTTAAGTAGGATCGTTTTCGGAATCCTTACTTTCTCTACCGGCTACTAGAAAGGAATATAAAATGCTAGAATTTCGATGAAAAGAAAATATCTACTAAATTTCGGAAAGGCTCAATCAGGAGATTTTGCTTCTATATTCAAATAAAATATTATAAATTGAGAACGATACAGCTTACCGATATTTGTAGTTAACTCTACCAGTTGGTAGGACAAGAGTTGGAGAAGAAGGCTGTCTTCGATGTCACCCTTGATTTTCTGACTCAACTGGGCTTTTAAAAATTCTGTGATGCGTGACTAAAACTAGTCACTCTTGTTCATTTTTCACCGATTGCACGTGTTTGCAATTAATGCACACACACGAATTCTCGACACTTTTGCCTTCTTAATTTTATAAAAATTAAAAGATGGATGGTTTCGAACCAGAAGGAAAACAGTACTTTTAAATTGTATTCTTTCTCCACTTTTAATCGTTTATAACCTTAATGTGGCTTCTCGAAAAATATCTTCTCGTCGTTTTGAGATTCGACGACAGGATTATTTTTCGGAACTTTGTTTTTCAACGCCAGGCTGCACACGCACAGTTAACTCTCGCGGCTAACTGACCACCGAGGCACTCAAAATATTATTTCAGAAGCGTAGTGATAAAAAATTTTACTTGTATAATTTTTTAGCGCGACAACCCCGTGAACGGCTTTCGTCGGAGGAAAGATTTTAGAAGTATTTACGTCCGCCCAAGTAAAATCCCCAATTTGTGGCCCTGGCTAGGTCTTTTCACGAATCTAGGTCAACTATCCAGGTGATAGGACTTACTTGTTCCGAACCGCGGACGGGCGAATGCAAAGAACCGTGTCTTGCTTTTTAGAGTTCTTACCCGGAGTAAGAAACTCGTCAGACTGCGTTTTTGATTTCAAATTGATTGATTTTTATGGAATTGTATCGATGTCATACAGGTGGGGAATAGTGATGACTTGGAAATATTTCTATGTGGCGTGATTTCTGTGAAGAGGAATTTTTGCTGAGAAAGAATTTGGAAATATTGAAGACCTAAATACTTGGTAGTTTTGAAATTCTTCATGTCTATTGCCAAGTGAGAATTTTTGTTGACTTGGTATTTTATTAGTTAATGATAATTTCTGGATTATTCCAGAATTTTAACAAGTCGTAGGTCAATATCAGGATTTTAGATTGACCTTTAGAATTTTTTGGAATCTGACACCTTTTCGATTTTTCATATTTTCAGAAAAATGTTGGTTCAGATTCTGTTGGTAATGTATTACTCACTGGCCGACAATTTTTCAGCTACTCAAGCTTTAGGTATAATAAATAATAGGAACAGTGATTTAATGGATTGAGGTGGTTTCAGGAATACTATTGTATGCATAACATCGATACCAGCGGTCAAAGATTTTAGCGCGTGGTCTCTAACATGCGTAGGATCCGTCAAAGTCGGTGCGTACAGGCGAGCGTAAGCTGTTTACGGCAGGCGTAAGGTGTCATGATGTCACCGCAAGGGTTATACCTGCGCTTACAGCCACTAGGGTCCAGCTTACGTGTGTGTGAGCATTTTCCTTTTCGTTTTCCTTTTCCTTCTTTCTCCGTTATTTATCCTACCTACGTGCGTTCGCTGTTTTCTCGCATTCTCTTCTCTATCGTTCTTTACAATTTTTAAACTTCCACGTTTTTCTTAATCTTCATTCATTCCATTTACATTATTTTAATTCATTCTTCCATTCTTACTTCATGCCTGCTTAATTTAATTTTATTATATATTTACATGCATACATTTAGGTGCCAATATCTTTTGTCATAATTGGCACGTGAATATATGCACACACATTATAAGATGGACACAAATCTAAACGCTCAAGTTAGCGTTATTATGAATAACCCATGTTATATTATCTATAATAATATAACAAAAGTATACAATACATATATATATATAATATTATAGATCATACATATACACATATATACCTATAACCTTATTTATTATTATAAACAATCTTTCCCATTGCATGGAGATTGTTGTTTTAATTTTGAGTTTTCTTAATATGTTTAGGTCCTTGAACCGACCCCTTTACCTGCCTCTGCTGAGCGTGCAAAAGCGCTCAGGTTACGAGAACCGTGAATGAACTATTTATTGTTTATTTGAGTCTTGCGTAAATACTTCGCTTGGGTAATAATAAAATATTTTTATGAAATTACAACTTATTATAATTTTTAATATTTTATTCACGGTTTGCTCGTAACAAACCACACCGGAATATTGCGCTTTCGTCCCCGAGAGCAGGGGTGGTTCAAGGAAGGCCTCACACAACATTTTGACATTCCATTAACATCAATTAAAATTACTAAATCGTTGATAATAATCCATAATTAATGGAATTTTCCCTCTTAGCTTAGCATTAAGTTCAATTTGTGTATCACATTAAAAAGAAAAAAAAAGAAAACAATTAATGGTTATGATCGACATGTCGTCGTCCCAACATTCGGGTTTAAATTAGCCTAACTTTTCCTCCGTCTTCCTTTTTACATTGGTTGCAAGCTTTGTGCTGGTAATCGGGTAGCTGCCTTCGATGTGGAGGTACTGATTGGTGCGGTCCTGTTCTTTTGAGCAGGTGTATTCACGGTGGTGGTGCATCGTTGTTCTATTCTGAATTCATCTGAATGGGAATCAGCTGCTTGATTGCCCGCTGGTTCCTCAGCCAAACGAATAGCTGGTTGATCCTCGGCTTTACCCTTTCTTTTTGGGCATGGCCTCCAATTAGTCACTGCCGTTATCAGTTTGGCGCGACCAAAGTAGGTTATTAAACCTATGGAGAGGAGTCCTATCCCGACGTAGGAGCCGTGGGTCAGGATGGTCTGCTTGGTTCTTCTGTGTTCTTGAGAACTGATTTCGTTGAGCTGGTCTTCAAGTTTGTTCAACGTCTCGTCAGTATTTTCAAACCTGCTTTCTTCAGTCGGGTTGTCTTCAGGCTGTTTCTTTGAAGTTGGGGTTAGAGTCAAAAGTTGCTTGTTCTGAAGCAGGACCGGTGATAGCTCGGATAGGTTCAGGTGGAGGTACGGCTCGTAGGTAACCACAGAAACCTGTGCTCTTGAGCCTGGTGATGGTAGGCTCAATCCGCTAGTCCTCAAGTAGCATCCCGGGGCAATCTGCACGATACCCACTCCGTTTAGCTGTATTTTTGAAGTCCTTCTGGCTGGACAAGTTATTTCAGCTGCAGTTTTCGTCAGGAAAGAGTAGATCCAGCCGCCTAGAGTCTCCAGAAGCTTGAAGAAGGGACGTTTCCTGTAGGTCACCTGAACTTCACATAGTCGGAACGACTCGGCCGTAGGATTGTTCAATAGGGAGATCTCACAGGATGCATAAGTAGATGTTTCGCGTACTGGTAGGTTCTCAGGACACATGTAGCATCCTCTTAATTCCTTGCACTGTTCCATTTCCTTTTCCTTCATCAGGAGACAAGTCCGTTGCGAGTCCGCCATAGCTAAGTGAGAAAATTCGGAGTGGACATATGCTCTTCCCGAACCATTTTTCAGAATAGATTGGATCACCTGTACGGAATGTAGTCCGTACAGATTGTAGTCGGTCTTTTCTAGCAGAGGAACGTCCAAGCATACCCTGAGCGTTTTATTCCTGCAGGAAATTGTCGTAGTTGCTGCCTGGGCGAGGTCTTCAACGTTTATTTTGGGCCCTGGTACCGGAAAGGCAAATGCAGGAGCGTGATCTTGAACGTCCCGATATATTGGTTGCAATTTTTCTGTAGTCAGCAATGAGGGATGCAACTGTCCTCGACGGGCGTAATGGATAATTTCTAGCAATCGATCGGCCGCTCGAAGGTGCTCATCGAGTCCTGCCTCCAGAACGTGAAGCGTGTTTGAAAGTGCCCGAGAGTATTCCAGTTTGAATACAGAAGAAGACATCTCATACATGCCTTTCTGGATCTCGGTGAGCTGGTGTTTTAATTCTTTCTGACGTTCTTCGTAGATGTTGAATCGTCCTTGTATTTCCTCGAATTGTGCTCGTACTACGTGAGTCTGTTTCCCTACCAGGTGTGATAGATTAGCAGCCACCTGGTTGAGGTTATTAATTTCATCCTCGATTTGCTGACCATCGTCGTATGTGAGAAGGCCAGCGACGGGGCCGACGATACCTCCCAGCAATCCTAGCATTGGGGTTGTTCTTCGTCGCCTTAGCCCCTGGGGCAAGTGTGCTGATAATTGGGCATCGGTTCGTCGGTTTAGTTCTTCTGCCTCATGGGTTATTTCTTGATGTAATTTGTAGGCAGCTTCCCATTTACTTTCCAGATGGAAACTTTTTATTAGCTGTTGACATTCAGCTCCCAGCATTGGTTGGCACATTGCGGTGAGTGCAGTTAGCCGTGATTTATACGCCTCCAATCCAAGGCATAGCTTCTGAGTGTCCAGGAAGCTGGTGATCCTCCAGGTGGAAACTCTACGCCTCATTACGCCCTGGTATTCGTAGTAGAGGCCGGTACTGGCCTCAAAGGGCAGGATCCGGTAGGTCTCGCTCCCTTGGCTGATGGTGTTTTTGAGCATGGCACTTGCTGCCAGAAATAATAATAGAATGGTGGTTTCCATGATGTTACCTGTGAAATTTTATTGTCGTTAGTCATAGTTCTAGTATGGGAAGTTGGGCACATGTCGCCAGGGTTGATTCGAGGGGAAGTCCCCTTTATTGGTGTAATACATATATGTATGTATATATTTATTATATTTTTATTTTAGTTATTTCTCCTTGGCGACATGTCCTCAACCTCAGCGCCTGGTTATGATGCACACCAGCAAACCTCCAATACTTCATCCATGAAAGATCAAAAGCTTGTCGGCGTGCTTCATGCAGCGCTCCCCGAACTTGTCCTCTAGGATTACGTTATTGTTTTCGGTAAACCCGACAATAGTGAACGGTCCTTCTCTCCTACTGTCGAATTTCCCTTCCCTAACTTCTTTTATTGCGTAGACTTGGTCACCTACTTTACCCCTCAAGGGTCGAGATTTGCGATCGTAGAATTCCTTTGAGCGTTGTTTGGCCCTGACCAAATTCCGTGCCGCGATTTTCTGTATTTCCGATAGTCGGACTATCAGGTCACGCAAGTAGGAGCCGTAGGTTTCCAGTTCCTCGCCCTGGGGGAAGGAGCTGGGGGTCCTAGCTAATCGCTCAAACACAAGCTCATAGGGTGTAAAGTTGGTCGCCTCGTGAACCGAGGTATTATAGGCGAACATTGCGAATGGAAGCAGACGATCCCAGTCATCGAAGTCGCTCGCGTAATGTTTGATATAATCCGTTAGTACAATATGACTTCGTTCCAACGAACCATTGGTCTGAGGTCGATAGCCAGAAGTCGTCAGCTGTTTGATATTGAACAGCCCTTCCAATTTCCTCATGAGCTTGCTTACAAAACTTCCTCCTCTGTCCGTAAGTATGGCTCTAGGAGCGCCATATTGCGAAAAGAGGGTCGTCGCGACGGCGTGTGCGATGGTGGTGGTCTTGAGGTTTGGTATAGGGACCGCGATGCAGTACTTGCTGAAGTTGTCCTGCATCGTGAGAATGTGGCGATTTCCGTTAGGGGTAGTTGATAATTTACCGACTGTATCGAGAGACACCTTGTCGAATGGTTCGGCCGGAGTGTCGGTGATGAGCATGGGTTCCCGGGTTCGAGCTCGCACGAGTTTTTGTTCAAAACAGCTCTTACAACCTCGAATAAATTCCGTGACTTGATCTCTCAGCCCGGGCCAGGTGTACCGCTCTATAATTCTCCTGTAGGTTTTGGTTATGCCCTTGTGGCCTCCTATGAGGCTGCTGTGGTATTCTTCGATTATCTTGGGCCTCATTTCAGGAGGTGGAACCTGAATCTTCCCGTGGCAAAGTGTGACAGTTATGTCACCACCCCGGAATATTTCAGACAGAATGTCTGTCATTTTATTCTGAGGCAAGGAGCCCAGGAGGTCTCCTGAATTTGCCATTCGCAGTGTTGTTTGCTTGTCCCGTTTAAGGGCCAGCTGGAGATTTTTCAGCCCCTGAGTCACATCCTTCCAGTTAATTTCATCAAAGTGTCGTTTCTTCACTACGATCGAGTCGGTCTTGTGTTGTCCGTGCGAAGTGACCAGGACTTGCCCCTTTTTGGGTCGGCTTTCCCAGGCGTCTTGGAGGTCAAGACGTTCGGTGGCCACGAGCAGCTTTGCAATAGCGTTTGTGGGCTCGCAGTCTTCAGAAAGAAAATGCGCGTAGTTGTCTGGTCGGTAAGTCAGTGGTTCTGTCCACTCGTGCTTAATGTTGTGCACCTCCGTGCAATTCAGAATAGGTTTTTGCACTTCTGGCTTTTCCTCCAAGGAAGGGGGTGACGGTGGATCGATATAAGGAATATCAACATCGATTAAAGAGCTAGAAAATGGAGTGGAGCCAACGGTGGTCGTTTCGGACGTCTCCGAACGCTGTAGTCGCCGTGGTCTAAGGTCCAGGCCTCTTCTTGTTGGGCTCTTGTTCGTATCCGTTCCTTCCTCTTCTTTCGCGATTGAGAATGGTGTCGACCTCGCGTCTGGGGCTGCAGACGGAGCTGGAGTTGGGAGTAATGATCTCCTTGAAGGTTGCCTTCCAATTATTGGGGATTCGATATCCTCAGGGAGATCCTTGAATCTCACCATGCTTTTCCTTTCCACACCGGGATGTCTTGGATGAAGCCTAGGTGACCAAGATTCTTTTCCGTTAGTTTCACTTCCTTCTTCCAGACTTTGAAGTGGGTTGGAGAGGGCCTCCTCCGCCTGGTCTGGTTTGGCAGATGATCCGGACATCCTTTCTTCATATTGTTCTAAGAAGTTCTGAACCCTTTTGGGAAAAGCGTCATCGTCGAACTCCCCACAGGGGTCAAGGGCCTTCAGGTTTTCCAATAGTTCTTCGTCTTCCTCACCTTCTGACACATGGGTACATACCGGAACGTTCTTCGTGTCCATGCCCTCATGATCCCAGTAGAGTGAGTCAGGGTTTATGTTGGATATGTCTAGTCCCTTTCTCCCCACAGATTTCTCGAATTGAGAGAATGATTTTTGTAAATCCTTTTTAAGGGTTTCCATATCAAATTCTTCATCACTACTGTTCTCGTCACTGTCTATAGGCAAGGGCGGAATGTCGACAATTGCCTTCAATGGTCCACTAGAGTTATCAGTGTCTTCTTCAGATTCAGAACCAAACAGTGCTCTTCCTTCGATTCCTTCACGGGCAAGCCTATCGGCTGCCTCGTTGCCTTCAATGCCGTTATGCCCTGGGACATGGTTCCAAATGACCTCGATTGGCTCAAGTGCCTTTTTTAATTTCTCAAATTCGTTTCGGTTTTTAACAGGTTTGTTCTCAGCAGTTTTCCAGTCGTTCTTTTCCCACGTTGGGATCCATTCCGTCGCACTGCTGACTAGATATTTGGAGTCAGTGTTAATTCTTAATTTCTTTATTCCAGCCTCCTGAGCCCTTTTAGCGGCCTCAACAGCGGCCTCGATTTCAGCGGCGTTATTAGTCTGCCGACCCCGGGCTGGCCGAGAGACATTCAATGGGTTGTCTGGGCCGAACCAGACGCCGATGCCAGCCCTGGGTTCACCTCTCCCATTGTAGCTGCAGGCGCCGTCGACGAAGACGTCTACATAGGGTTCCTGGAGGGGAGGGAACCAAGGATTCGGTGCTCGAACGCATGGGGGCGCACTCTTCGGTGGAGAACAGCTCTTCGCGCCATCTGTGCGCAATGCCAGGCTTGGGAGAAGGCTGTGTGACTTCCTGTACACAGGAGGGTCTGAATCTTCGCTGTTGTCATCGCTTGAAGATTGTTCGCACTCGGAGGAAGATTCATGGATATTCGTGGGCGTTCTCGGGAGTCCCGTTGTTCCTCGACGCCGCGAGAGCCGTTTCGCGATACAACTTTCGTTCAGGCTGGGACCTATCCGACCTACTGGGGGCGCGTAGGATTCATCGGAGCTTACCTTCGGCATCGTGGAAGAAGAATTAGGTGGTCTTCCCCTTCGTTTCGCCGTTTGACGGCCTTCCTCCGGCAGGATGGTGCTAATGGTTTTGGATTTAGTTGGTTTGAATATAGCAGACCTGGTGACTATGGGCTTGCCTCTTATTACCGATGGCTTTCGGTCGACAGTAGTTTCCCTTTTCGCCGTCTTTGGTTTTGTGGAGGGTGGAATTCGACCGGAAGTACCAGGTGCTGATTCGAGATGTTCAAGTCCTCTCTGCATGGTGGATGACCTCGTGTTGGGCCTTGACTTTTCTGCCTCAGCCTTGTTGCGGATCACTAACACCTGTTTGCGAGTTCTAGTTAGAATGTGCCCGTTTGCGTTGGCAGTTTCAGGATTGAATCTCCTCTTGGGCGGGGAATGGGATTGAATCATTCCGCCAGAGTCATCAGACTCTTCACTGGATTCGGCTGAGCTTGCCAAATCGGTTTCTGCGGCTGGATTTCCAGAAAGAGCCTCAACGCCCCTGTTTAATTTCCCTTGCTTGTACTCGAACTTATACTGGTAATCCTGGAGCCGTAATCTCCATCGCAGGAGACGTGCTCCAGGGTTCTCAACATAGGTTATCCAGTGGATAGGTTCGTAGTCGCAAGCCAAAATAAATTCTCGTCCGTATAGGTATGGGCGAAAATTCATTACCGCGTACAATACGGCGAGGCACTCTTTCTCGGCCTCAGGGTACCTTTGTTCGCAAGTGTTCATCGTTTTCGAGAAGTATGCCACGGGCATATCTACTCCGTCTTTTTCTTGGGTTAATATTGCTCCGACCGCGTGCTCGGAGGCATCCGTGGTTAGTTTGAATGTCTTCTGAAAGTCTGGGTATAAGGGAATAGGCTCCCTACAGAGATACCTGCGAAGTCTTCTAAAGCTTCTCTTTTGGCTGTTTCCCCATTCCCATTTTACGTCCTTTTTGAGAAGGTCGGAGAGTGGTTTTGCCAATTCCACGTAATCTTGGATGAATCTTCGGTAGTACCCAGAGAGCCCCAGGAACTGTCGGATTGCTCGCACGGTAGTGGGTCTAGGAAATTTCCTAATAGCGTTAATTTTAGCCGGGTTCGGTTTTACCCCTTCACGCCCGATAATGTGCCCTAGGTAGGCGACTTCCGTTCGTAAAAAGTCGCACTTGTCTGGTTGCAGTTTCAGATTAGCACTCCGAAGACGATCAAAAAGTCTTCTTGTCTTTTTATCATGTTCTTCGAGATTTTCTGCATATACCACAATATCATCCAAATAGACGAATACCTCTGTTCCATGCATGCCTTTTAACACCGTATCCATAAGGCGCTGAAAGGTAGCCGGTGCGTTCTTGATCCCCATGGGCATACGAAGGTATTCAAAGTGTCCTCTAGGTGATGAGAAAGCGGTTTTTGCTCGATCTTCAGGGTGTTTCAATTTGGTGGAAATCGCTTGCCAGGTCGAACACCGAGAAGTACTGGGCATTTCCAAGCTGGTCAAAGATGTCCGAAATGTTGTGTAGTAGATAGGCATCTCCTATTACTTTTTCATTGAGTGCTCGGAAGTCGATTACAACCCTCCACTTTCTTTCGCCGGATGCATCGAGTTTTTTAGGGACGATCAAAAGTGGTGAGTTATAGGGAGACTTAGAGCTGCCTATGATGCCACTTTTATACTGTTTCTCTATCTGGGCATGTATTTGCTCAGTAGCCTCGTGAGGTGACCTGTATTGTTTCTTAACGATGATTTTATCATCGATGGTCGGAATTCGATGCTGGATCAGATGAGTGGAGGTGAGTTTCTCGCCATTTAAGTAGAAGATGTCAGCATAGTCTTCGGTCCAGCCGAATACATAATCCTTTTCTTCAGGCGACAGGTGTGACACATGTAAACTTTGTATCACTCTCTTCACGCGATCGGAATGACCTCCTCCCAGCTGTTCCTGAGGATATTCAGACAGGTCTTCTGTCTCAAATTCCGAGTATTTTTCACCAGGGAATCTGCAGAAATCAAAGGGGATGATTTCTTGTGGTGGGACATTAAATTCTATGTCTTGTTCTGTGGTGTTTATAGCGAGGACGTGACACTTGCCATCTTGAGCGGTGACGGCTGCTTCACCTATGTACAATCCTTCTGGGGTATCAATCCTTGGCAGGTACCCTTGATGGATTTCCGAATTGGACACGTCTATCGCAATGGGTTGCCTGGTTCTTGCTTTAATTTTCAAGATCCTGGCAAAAGGCTTAATTTCCGATTTAAGGGCTTTGTTGGCTTCCTGTGATTCCGCGTCGACAAATGGAATCGGCGTGATAGGGTTAGATACGGTGACTAGAGTATTATGCCTAAATGAAATTTGTGCTTGCTCCTGCCGTAAGTATGGTCGTCCTAAGATCCCATCGGGCGAAATAGGGAGTTCGTTTCCTACGACGTGAAATTCTACAGGACTCTTAAAAATCGTGATTTTCACTGTACCAAGTGTTTTCACAGGATCGTTGGTTATGCCGGTGATAAGGATAGAATTCAGGGGTTCGATAATCATATCCAGGCGTAAAGCGTGAAGTTTCACAAGATTCACGTCAGAACCTGGGTCGACCAGGAAAGTAGCCCTAGGACCTCGGAATTCGGATGCAGTTAGTTCAACTACTGGTGAGTCTTCTTGGCTGCGTCCCGTTCGAAGGACCCTACGGAGTTCTCCTGGAAGTGGACGAACTTGGGACGCTCTTGTATAGTTGAGTGACTCGTCACAGCGTCCGAGCGACGAGTCGATTTGGAGTTTAAAGCTTTTGATGCTCCTGGAGAGGCTGACCGGGGAGGAGTCATGCTTCCTGTAGTCTTCCTTTGCTCTTGCCACGACGAGTTGCCGGGTGCTTTATGACTCTTTTCGACTGGTGGACATTGCATCATGGCGGGATGAGTAGGGTAAGGGTAGTGGGGTGGATATGGGTAGTTTAATGGGTATTGAGGAAAGGAATAAGGATATTGAGACTGATAATTAGGTTGATAAGGAGGGTAGGGCAAATGGTATTGACTGTACATGGATGTGTACATTGGGGCCTGGTTTGTTGGAGTGCTAGGTCCTGTTATTGTCAGAGTTGTGCTTCCCTTTGAATTTGGCCTCTCGGATTTTACCTGCTTCTCCGTATGTTCCATTTGCTTTGAGAAGGGGCTTGGTGAGCGTTGACGCTCTGACGCAAATTCTCTGGGCCGCGCGATATGATAGGATGACGCAGCGTTTCTTGATTTCTCAGTATACGTCTGTCGTTCTTCGGCATGCAGGGCGTGTTCAAATGCCTCACTAAGATCTTTTGGATTGCGAGTGTCGACAAAAATTGATATATCGTCTGGTAGGCCCCTAATAAAGGCGTCTAAAGCACAGTCGATCACTGGCTTCATCATAATGGCGCTTTCTTTGGTGGGTCCGTACGTGTCTGTATATTTTTCCTCAATCGCGTGTCTAGCGCCACTCAAAAGGCCTTGTACACGATCGTTATAATCGCTCACGGTTTCCGATTGTTTCATCCGGAGGTTAACGATAGATTCGAAGTACCATTGGTACTTTTTCGTCGGCGCGAATCTTTTCTTTAGGTGCGCTATTAGGTCCTTTACCCTAGAGAACTGTTTGTCGCGGACGCTTTCCCGAGCTACACCTTTGAGCTTGGCTAACACGGCCTTGATGAAACCGGGTTCTGTAATGTCGGTTACAAATACTGCTCCGTTTGCGACATCCTGTAAGAATTCTTTTAGGGGCGGATTTTTACCGTCGAATTGGGGGATATGGTATGTACTCTGTTGCAGAGTCATACACTCCAATACCGATGCCATTGCCGCGCTCGTATTTAAATTGAGATAGGACGCGGGGGTCGGAATATTCGCAGGGTCTCCGGTTAATGAATCCGAGACACTTTGGTTTAAGAGTATTTGAGTATCCTGTTCGGGATCCGTATCCAAGTTGTTTCGACCGTGGTCGTCCCCATGTTGGGACGGGTTCCGATCTACGTTTCTAGGCATGTTGTTGTAATGCTAGCAAAATCGATATAGGAGAGAAAAAATGTTTTTAGGCCAACGTGTATCGTAGACCACCCCGGAATATTGTGACGCTTAATATATAAATATATGTACAGACATGTGACACAATAGCTTATGTTATATACCTTAATTTATAAAATAGAGTTAGGCGCTATATTGGGAGGGTTTACCAACCTGCACAGGTTACGCGTGGTTTACCTGAGTTTATACCGGTTGCATATGCCAATTCCGGGACACATCTGAGTTATTCGTATGTGCTGATAAGGCTTTGCCTGAAGGAATTGCTATGGTGATTGTACGGCAATTTATAAATTATAAGTGAAACTCGTGGAGCCGTTGTTGGCTCAGCTGTGCAGGGTTGTACCACACTCTAATATGGCGCGCCTATCACACCTTAAACGAGAAGCAAAATCTTGTAATCGAGTTTCGAAAACAATGTTGTAACCTTAGATTAGTGTTAGGCTTTTAGGTTTTTACTTCTTTAAATGTGGCTTAGAATTCAGAGTCACTAATCAGTATGGTCCTGTCGGTAGACTTTAAGCTCTCAGAAACTATTGTTTCACTTGGTACTTCTGTTTCCGAATCTGAGGATAAGTTTATTATGGATGACTCGGACTCTGAAGCTAGGTCTATGACAGGTACTCCTAATTCTAGATTTGAATGTTTTGAAAATTGAGGTTTGCAGAGCTTTTGGCCTGGTTTTTTAACTAGAGGTTTGTGTTCGTACACTTGTTTGAATTTGAGAGACGTGGCCGGAACCTGTAACGAGTCTACCTTTTTAGACGTTTTTGTCTGAATTGTACTATCTGCTCGTTCCAGAAGGGATTCGAACAGACTTGAAAATTCGTCGAAATTTTTAATTTCGCGAATTTGGTCCGGATTTTCACTTATAACTGACTGCGTTACCTGCCCCTGAAATTCTGCGAATTGCTTTCTTTGGCGCAAGTCCCTTCCCCCTCTAGGGCGTTTTCGGCGAGAGATGTCAATGGCCACCGGTAGATGCGACATGAAGTTAGTAGGAAAAAGGCGAAGGAAATTTCTCTCTCTTTTCCTTACTAATAGAAATGTAACCGAAATTTGTATATCAGACTGGGTTTTAAATAAATTTTTGATTACCCTAAACGCATAAAAGAGAAAGGAAATAACCCGAGTTCAAATAATTGTCCCGAGACGAAAACCAGTCAAGGTTTGAATATCGACACAATTAAAGCAGACAGATTAGTAAAGCTAGACTCAAGCACAAACTCCTTACTAACCTAGCTAACTCAAGGTGGAATTGGGGTTGTTAGAGTGTTTTGTGTGATTTCAATTCCTTCGGCGGACTATCGCGGGAATAGAATTGAAATTGTCAAAATTGGAACCCCTGCGGGATTATCGCGGTGGTTCACCTATTTTGCACAAAACACTACTATGGATTTTTTTAAATTGAGAAGTTTCAATCCCTTCGGCGGACTATCGCGGGAATAGAATTGAAACTGTCGAAATTGGCACCCCCTGCGGGATTATCGCGGCGGTTCTCCTATTTCGCTCAATTTAAGTATTTTATCAGGATAGGATTTCGGGTAGTGGTTCTTCTATGCGTTAGTCAAATCGTAACATGATCTTCACACACAGATTAAATTTTAAGGGAGAAAAAACCTGATTAATTTTGTTTAGTAAAAAGTATTAAAAAATATTTATAAAAAAAATAGTAAATAAAATAAAGTCGATGTTAAGTCACACAAGTTAGCCTCAAGGTCAAACCCTTGAGTGACTTGATTGCCTTTATTTTATTCTAGGATAAGGTACTAAAACTAGGAGGGTGGAAATTGCAAATAAAATAAAGCCGATTGTTAAGTCACACAAGTTAGCCTCAAGGTCAAACCCTTGAGTGACGTGATTGCTATTATTTTATTTTAAAAGGAAGTATGAATCATGTAATAAGAATCGAATGATAGATTTCGAATAAAATAAGGTTAAATATTAGTCACACAAGTTAGCCTCAAGGTCAAACCCTTGAGTGACTTGTTAACTTTTATTTTATTCTAGAATGTAATGGGCGACAAATGAAGTATAAATTTAGAGAGAAAAAAATTAAAAATGGCCACAAAAGTTTTATTTTGACTCCAGATCACTTTAGGATAGTTTGGTGGTCAATAAGTGGCTAATCAGAATGATTAGAATTAATTTATCAATAATTAATTAACAATAATCACCAGGCAAAAAGAATAGAATTATAACATTATATTACAACATACATTATATTGATACAATGTCAATAGTGTTAAACAATTGATAATTAATAATTATTGGATTAAATTAATACAATATAATTATATATAATTATATATAATAATAATATATACAATTATATATAATCAATGCAATTAAATTAATAAATAACAATAATCAATAATCAATAATATATGTCTTGTATATCATACGAAAAATAATTTGGAGAAGTAATTTGGAATAAAATTGATGTTCAAAATTTAGACTTTCTGCTAAAGAGCATAAAAGCTTAAATTTCAGAATTAACCTTCTGCTGAAAAGCATAAAGGGGAATTCTCAAGAACACAAGTTTAGGAAAATAAAATAATTTTCTTTTTCGAATTAATGCTTTCTGCTAAAGAGCATAAAAGACTTAATTCTAGAATTGACACTCTGCTAAAGAGCATAAGTGTAAATTCTTAATGAAAGAAAAGTTGGAATAAAAATTGAAGTTTAAAATTCAGTCTCTCTGCTGAAGAGCACAAGAGCTTGAATTTCAGAATTAACTTTCTGCTAATGAGCACAAAAGCGAATTCTCAAAACTCAATTTTATTTATTTTTGGAGAGAAAGGATTATTTAAATTGAGAAGTTTCAATCCCTTCGGCGGACTATCGCGGGAATAGAATTGAAACTGTCGAAATTGGCACCCCCTGCGGGATTATCGCGGTGGTTCACCTATTTCGCTCAATTTAAGGAATTAATCAGGATTAGATTAAGGGTAGTGGAGTTTGGATAATCAATAATATAATATATGTATTATATTATAATATCACATCAATATATATGAAGAATTTAAATTTTAAGAAAATTTTTAAAGTTCCAGACTTGAAAAATGTCAGAACTAATTGAATTTAAAATTTCGGAAAAATTGTAATTTTTTTCTTTTTCTTGAAGCTGAAATGGAAAATAAAATTACAAGAAAATTTGGAAAAGTAAAAGTTTGCTAGTAACAGAGAGTTACTAGTAAACTTAGCCGGTGGAGAATAGCGCGAAAGACCGATATCCCACCGCTGCCACCAACAGTTTGTTACGTACGGGTGGTAGGGATAAATAAATAATTAAATATTATAAATAATAAATTAATATTTATTTAAAAGATGAAAAAGTGTACGCGGAGGCTTCACAAACTGGAGGACACTTTTGTGTCCCTTTTTTTATTTTTAAGTAGGATCGTTTTCGGAATCCTTACTTTCTCTACCGGCTACTAGAAAGGAATATAAAATGCTAGAATTTCGATGAAAAGAAAATATCTACTAAATTTCGGAAAGGCTCAATCAGGAGATTTTGCTTCTATATTCAAATAAAATATTATAAATTGAGAACGATACAGCTTACCGATATTTGTAGTTAACTCTACCAGTTGGTAGGACAAGAGTTGGAGAAGAAGGCTGTCTTCGATGTCACCCTTGATTTTCTGACTCAACTGGGCTTTTAAAAATTCTGTGATGCGTGACTAAAACTAGTCACTCTTGTTCATTTTTCACCGATTGCACGTGTTTGCAATTAACGCACACACACGAATTCTCGACACTTTTGCCTTGTTAATTTTATAAAAATTAAAAGATGGATGGTTTCGAACCAGAAAGAAAACAGTACTTTTAAATTGTATTCTTTCTCCACTTTTAATCGTTTATAACCTTAATGTGGCTTCTCGAAAAATATCTTCTCGTCGTTTTGAGATTCGACGACAGGATTATTTTTCGGAACTTTGTTTTTCAACGCCAGGCTGCACACGCACAGTTAACTCTCGCGGCTAACTGACCACCGAGGCACTCAAAATATTATTTCAGAAGCGTAGTGATAAAAAATTTTACTTGTATAATTTTTTAGCGCGACAACCCCGTGAACGGCTTTCGTCGGAGGAAAGATTTTAGAAGTATTTACGTCCGCCCAAGTAAAATCCCCAATTTGTGGCCCTGGCTAGGTCTTTTCACGAATCTAGGTCAACTATCCAGGTGATAGGACTTACTTGTTCCGAACCGCGGACGGGCGAATGCAAAGAACCGTGTCTTGCTTTTTAGAGTTCTTACCCGGAGTAAGAAACTCGTCAGACTGCGTTTTTGATTTCAAATTGATTGATTTTTATGGAATTGTATCGATGTCATACAGGTGGGGAATAGTGATGACTTGGAAATATTTCTATGTGGCGTGATCTCTGTGAAGAGGAATTTTTGCTGAGAAAGAATTTGGAAATATTGAAGACCTAAATACTTGGTAGTTTTGAAATTCTTCATGTCTATTGCCAAGTGAGAATTTTTGTTGACTTGGTATTTTATTAGTTAATGATAATTTCTGGATTATTCCAGAATTTTAACAAGTCGTAGGTCAATATCAGGATTTTAGATTGACTTTTAGAATTTTTTGGAATCTGACACCTTTTCGATTTTTCATATTTTCAGAAAAATGTTGGTTCAGATTCTGTTGGTAATGTATTACTCACTGGCCGACAATTTTTCAGCTACTCAAGCTTTAGGTATAATAAATAATAGGAACAGTGATTTAATGGATTGAGGTGGTTTCAGGAATACTATTGTATGCATAACATCGATACCAGCGGTCAAAGATTTTAGCGCATGGTCTCTAACATGCGTAGGATCCGTCAAAGTCGGTGCGTACAGGCGAGCGTAAGCTGTTTACGGCAGGCGTAAGGTGTCATGACGTCACCGCAAGGGTTATACCTGCGCTTACAGCCACTAGGGTCCAGCTTACGTGTGTGTGAGCATTTTCCTTTTCGTTTTCCTTTTCCTTCTTTCTCCGTTATTTATCCTACCTACGTGCGTTCGCTGTTTTCTCGCATTCTCTTCTCTATCGTTCTTTACAATTTTTAAACTTCCACGTTTTTCTTAATCTTCATTCATTCCATTTACATTATTTTAATTCATTCTTCCGTTCTTACTTCATGCCTGCTTAATTTAATTTTATTATATATTTACATGCATACATTTAGGTGCCAATATCTTTTGTCATAATTGGCACGTGAATATATGCACACACATTATAAGATGGACACAAATCTAAACGCTCAAGTTAGCGTTATTATGAATAACCCATGTTATATTATCTATAATAATATAACAAAAGTATACAATACATATATATATATATATATATATATATATATATATATAATATTATAGATCATATATATACACATATATACCTATAACCTTATTTATTATTATAAACAATCTTTCCCATTGCATGGAGATTGTTGTTTTAATTTTGAGTTTTCTTAATATGTTTAGGTCCTTGAACCGACCCCTTTACCTGCCTCTGCTGAGCGTGCAAAAGCGCTCAGGTTACGAGAACCGTGAATGAACTATTTATTGTTTATTTGAGTCTTGCGTAAATACTTCGCTTGGGTAATAATAAAATATTTTTATGAAATAAATAAAAAATTATTAGGGTATATATATATATATATATATATATCATATTATTCTTATTATATGTAAGAAAATTCGCATTATTTAGTTGATAGTGTTGTTCAGTTGGCCTCAGTCTTGCCCACGTTAGTATTATTAGGTGTGTAACTTAATTTTTACAGATTTTTTAATATCGAAGTTCTATTTAAAATTGCAAAAAAATATGCCGAACATGATCCCTAAAACTATCACAATTTTTGGTCATTTTCGACGTCGCTCAAAATGTGTGTGGAGGGGCTGGGGCATTCTTATGAAGAATTGAATCCCTTCCGCTCTGTCAGAAGGGTGCGTATACTGTCAAATGATAGTGTGAGAATTGAAATTATTTTTATAACACGTTTGCTTGGATTGTTACTTTCAAGTATGAGGTAGTTAAACAGCATAGGATATTTTTTAGTATAAATATACAAGAGAAAAGGTTTTCAGTATTTCATTTGAAGGTCTACCCAAGTGTACGGTTTACTTTCTTAATATATGAATTAGTCAAAATCTACTGATTATCTGTGAAATTTGACTGATTCAAATAGCTCAAAAGAGGTTGCTGCGAATCAGTTAAATTACGCTGGTTACTTTAGTGAAAAGTAACTGATTTAACAGTGGAAAATATTGTTTTTACTAATTAAACAGTAAAAATTAACTGAATAACCGTTAAATATATTGTTTCCGCTAATGAAGCAGTTTAAAGGCAAATTACTGATTCAATCAGTGAAAATTTGACTAAATTTGACTAACTCAGATTGAAAGAGTAAATGCGCTTATTGTACTTCTGCGGTATCTAATAATCTACACACGTAAGATGTATTTACATCAATTTGTATAAAATGGCATTGACCAATAATAGCTTTAGGTCTTAAATGTCGTAGTTCGAAGTTGCTAGGACAAACCCTCCTGATATGAGATAACTTTGTGTTTCCACATAATACCTCAGATGTTGCAATAGATTCTACGATCAAATGACATTGATTATTTATTACAAATATTTCAGTAATTTTACCAAACCTTTCGTCACGTAATTCTACTATGCTGTCAAGCGATTTTTGGGTTCTCGTATATTTTGCAGTTGAATACGAAACACCGTTTATTATGACTCTGAAGTACGACTCTACTTCAACAACGTCCTGATTAACTCCTAGAAGGAGCTGTTCAATTCTTGAAAGTTTTTTCAATTTTCCTTTGCCCAATACTACACTATTGTCTTCAACAGCAATACCAACGTTGCTTGCATAACCCAAAGACATGCGTTGCCCCAGAGAAAAAGCCGTTTCTGACATTTTAAAATGCCTTTTCAAGTGTGACAGCGATTCCGTTCTTGCAATCTTTCCTGTCACTTGGATACATACACCTTTGGCAGAATGTATGCACTTCTTGAAGGTCAACATCTTGGATTCAAACACATACATTGAAAACGTCCACAGTGGTCCACACATGTATGTTGCCTTTGGTAAATGCCTCAAAATATGCACATTGTACATCATTTTGTCTACTCCGTAAAGCCGTTCAACTTCTCTAACGAATTCATCAAGAAGTACTTGACTTCTTTCAAGGTCGTCAATGGTTATGACTGACTGCATTAGGAGAGATATCCCTTCAACAAGACATGAAAAATGGTCTACGTATTCTTTCTTGAGAATGCCACTTAAACATGGAATGCCAAAGTATAATAAAAAAGATTTAAATTCTGACGCTTTCCAAACATTTCGTAGTGATATTGATCTTGGTTTTCGATGTATTTGCTTTGATGGACGAATTGACGTTATGCGCCTATTCAATAGACTGATTAAAGAAGGAGAGCCAATGTAGCAACCGCTCCGTACTTCATCGAACCAAGATGGAAAAAAAACTCTTTGAAAAATACCCTGCAGTAAATGCAATGAATCGGGTGGAAATCCCCATAGAACGTTGAAGAAGGGATTGGCACTCATCGAAGTTAGACCACTGAATCCCTTAACTGTTTTATCTTTTTCGTGCAATAGAACATCTATAGTAGTGAATGAAGGAGTTACGAGAATCTAACAGGGATTTAATTAAGTCTGTTTTAAGTCCTTAAAGCGTGTAGAAATGGAAATTTCCGCATATTTTGAACACTTATGAATAGGACTTGGATTATATTGAAATAAACCCTCATTAGATCCTCGTAAATCATCTGAAATAGAGAATTTTAAAGTATGAAAAAAGTACCTATATTTCGACTCGATTCAATCGCTACGATTGTTTTGATATTTAAGTACTTCATATTTCTAATTATTTGATACTGGAACTTCTGAAATTGAAATTATTCAGTTTGAAAGGTCTCAATTTTAAAGTACGGGTTTTTAATTTTTGGATTTATTTATAATTTAAAGTTTCTATTGAAAACAAAAATTTATAAATGTACTCGAATAAACTTTCATATCCGTTTTTCCTTTGCTATTCATATTCGATTGTTTCTACTATAGTATGAATCTAATGCACTCTTTGGTTTCTTCTCCTCCCTTTCTATTTCCTTTCATATTTAAAACAAGAATAAATAATTAGAAAATTTGAATGATCAAATTTCAAACTTAGAATTAAGTGACGGAAAGGGACGCTGCTTAAAATTCATCAGTTCAACAGCTGGTTCTAATGTATGTAATATTTTTAATTAGACTTATTTCAAATTGAAAATATTCAAAATTTAATGACTGTCAAACTAACTGTTACATTGTACAAGAAATTTTTCTGAATACATCATTTACTTTAATTTATAAAACTATTTGAGTATATAGTAATGAATAAAATTTGTTAATAGACACCAAAGAGAAGTTGGAAAATTCGACTACTCGATGCCGCAAAGTGCCGTTAAAGTTCCTCCGTACAGACACTGAAAGTGGAGGCGAGGATGAATTTGAGGACAAAGTGATTACAACTGATATACGACAAAAAAGACTTGCTGATAGTGTGAGTACAATGTGACCCCGGTTTTTTGTCTGAACAAAAGAGCGGATTTAAACACTAGGATATAAAAATATAAGAAATAATTAAGATGTATTTTTCGTTTCTATGTTTTTCCAGGCAAATGGTAGGAAACTAAGTTCCACTGTAAGAAATCGGGAGCAAGAAGAATTGCTCAAAAAAGTCAAACGTCGTCTTATCCATAATAGCAAACTTGTGGAAAACACTGCAACTACTGATATTTCATCTGGTCCGCGCGTTCAGGAACTTCCTATTTCGTATGAAGCCAAAAGTACTTTCTGTGCAAAATCTCCAATCAATTTTTCACCAACTCATGAAAACCTAAAAAATGAAGGACCAACTATTGCCAAAATTACAATAGAAAAACTAAAAAATGAGTTACAAAGAGCAAACCTCATTATTAAAGAAAAAGAAAATATAATAAGAAATCTGACAAAAAAAGATAACGAGAATAAAATGACCATAAGTTTTCTACAAGATACATTGAAAAAATTAACTCAAGATGTAGGAGTTGTTCGAGGTGAGGCGCAAGAATATTCTCTAAATTCTATTATTTCTCATCTTTATTTTACCTCAAATCATTTGACCTCTTTAATTCTCATTTACCATCCGCATCAATTTATTTAACTTCTTATTTTTCCGAATCACCATTTGACATGCGTTTCATTTTTCTGAATAACTATTTGACTTGATTTTCATTTTATCGAATAATCATTGGCCCTAATAGAAGTTATGACTAACGATATTTCGAAAAAATAAAAATTATGCTAGCAAATTGTTATTCGGTCGAATGATTGTAAGTAAAAAATTAATAGAGTAATACTTATTTTCAGAATACATAATGGAGAAGAGCAGCACCAACGCAGAGAAAGATTTTCCACCATCAGGGCAACTGAATAACAACAAGGTAAAAGTAATTCAAAGCTCCATATTTCCCGAAAAATGAAAAAACGAATAAGCGACAGCGGAATTTGTCTAATGCATATAGTCCAGTAGAATTAGCCGAAAACGGCTTTTTTCGCCTACTCCTCTGTAAATTTGCTTAATAATTATGAAAAATGCTAGAAACATATAGAGTAAGAAAAAAAGACCGTAAATAGCGTGCACAACTTTTGGTGGTGAATTTAAGTTAAAAAAAAGTGTTTTTCTTGATTGAAAATTGAAGTCAAGTGGCCATTGGATGGATTCCAACACCCTACCACTATTTTATATTGTTAACAAAATAAGTACAAGGGCCTAAACAGGGACACTTTCGTTAAATTAACAATTGAATAATTAAAAAAATGTAAATCGGGGAAACTGGAAATTTCTAGACAATATTGGCATATAGGTGGACTATCGATTTTGAAGAAAACAACATTGTAAATTTTTTCAATTTTTTAATTATCAATCTCATATTTTGTAAACAATACATTTTTTCAGAATTGGACTTGTGCTATTTTGTTAATTAATCATCTGGCTACAACTTTTGCTTGAAACTTTTTTTTTCTGGCTCATATTTTTTGACCAGAAACGCCTTAAAGACAAAAAAACACTTTTTTTTTACTTAAGTTCACCACCAAAAGTTGTGCACACTATTTACGGTCTTTTTTTCTTACTCTATATGTTTCTGGCATTTTTCATAATTATTAAGCAAGTTTACAGAGGAGTAGGCGAAAAAAGCCGTTTTCGGCCAATTCTACTGGACTAATAGTGAATAATTCAACATTTGAAAATATTTTGTAAGACAAAATTTTTTTCTGGTCTCCAACTATTTGACTTTTTAATTTCAGTTTCATCTTGGAAATGGCGTATACATTTTGAAGCAGACTCTGCAAAACATCCGAGAATACTCGTCAAGCCCTTCAGTTTTCGTCGGAAACCTTGCTACTAACATCTTCGGTAATGAGTTACTAAGCAAGTCAGCAACTACATTGGATCCAGTGAGAATGGACGTCTTTCGAAGTAAGTATAATTATATGAGAAAGTTTTTCAGGTAAAAGCAAGCCAAAATGATTCACTGTGAATGTTATGCCTATAAACTTTTATTAAAATTTTTTTTAAATTGTTTAGTTAGAACTTTATTATTTTATGCATACTAATATTGAAACTTTTTCAGATGAATATGGTCGCTGGCTCAAAGAAGAGTGGTTCGCCAAGGACCAGACAAATAAAGAGGACCATTTTGCCAAGTTTCACCGGTACCTGAATAGAAAAATTCAAAACTCTAAGGCAAAAATAGAAAAGAAGGATGCCAAAACGGTTCCAGTTGTGAATATGGAAGTAAGGACTCGAGTGAAAAGAAAATGTACTGAAACGTCTCCAGATGATCATGAAGACACTAGTGTAGACACTAGAGATGAAGCTTTGACTTCAAAAAGAAAACGGGCAGAAGAATCTCCAGATGGTCATGAAGACACTAGTGTAGACACTAGAGATGAAGCTTTGACTTCAAAAAGAAAACGGGCAGAAGAATCTCCAGATCGTGGTCCGAAGATGATCACAGCTGTTGCAGAGATTCATCGAAATGCACCAGATATTAGTGAATCGAATGTTACAGTAAGACCATCGAATAGTTTCAGTATTCGTAGTTTGTTGTCCGAGTCAAGAAATGAAACAACTCCATCAGCTCGTGCAACGAACTATGATTATATAGACTATGACTCGAAAGGTTTTACTGGTAACATAAATAACTGGTTGCATACTAGCATGGATATTGTTCAGCAATTACTGTAATACTGTGCCTTTGATACAAAAAAAAAAATCAAAAACAAATACTAAAAAGTTACTAGAATATGAAAAAAATAACTAGTGAATATTGCGCATGTGAGTCTCACTTTTGAGTACAACTTGGGTAATATGTGGAGAATAAAAATATGAGAAAATTTACATAAAATTGTACATAAACATTTTTTTTGGGTGGAACACAGGAGAAATCTTAAGAATTAATGTTGAAAGGTAACACATAGATTTTTTAAAAACATCTGAGATAAAAAACAAGACACGTTTATGTATAAATGTAACTTGAATTGTAGATGCAAGTATATAAATGTGAGAAAAAAATATAACTCAAAAATACAAAAAAAGTCTTCAATAAAAACTTCGATAAAACTTTAAAAACATTGATTGAAAAAACCATGAAAACTATTCCGCGTTTATGTATAAGTGTATTATAAAATATAGATGTATGAAATATGAAAAAAAACCTTAAAAATAAGCAAACAAAACATTGATAAAGACTTCGATAAAACTTCGATGAAAACTTCAAAAAAACTTCGATAAAAAAAGCATGAAAATTCTTTGGGATTGCGTGGAGAATAAAAACATGAGAAAATTTACATAAAATTATACATAATATTTTTTTGGGAACGCAAGAGAATTCATAAGAGAATTTATATTGAAAAGTAAAACATACATTTTTTAAAAAACATCTGAGATAAAAAAGTAGACACGTTTATGTATAAATGTAACTTAAATGTGGATGTGAGTACATAAAAATTGTGAATAATTAAAGGTGTCTACTTTTTTATCTCAGATGTTTTTTAAAAAATGTATGTTTTACTTTTCAATATAAATTCTCTTATGAATTCTCTTGCGTTCCCAAAAAAATATTATGTATAATTTTATGTAAATTTTCTCACGTTTTTATTCTCCACGCAATCCCAAAAAATTTTCATGCTTTTTTTATCGAAGTGTTTTTGAAGTTTTCATCGAAGTTTTATCGAAGTCTTTATCAATGTTTTGTTTGCTTATTTTTAAGGTTTTTTTCATATTTCATACATCTATATTTTATAATACACTTATACATAAACGTGGAATAGTTTTCATGGTTTTTTCAATCAATGTTTTTAAAGTTTTATCGAAGTTTTTATCGAAGACTTTTTTTGTATTTTTGAGTTATATTTTTTTCTCACATTTATATACTTGCATCTATAATTCAAGTTACATTTATACATAAACGTGTCTTGTTTTTTATCTCAGATGTGTTTATAAAATCTATGTGTTACCTTTTAACATTAATTCTTAAGATTTCTCCTGTGTTCCACCCAAAAAAAATGTTTATGTACAATTTTATGTAAATTATCTCATATTTTTATTCTTCACATATTAGCCAAGTTGTACTCAAAAGTGAGACTCACATGCGCAATATTCACTAGTTATTTTTTTCATATTCTAGAAATAAAGATCACTGATGAGGACTCCAATCAGAGTCGAAAAGTTTGATTAAAACTACTGTTTTTTTCATTTATGGACCCTAAAGCCAATTATCCAACATTACAAATATTATATTATATTATTGTATATATTAAATTTAAAAATATACGTATATAAATGTATCTTAATGATCTCTAATTATTTCTGTAGATTTGCAACCCTTTCTTGTATCTAGCGGCCATTTTGAAACGTGACGTAATTTCTAGTGACGTTGCTTACGTATCATAAATCATTACGAACGTATCAAAAATCATTACTAACGACTCATTATCGATTTATGCCGTTCATAAATATAAAGGGATTAAAACCCTAATAATGATGTGATTATTAGGATTTTACCTGCGAGAGGCAAAACGGCCGTGGTCTTCTGGGAGCCAGAATATACCACTTTAAGACCACTTTAAGATCAAGCACTTTACCTGCGGTATACGTGGTCTAAAAGTGGTATTTATTTTCACGAGGGATGCATTGAATTTCAAATATTTAAAGGGGTCAATATTAGACTATGCATTAAAAAAAGAAAGATTACTGCTAGAAGTAAATAGTTCAATTAATAAATCACTACTTATAGACATGATTGCCGTCGGCTTACGAGAGGCAAAACGGCCGTGGTCTTCTGGGAGCCAGAATATACCACTTTAAGACCACTTTAAGATCAAGCACTTTACCTGCGGTATACGTGGTCTAAAAGTGGTATTTATTTTCACGAGGGATGCATTGAATTTCAAATATTTAAAGGGGTCAATATTAGACTATGCATTAAAAAAAGAAAGATTACTGCTAGAAGTAAATAGTTCAATTAATAAATCACTACTTATAGACATGATTGCCGTCGGCTTACCAAATTTCGTTACAGATAAAATAGATTGAGAAAAATTAAAGGAGGTAGATGACCTCTTCAATAAATTAAGACGACTAGAAGACCTAATAAAAGAAAACAATAGTAGTAAAAATGCACCAGTAGATAATAAATCAAAATTACAAAAGCTAGGAGGTACAAAAGAAAAAACTCCATGTAAAACATGTGAATCAAAAGGAAAAAAGAATAGATTTCATTCTGAAAGTATGTGTTGGTACAAAAATGAAAAGAAAGAAAATAATGAATTAATAAACATACTGTTAAACGTAGAACTATCAGAAGAAGATCCAAAAAACTAGAAATCCCCCCACTAATTGAAATGAAAATAAAATTAGAAGAGGCTTTGGAGGTGAAAGTACTTTATGACCCAGGTTCGAAAATAAGAGTAATAAATGCAAGATTACTGAATAAAGAACTTATAAAAAATAAGAAAAACTATCACCTAAAAACAATTAGTGGGTGCGGGAGAAGCTATGGTTTTATAAAATTAAATGCAGAAATACATGGCATAAAAAGAATTTTGAATGCCTTTGTATACGATACTGAAAACTTTAATTTTGATCTGATCTTAAGTCTGGATAGTGTACAGGGATTTGGGTTGACTCATGATGAGAATTTAAACATCCAATTCCAAAATGCAAAAGAAAAAAAAATGAAACAATGAATTTAAAGAAAAACAAAAACTCAGATATAAAATGTAAAAATGAAAATACTAAAGTCGATTTGAAGATTGACAATAGATATGAAATAAACTTTAATGAATTTATAAAAACAAATGAATTCAAGATAGATTTAGATCACTTAAGTGAAAATAGAAAAGAAAAAATACAAATTTTAGTAAATAATTATAAAGATATTTTTACTATAGATAAATATGACGTTGGTAAGGTAAAAAATTATGAAGCATTTATCGACTTACAAATTGATAAATATTGTTCTAAAAGACCATATAGATGTTCAATAGATGACAGGAAAGAAATAGAAGAACAAGTATCACAACTTTTAAAACATGGCCTGGTTGAAGACTCATAAAGCCCCTTCGCGGTACCAGTCATACTGGCCTTCAAAAAAGAAGAAAATAAAAAGAACAGGCTGTGCGTAGACTTTAGAGAGTTAAACAAGATAATTGTTCCACAATCCCAGCCATTTCCGTTAATAGAAGACTTAATGGTAAAAACAATAGATTGCAAATATTTCACAACATTGGACGTAAACTCAGCTTTTTGGTCCATTCCCTTAAGAGTTAGAGGCAGACAAAAAACGGGATTTGTAGCCCAAGAAGGCCACTACCAGTGGACATGTCTTCCCTTCGGTTTAAAGACGTCACCAGCGATCTTTTAAAGTATCTTGGCAAATATAATAAATAAATATAATTTATGTAAATTCTGTATAAATTACATAGATGATATAATGATATTTTCAAAGACATTTGAAGAACACTTAAACCAGATTAGATTGCTGCTAGACGCAATAAAAGAAGAGGGATTAAAACTAAAATTTACGAAATGCAAATTTGCAAAAAACGAAGTAAAATATTTAGGCCACTTAATAAAAAATAACACAATCACACTGCTAAAAGATAATTTAAAAGCAATAAAAGATTTCAATACACCAAAAAACAGAAAACAGATAAGACAGTTTCTAGGAAAAATAAATTTTGAAAGAAAATATGTACCAAAAATCACTTAAATTCTTGAGCCTTTACACAACTTGCTCATAAAGAATGTGAAATTAAGGGCCTTGGAGCAGTGCTAAAACAACCTGAAGCGGATGGCACAATAAAACCGGTCGCATACTTTTCAAGAAAATTAAACGAAACACAAAAGAAGAAAAAGGCAATTTTCCTAGAATGTCTAGCCATTAAAGAAAGTATAAAGTTCTGACAATATTGGTTAATCGGAGATTTCTTTACAATATACTCTGACCATAGACCTTTGGAGAACTTAAATGTGAAAAATAGAACAGATGATGAGTTAGAAGATATGATACACTATATATCTCAATATAACTGTACTATTAAATATAATCCCGGAAAAAATAATGCAGAAGCAGACTTCTTTAGTCGAAATCCGATCTTAGAACCAGATGAAAATTCAGAGGATGTTTTAAAAACAGTAAATAATATTACCATACAAGAAATAATAGACGACCAAAAACTAAATAAACAAATAACGGAAAATACACAAAATTTTACATTAGAAGACAAAATTTATTACCGAAAATTAAAAAACAAGAGAAAAATTATGCTGAGTGAAGAATACAGAAGAACCTTGATAAAACGCATCGATGAAAAATTCTGCCACATTGGAATTAACAAGACTACACTTAAAATAAAACCATTTCACACCGCACCAAATTTGGCCAAAAACATACAACATATATGTAAAAATTGCGAAATTTGTATTAAAAACAAAACAAGACTAAACAGAAAATACGGACTTATGTAACACCTAGGACCAGCAGAGAGGCCTTTCCAAATAATGTCATTAGATACCATCGGTGGATTTTGTGGACAAAGATCGACGAAAAGGTATTTACACCTACTAGAAGATCACTTTACTAGATATCGATACCCACGTTCTAATATGTCGTATCCCACAAAATTTGAGAAATTGACTTTTTTTGAAAAATGGATTAATAATAATGTTTTACAGCTTATATTAAAATCTTGTGAGTCAAATTGTTTATTTAATATTTTTAAATAAATAATCTAATATGTCGTATCCCACATGCCGATTTTCACGAATTCTAATATGTCGTATCCCACATTCATTGGTTAAGTCAGCGCCAGCGATGTGACAGTCAATTTTTATTTTGTGATTAGTCTTAAGTTTATTTTGAGAAATTATTTAATAAAATTAGTAAGAAGGTAATTACAAATAATATTTTTACAACTCCAATTAAATCTAGAGCATCCGCTGAAACCTTTGTTTGTAGATCGATTAAAAAGAACTAAAAGTAAATGGCAACAATTACAGGCATTAAAAAAAGTGTTGCTGAGAGATATACACTGCTTCTATGATAATATAAAATATATTGATGATACTGACTCTGCTTCTGACCAATCTCCATCAATAAAAAATTTGGAAGCCGAGAGTAAAAATATAGTTAAGGTAACTGAAAAGACTAAGAGTAAGAAACGAAAAGCTAATCAAGTTAATCTTGGTGTTAAAAGCAAAGTACTGCGTACTAATAATAGATTTAAAAAACCTGAAGATAATGATATTAATTATAAAACAAATTGTGATAATACCAGACGAAAGAGGACAAGAAATTTTCAACAATCTCAGCAAGAAAATGTACCTGAAGTAAAAAAAAAAAAAATTAAGAGTACTTAAAATGAAAAAAAAAATGTTTTAAGCAATATTAAAGATAGTCAAAATAAAATGTATCAATAATGTTATATTATAATAATTATGAATTAAACAATACAAAATAAGAGAAAAATTTTATGTATGGGATGAAACAATATTTAATTATAGAACGATTAAATCAATTTTATTTCTAAAATACATTTTAATTTTTTCTTCTTGCGTAACCCACATAAATATCATAAAATTTATTTAAATAATTTTTTTTGCTTTAATTATTATTATTTATGCATTTTTATGAACGTATAAAACAAAAATTTGTTTACATTTATTTATTTGTGCTAGCAAGACGTTTTTATCGTTTCCTGAAAAATTTTCCAAATGTGGGATACGACATATTAGAACGTGGGTATCGATATATAATAAATTCCAAAGAGCTCAAAAACTATTTTAAAACAAGAAACATACAATTGATTTTCACAGCCGTAGACGTACCATTTTCAAACGGGCTGAACGAAAGATTAAACCAAACATTAGTCAACAAAATAAGATGCACATCAAATAAAAACACAAAAAAAAATCATGGGCCACAATAACAGAAGAATGCAGAAAAAATATAACGAAACGGACCATTCAGTTACAGGTTTTTCACCCGAATATTTGCTAAATGGAAAATCCGCATATCTACTTGTAGCTTCCAGGTTTATCACTACAATTGTTTCCATTGCGCGGCGTATCTCGCCAAAACGGGATAGGCATTTAGTATCCAGAAAGAACCCGTGCGTTTGGTGTGTGAAAAGTCAATGAATTTAAAGTTCAAACTCAATTTAACTTCGATAGCATAAAAATGATACTTGAATCGCTCGGTACTCTTAGTATAAATGAACACTATTATCTCTAACCCAGAAGCATTTGGCTTTCGCTTGAATAGCAGGGATTTTTAGCTTAAATTGCATACCTCTCGGGTATGGGATAACAGAGCTTTTTCCAAGTGACTACTAAGTGGGCGTGGCTTAAATGTAAAAACGCTCGATCTCCCATACCAAAATGGTATGGTCTCTCTAGCGGTTGCACTACGAACAGCACTGTGCTTCTGTTGCGTGTAGCCCTTAATATCAAATCATGTAGTACAATCGTTAAAAGCACGGAATGACTAATGTAATATGATTTTTTACCTAACTCAAAGATCATCATTTTCATGCATCGGAAGTTCGACTTCGTGCTAACTTGAAAAGTAGGAGTCAGTGCCATACATTAAAAGTATGGATTTTTTCTTGGTGTATGATAGTGTAGATCGCTCTTGTAATGGCCATCCTCTGTTGGTTCAAGTGATACGTGGGACCAAAATGGTGCGATCTTTGCAGTCACTTTCCTTAAGCCGATGATACTCGTAAGTACCAAAACATTCCTAACCCAGTTCCTACTAAATAAGAATTAATTAACACTCTTCAGCTAGATGATTCAAGTTTAGACGAACTCTTATTGATAATAAAAGTATATCAAATGAAAATTACGGAACAACTAGCGGATTGTATTCAAGTTTTTGTTCAGATTTAAGTATTGCCACAAGGGAAACTTTAGAAAAAACGATGGGGAAAGAGGACTTGGGTGCTTCTTATGGAGCTGAGGAATGGAAGGACGTCCTTCAGCTCCTGAAGGAGCAGAATGAAAAGATGGAAAGACTAGCCAGGGCCCTCAGCGTTATCCAACAGGGTATGCTGAGGAATAACCCTGGCTTTGTAAAAGATTCAGTAAATGAGGCAACTGAGGTGTTGAGCGATATGCTCAACACCCACAAGTGCCTACTAGAAAGCGGGGTGGAAATCCAGAAGAGGTCTTTAACTCCTGTCTTCGGGAGGGGAGATTCTTCGCAAACTGAAAGAAGCAGAGGTTGGTCCTGCTGAGATAGGGCAACATCCTCTAGGGGAAGCCTCATCGTATAGACCAATATGTCTATTGGATACGATGGAGAAACTTCTGGAGGAAATGATCCTACAAAGACTACAGGGTCACATGGTCCGCGAGAATGGTCTCACGGAAAACAAGATCGGCTTTCAGAAAGGCGGGTCCACAGTTGACGCCATCCAGGCAGTGGTGGACATCGCCACTAAAGCAAAAAGAGGAACTGGTAAGCGTAAGGGATCATCGAGGCAATGGTGCGGAAAAAGGTTCAAGACTATCTGTTGCGAATGATAGATGACTACCTGAGCAACAGGTGGGTGATATACGAGGGGGACAAATGGTCTCTTAAGGAAGAGATGACATGTGGAGCCCCGCAAAGGTCGCGGGTGGGTCCACTCGTTTGGAACGTCATGTACGACGATTTCCTGCGCATGGACCTGCCTGCTGGAACGAGCATCATCGACTTCGCGGATGACGCACTTGTCGTGTGCGCTTCTGCCAACGTGGGAATTCTGGAGCTGAGGATCAATGATAGTCTGTGGCGGGCAAAGCGTTGGTTAGATAGCAGAGGCCTGAAATTGGCCCCTGAAAAGACCGAGGCTTTGCTGGTCACAGACAGGAGATCCTTCCAATATCCGAAGATCGTTCTCGGGGAATATAAAATCGAGTGGAAAAAGAGCATTAAGTACCTGGGAGTGCAGTTGGATCGAAGGATTAGCTTCGGCGAAGACCTTCAGATCGCGACTGCCAGTCATCCAATGTGGGGCCGCCCTGACTCGGCTCATGCCCAACATTGGTTGACCCAGGGAAGCTAAGAGAAGGCTGGTGGCGACCATAGTAAATTCGAAGCTGCTTTATGCAGCTCCGATCTGGACAAGTGCCCTTAACAACCATGCTATCCTGAAGAAGCTGTTCTGGCGAGCGTCCCGCCAATTGACTCATTGGCAGAGGAAAGGAAAGAGGCCTTTAAGCTCTGTTTCAAGACAAGAGACGATGAGTCGTGTCGCTACTGCGGATCCCGCGGTCCTGCGTCTTGGGAGGACTTGGCTTTCTGCGGAGTTCGGGGGAGGATTCGCTTTATTCCTCCCCTGGCTGGTGCGGCTAGTCGGCCTGACTAACGGGCATGTCGCCGCGGATGGGAGTCCCGGGCGAACGGATGATGGAAGAGTCGTACGCGACTTTAAGCTGGAACGAACCACCCGTGAAGATTAAAGCCGAAAGGCGGTCCCGCGGGCGGTGTATTGGTTCAAGAGAGGGGTTTTTTTGGTTTTAACAGGTATGCCTAGACCCGTCCTAGGAGAGTCGTGTACAACGTCTATAAAAGATTTTGCCATTTTTTCTCCTCACCAAAAAAAAAAGTATTGTCACAGGATCTAGTAATCGGGATCAAAACCTTAACGAACGAAATATCCCATCTCAATATTGACGATTCTAATTTGCAAAGCTGAGCGGTAATGATAACATACAATATAGCTTTGAAAGAAAATTTAGAAACCTCTTTGGCACGCGACTCTATAATTAGTACCAACAACAGCAACGGCGATGATAGCGATGAAGAAGTGAAAAATCATGATTATCCTGTAACAGTAAATCATGAAGAAATATATCCCTACGCGATGCGCTAGGGGTAGTCTCTTTGTTCGATGGGAATAACGTTCCATTGTCACATTTTATTGATGATTGCATGGAGGTAAAGGCAACGTTGCCGACACCTGATGTCCAGGAAAACCGTGCACATTCATTTAGAGGTAAATTGTCCGGAGGGGTTTGAAAATGTATTTTTTCTGCTAGCGGGTCATAGAGTGGATTTTAATATCCCGTTCGAGGCAAACAAATCCATTTTTTGATGCCCTTGTTGAAAAAAAATCGTGTGCGATAGGGAAAAACCATTCATTTTACTCGTGTGGTTGTTACACTCGCAGAATAATTCTTTTTCCCCTACACGGAGAAAAATAGTTGAAGTAATTTCACTCAACTCTGTCGATTACACTTGGGACATAAGGGCATTTGAACATTTAATAAATCCTAGTCGGGTAAAATTAATTTGATAAATACCTAATTCGCCAAAATGAATAACAATAAGCGTTACATAGGAAATTGTAAGGAGTTGAGTGAAACGGTATCGACAACAGGGCATCAACATGCGTCAATGGGTTAACATGAAATGTATAAGTAAATCATGGATGCTTGAGGAGCTTCAAACCGTAGTGGAGTAAAATGAGCACCGGGCGTATTTTTTCCACTGACAATGGTATGTTTCTCTTAAATAAAAACAAATTCTTATTTCGAGCCTGCCATTAGTCATCCCATACATATAATCATACATACACACCATTCAGTCATAGCCAATAATAATTTAAATCACAAATACACTTAAAGATAAAACCTTACATATGTAAACCTAATATAACTACACTTGTATATAGTAGGATACGCTTTCGTCGAATCACGCACACACTCGCTTATAATGCTGAGACATAAAATTTGGAACTTTCTTATATAGTGACTGCAAGGGTGATTCAGAGCTTGTGGACCAGTGTCGCGCTCGATTTTCTGTATGCATTTTTGTAACTTTTTAATAAATTACACGATTATTGATAAATTTATTTTCTTCCAAATCTTTTAAAAAGGAAAAACAATCGTAGACTTTATTTAAGGAAATGATTTTGCAGAACAACGCTTATTTCGTATCACATATTTTGGTGAAAAAAATCGAATTTATTTAATATTAAAAATCAAAACATAAAATATACATCCTGTCGAGAAATTTCTCGATAAGAATGTGTAGACCTTATTTAGCCAAACAATTTTCATCTCAAAGTTTTTTTTGAATCTCACATATTTTGTCTAAAAAATGGAATTTTTGAATTTTAATCGTATTTTTTGGAATTGAAACGAAAAATATATGTTTTATCAGAAACTGTGTGAGACAAAACTTGTAGATATTTTTGAAACTAACAACTTTGTATTCTTACGTTTTTTTCTTATTTTACATATTATTGTTAAAAAATTTAATTTTGGATTTTCAATAGTTTTTTTTTTTTAATTAAAAAGAAAAATATGCATCTTATGAAAAAATGTTACAATTCAAATTTGTAGGACTTTACTTATTCAATAATATTGTATCATAACGTTTTTTCGTATCTCGTATAATTTAACTGGAAAATGGAATTTTGATATTGACTTTTTTCGAATTTGAATATGCTGTAATATTTCTAATTTTGATTTAATCAAAAAATGTTATCAGGATAATTTTTAGAGATTTATGAGCACTATCTAAAACCAGTATTGAACTTTTTGATTTTTTCAAAAAATTATTTTCAAAAACACAAAAGTGGTGCTCAACCCCTCAATTTTGATTGGATGTGGATGGTTAACGAACTTGTCCTTACTTTTTTGGCTCCGATAAAGTGTACCAAAGCTCAATTCAATCTGATAATTCTATCGAGAGTTATGCTGCACACGACCTACAGACAGACAGACAGACACTTTCGTAAAAACCATTTTTTCTGACTCAGGGGGTCTCAAAACGTAAAGATTTGATGAAAATTTCGAAAGTCATTTTTCACATAAAACCAATACCTTCTCATCCATGATGAGAATGTAAAAATTGCATTATTATTAAGAAGTATCTTGTATAAAAACAATTAAAAGAAGGTTTTTTTATTTTCTGTGTTTTATATTTTCAAAATATGGATTTTACAATTGGGAATTCAAAATTATTATTGTGCCTAAAAAATTTATGTGAAATCAAAATCCTGTGTATATTTTTAAAATTTTGTGATACACTTATCAAGACTTTTGAATAAATTATATAAACTAGTGGATATGCATCAAAGTACGATAAATGTTTAAAATCCCTAGTTTATAAGTATGTAGAATCCACTATTAAGTAAGTGGTGCATTACGCACTAGATAAAACAGTGGCTATTCCACTATTTTGGATTTATAGAGTACTAAAATAAACTGTAATTGTATTTTGTATGTTGTTAATTGATTTTGATTATTAAATATATTAACGCGGAATATCAGTATGTTGAAAATTCAATACGTTTTCGAAATAGAAAAATGTTTATGTGTGCCCTAGGCGCAGATTACTTTCATTCGTTCCTGCGTGAATAGATATAGCTAGTGGAATAAATCTTGCGATTCACGGTTTTAAAAATTATAAGCCCTTTAAGAGGATGTGTTATTTCTGATATTAGCAAATATGATTGATTTTAGGCCACGCGTTTGATGCAACGCAAAAATAAATATCTTTGAACGCGGCTGCTAATTACGTGCTTCAATTTAGAGGCAGCCTTATTTTAACAAACGTAGAATTTTTTTGCGCGTCGCGTGTACAAATTTCATGCTTCTGTGACGTCCTTTTACCTACCTTCCTTCAATATTATATTTTATTTTCCCTCGTTTTAGATCGGTAAGAAATCCAGAGGATTTCTAAACCGAAACTTGGATGAGAGTAGCCAACTAAAATAAAACTTGAAATTTACTGAATTTACAATTATCAACCTTCATTTTTAATGGGTACAAAATAGGAGAGACAGATAGAGAGAGAGAGATAGTGAATCATTAACATTTCCATCTCAGGGTCATATATTAAATTGAACTTACTCAGATCCAGGCTTGAACCACTGATAATCCGGAAGGGGTACACTCCTTCCAATTCACCTTACAATATGTTGAAACTTTGACAGGTATACACCAAAATCCAAGTAGGGTATCTCTGACAGGTAGGCACCAAATCGACAAACTTTTCAGTATATGCGATGTGGCTTCTGTGGTTTCGAATCGTGGACACTCTTCAATATAAGAACAGTTCACAGGTTCCACTTTTTAACTTACAACAATATTGTACTAAATCCAATTTCAATGTAATTTTAAATTAATGAAGAAGATACTGACAAAAGATGGAATGAGTTAATCGGGGTAACTTCGAAGGAGAGTTTTCAAATTTAAAATGGTCCGAGGGGAACTCTGTTACTAATTTTTTTAGCAGAGTTCCGGCGTTGAAGATAGTCCGACGGAAACTCTGTACATTTTGAGAGGAATTCCGTTTCTGAAGATGTCCCGGCGGTAACTGAAGATTCTTAGATTCGCAGGTACTTTTAAACACTTAGTTTTTGGTCGATACTGGCTATGTTTGCCATTTTTTCGATCGATACTGGCAGGGAACTTCTAGGTGCTCTGACTAGTGGGTTTTATTTTTTAGTTGATACTGGCTATGTTTGATTTGCCCTGCTAATATTCTTCTGATATTGACCTGACCTTGGCACGTGGCTGAGCTGTCCTCTTTTCCTTTGGGTCGGCATTTTTGTGCACTGAAGAAAAAAGGAGAGACTTCGTTTTTCTTATTCTGGTTTCCCCGACGTTCCTTCTTCTTGAGATAATTCATTTTTTAATTTCTATCCTTTGCTGCGCCAGTCGATATTCTTGTGTACTTAGGACATTCCGATGGGGTTCTCTTGTTAACAGGTGGTTGAATGTTTACGATGTTTTCTATTTATGAGTTCACTATTATCTTTCTTTCTATTACAATTTTATTTTCGTACATTCAATTTTCGTCTAATCAATAATTTTTAAAAGCTGTTGCTTTTGCATGCTTTATGTTAAAATCTTTTATTAATTCTACATATTTTAATATTATAAATAAAATAAATAACGATGGTCACATGACGTGACACTTTAACTCGATGATGACAATAAATGGAAAGAAAATCGCAGAACACTGAGGCTGCCGATTCTCCCGGCAACTTGAGCATTGGCAACCCATTGCCATTTGCCAAGATTAACCCTCCGTTACCAAACATAAAAATTGTTACACGGTTACCAAACCCTAGAGGATTTCCCTCTGCGTGTTAGAACATTTGCAGTGTTGCCAAATGTTGCGACTACTTAGTTGAACATGTAACATCAAAATGTGGCAACACCGCACTCAAGAACTCAAGCTATTTCCATTGCACGAAAGCCAAACTGAAGGGATTCCCTCAGAATTCACGTCACCTTTGGTTTTGAAAAGTGATTATTGAATGAGTATTCTACTTGAAAATTTTCTATTGCTACAAAAAGCTTCAGGAATAATTCGTGGAAAGGTATTCAAACGGACCAGACTGCGTGAAGCATAAATTAAAAGTTATTTCGAAAAAATAAAAAATTCTGAAGATAATAAAAACATAAATCAAAATTAAAAATCTTTCTTATTAGTAAAAACTTGACTCTTTCTTTTATAAAAAAACAGAATAAAAATATTTACCAATAAAACATATATCATCCTATTAACAATGTTTTTAAAGTAATATGAGGTCAAAACCAGGTCAAATCAATATTCTGAAGATAATAAAAACATAAATAAAATTAATTAAAAATCTTTCTTATTAATAAAAATCTTTTAACTACTTTTCATAAAAAACCAAAATAAAAATATTTACCAATAAAAACGTATATTATCCTATTGAACAATATTTTTCCTTCGCCAAAAACCATTGCAACAAAAACAAAACTTTTAAATTTAAAATTTCGAAAGAAAAATGTCATAATGACTAGTCACGGAGAAATATTGATATATACTAATGAAACGTAACAAGAAATGACCTCACATTATTACAAGTATACTTATAAGCTAATACCATTGGATACAAATAAACAAATAATATTAAGTTACAATTAAGAGGAGAGAAACAAATCTGAGGAAAATTTAAATTAACTAAAAGTATTGTAAAAAAAAACCAAAAATTTTATGAAAGAAAATCTAAAATCATATTATAGGATGAATTCAAATGTTCGATATCAGTGATTTTATTAAGACTATTTTCCTTTTCTTTTTCTATATAAACCATTTCAGAAAAGGATCTTTTAAAAAAATTTGATTCTTTGTGTAAAATTTTGACATCATTCCAATGAAAAAAATGATTTATCTGATCATCTTCATAATTCTTCCGGTGTTTGCTAATAACATTATGAAACTTCTCATTGAGATTCAAGTTTTTTTCATGTTCATCTATTCTGATTCTCAATGGACATTTAGTTTGACCAACGTAATACTTACCACAGTTGCAAGAGATTTTATAAACGACATTATTCTGTTCTCCAATTTCATAAGGATACAAAGAAAGGATATTATTACAACTAACACTAACTTAGCGAGGATGTATGGATTACCGAAGGTTCATAAAGAAAGTTGTCCCTTAAGACCGGTTGTCTCTTACAATAACACTCCATCTTATTTTATGGCTAAATATTTTGATAATATTCTAAAGTCTGCGCCAAATCCATTTTCTAATATAAAAAATTCTCTTGAATTTATTAGTAAAATAAAAAATAAAAAAATTCCGGAAAATCATATTATGGTGTCTTTAGACGTAAATTCTCTTTTTACTAATGTTCCACTAGATTTGGTTATTACTAGCATTGAAAAAAGATGGCATTACATATCTCCTAATACTAAGCTTCCTTTGGATCTATTTATCTTTGGTATTAAGTTGTTAATGGAGCAAACCTTTTTCCAGTTTGATCATCAGTTTTACAAACAAACCTTTGGTACTCCAATGGGTTCTCCAATTTCTCCTACTCTCGCAGATTTTGTTACGCAAGATTTAGAAACTGTAATTTTTGATAGATTAGATTTCGACATTCCCGTTTACTTTCGTTATGTTGATGATACATTTTTATTGATTCCTAAAGATAAAGTTCCTGACACATTAACTAAGTTCAATTCATACCACAATAGATTGCAATTTACCTATGAAATTGAAAATAATAATTGTTTGAATTTTTTGAATGTATTAGTTATAAGAAATAGTGATAATAGTATATCTACTAATTGGTTTCGAAAAAATACTTTTTCTGGCAGATTCCTTAACTATTTTTCTTCAAATCCACTACATCAAAAAATTGGAATCATTAAGAACTTGGTGGATTCTGCTATTTCACTTAGTGACACTAAATTCCACCAGGAAAATCTAAAATTAGCTTCTAAATTTTTGATTCTTAACAGTTATCCGAGTCATTTTATTAATAAACACATAAGACGAAGACTCAGGGAGATTCATGCTAGGACAAACAATCATGAATATGTCTTGAAAAATTCGCTTGATGTTTCTAATACTACCAACAATTCAATTGTGTCAATTCCATATTATGGAAGTCTATCGGAGGTCGTAAGACGTTTGTTACAAAAATATCATTCAAAAATTGTTTTTAGAATAAATTCAAAATTAGATACATTTATAACTTTGGGTAAAGATCCTTATGAAATTGGAGAACAGAATAATGTCGTTTATAAAATCTCTTGCAACTGTGGTAAGTGTTACGTTGGCCAAACTAAACGTCCATTGAGAATCAGAATATATGAACATGAAAAAAACTTCAATCTCAATGAGAAGTTTCATAATGTTATTAGCAAACACCGGAAGAATTATGAAGATGATCAGATAAATCATTTTTTTCATTGGAATGATGTCAAAATTTCACACAAAGAATCAAATTTTTTTAAAAGATCCTTTTCTGAAATGGTTTATATAAAAAAAGAAAAGGAAAATAGTCTTAATAAAATCACTGATATCGAACATTTGAATTCACCCTATAATATGATTTTAGATTTTCTTTCATAAAATTTTTGGTTTTTTTTACAATACTTTTAGTTAATTTAAATTTTCCTCAGATTTGTTTCTCTCCTCTTAATTGTAACTTAATATTATTTGTTTATTTGTATCCAACGGTATTAGCTTATAAGTATACTTGTAATAATGTGAGGTCATTTCTTGTTACGTTTCATTAGTATATATCAATATTTCTCCGTGACTACCCTAGCGGACCCGTGTGAGAGAACGGTCATAGAATACTCTGACCGTTCTATGACCGTTCTATGACCGTTCTATTACCTCGGATTATTACGGCTAAGAACGGTGAAAAAGACATTAAAAGCATCGGAATTATGATTCTGTGGCGATATTTGGATTAGAAGGTGTAGCAATAAATACAATTATCTTATTTTTCAGTGATAAAAACTAGAAAAACATAATATCTGTCACTGAAGGCGGCTTCACCTGCTCTCGGTAGCATTTTGCGCGCTAAATTTAAAAACAGAATTAAAGATTGAGAAATGCAAATGTGTAAGGTAAATGAATTTACTAATGAACTTTACGTAATAAAAGTTGCTGAAATTAATTAAAGTTGCATGAATAATGTAAACAGTATTTTTTAAAGCCTCTGATGTCATTCAATTGTAATTTTTTTTTTGTGCATGATGCGACTTTACTGACTGCCGTAACTAATCAAACAAATCATTTGGATTGAGAAATGCAAATGTGTAAAATGAATGAATTTAATAGTGAACTTTAAGTAATAAAAGTTTCTGATATTAATTAGAGTTGCACGAATAATGTATAGTCTCTTATGTCATTCAATTGTCATTTTTTACTTTTGTACATGACGCGACTTTACCGACCGCCGTAACAAATCAAACAAATCATTTGGATTAAGAAATGCAACTGTGTAAAATGAATGAATGTAATAGTGACATTTACGTAATAAAAGTTGCTGATATTAATTAAATTTGCATGAATAATGTAAAGTCTCTTATGCCATTCAATTGCCATTTTTTACTTTTAAGCATGATGCGAATTCATGGACAGCAGTCACAAATCCTAAAAAGTATTTTCTAAAAAGTATTGATAAATGATTTGGGGTAATTCAAAATACGCAAAATATAGGAATTTTTTTTATAATTTGACAGTATTTGTATGTACATTTTATTCAAAATTAAATTTCACATCGATTTAATAAAATTAAGTTTTCACATCAAATTGATTCAGAATCTAATTCCAAATAAGATCTAGATTACAAATAAATTATATAAATCCACAATAAACTTCTAAAAAATATAACATAATATTACGCTTATAGCTAACACAAAAATGAATTCCATGACTAATTCAGAAAAACTTTTTACAACAATTGCAAGAAATTTTATGATATAAGTACGGACGTGTATTAATTTTAATTGTATACCGTGCTCTTTTATAAATTCGACATAATTCTGTATAGAAAAACTTTTTTTTTGCTATTGACTCAATAATATCAATTCCCGAAGATTTTTCAACAATAATGAATTTTGTTATCTGAAAATTTAGATCATAATAAAGGTCACATTAGCGGAAGGTTGTAGACTTTAATTAGTTTTTAACAATTAAATGGGTTTCAGTGTCGGTAAAACAGGAATTATTATTTTTTATTGTTTAAAACTAAATGAAGTCTAAAGCCATCCGCTAATTTGACCTTTATTATGTTCTAAATTTTCAGATAACAAAATTCATTATTGTTGAAAAATCTTCGGGAATTGATATTATTGAGTTAATTGAATTGAATTGAATTAATAGCAAAAGAAAGTTTTTATATACAAAATCCTGTCGAATTTACAAAAGAGCACCGTATACAATTAAAATTAATACAAGTGCGTCTCCTAAAACTAAAATCATATAAATATGCGATTATACATACAATATCATTCAATACGAGTAGAGTTATGTTATTTTTATGTTTTTTTTTAGGAGATAATTGTGAATTTATATATTTTATTTGCTATGTACATTTTATTCAAAATTAAATTTCTCATTGATTTAATAAAATTAAGTTTTCACATCAAATTGATTCAGAATCTAATTCCAAATAAGATCTATATTACAAATAAATTATATAAATCCACAATAAACTTCTAAAAAATATAACATAATATTACGCGTATAGTTAACACAAAAATGAATTCCATGACTAATTCAGAAAAACTTTTCACAACAATTCCAAGAAATTTTATGATATAAGTACGCACTTGTATTAATTTTAATTGTATGCCGTGCTCTTTTGTAAATTCGACATGATTTTGTATAGAAAAACTTTTTTTTGATATTATTTCAATAATATCAATTCCCCAAGATTTTTCAACAATAATGAATTTTCTTATCTGAAAATTTAGAACATAATAAAGGTCACATTAGCGGATGGCTGTAGACTTTAATTAGTTTTAAACAATAAACAATAAAAATTCCTGTTTTACCGACAATAAAACCTATTTAATTGTTCAAAACTAATTAAAGTCTACAACCATCCGCTAATGTGACCTTTATTATGATCTAAATTTTCAGATAACAAAATTCATTATTGTTGAAAAATCTTGGGGAATTGATATTATTGAGTCAATAGCAAAAAAAAAGTTTTTCTGTACAGAATTATGTCGAATTTATAAAAGAGCACGGTATATAATTAAAATTAATACACGTCCGTACTTATATCATAAAATTTCTTGCAATTGTTGTAAAAAGTTTTTCTGAATTAGTCATGGAATTCATTTTTCTGTTAGCTATATGCGTAATATTATGTTATATTTTTTAGAAGTTTATTGTGGATTTATATAATTTATTTGTAATATAGATCTTATTTGGAATTAGATTCTGAATCAATTTGATGTGAAAACTTAATTTTATTAAATCGATGTGAAATTTGATTTTGAATAAAATGTACATACAAATACTGTCAAATTATAAAAAAAATTTCCTATATTTTGCGTATTTTGAATTACCCCAAATCATTTATCAATACTTTTTAGAAAATACTTGTTAGGATTTGTGAATGTGGTCCATGAATTCGCATCATGCATAAAAGTAAAAAATGGCAATTGAATGACATCAGAGACTTTACTTTATTCATACAAATTTAATTAATATCAGCAATTTTTATTACGCAAAATGTCATTATTAAATTAATTTATTTTAGACAGTTGCATTTCTTAATCCAAATGATTTGTTTGATTTGTTACGGCGGTCGGTAAAGTCGCAACATGTACAAAAGTAAAAAATGACATTTGAATGACATAAGAGACTATACATTATTCGTGCAACTCTAATTAATATCAGAAACTTTTATTACTTAAAGTTCACTATTAAATTCATTCATTTTACACATTTGCATTTCTCAATCCAAATGATTTGTTTGATTAGTTACGGCAGTCGGTAAAGTCGCATCATGCACAAAAAAAAAAATTACAATTGAATGACATCAGAGGCTTTAAAAAATACTGTTTACATTATTCATGCAACTTTAATTGATTTCAGCAACTTTTATTACGTAAAGTTCATTAGTATATTCATTTACCTTACACATTTGCATTTCTCAATCTTTAATTCCGGTTTTAAATTTAGCGCGCAAAATGCTACTGAGAGCAGGTGAAGCCGCCTTCAGTGACAGGTATTATGTTTTTCTAGTTTTTATCACTGAAAAATAAGATAATTGTATTTATTGCTACACCTTCTAATCCAAATTTCGCCACAGAATCATAATTCCAATGCTTTTAATGTCTTTCTTACCGTTCTTAGCCGTAATAATCCGAGGTCATAGAACGGTCATAGAACGGTCATAGAACGGTCAGAGTATTCTATGACCGTTCTCTCACATGGGTCCGCTAGGGTAGTCATTATGACATTTTTCTTTCGAAATTTTAAATTTAAAAGTTTTGTTTTTGTTGCAATGGTTTTTGGTGAAGGAAAAATATTGTTCAATAGGATAATATACGTTTTTATTGGTAAATATTTTTATTCTGGTTTTTTATGAAAAGAAGTTAAAAGATTTTTTATTAATAAGAAAGATTTTTAATTAATTTTATTTATGTTTTTATTATCTTCAGAATATTGATTTGACCTGGTTTCGACCTCATATTACTTTAAAAACATTGTTACTAGGATGATATGTTTTTATTATCTTCAGAATTTTTGATTGGACGTGGTTTGGATCTCACATTACTTTGAAAAAAGTTGGCTATTTTTATTGTATGCTCTGATGATGTCTCTGGAGATGAGACGAAACGTTGGCAAGAATTAAATGAGTTTTGAAACTGATGTCTGATGTGTACCCGTTTATTGACTACATCTAACAAATTTATTTGAAAATTTAGCTTCAAGACCTTTTTTATGAAAATCTTTTTATTAACGAAAAAATATTTAAAAATATGAAAATGTACCATAAAAACTCTCTTACAAGAGATCAAAAGAGAAAACAACGAGGAAAAGCAGAAAAATTGAATCAAGGTAAAACTCCCTTTCAACCAAAAAGACACGATAAATTTTAGAGAATATTCTTTAGCTATACCTCTTCCCAATCATTAAGCTAGTAAGATAGCAGGTGCTTCCGTTAAACAATTTATTCGCATGTTTGGAACGCTGAAAGGCGTACTTACTGACCAAGACAGAGATTTTTAAAACAAGTTGGCAAAACGTTTTAGAATAAAACAATTGCGTGTCACAGCTTTTCACCCTCTATCAAAAGGATCATTAGAATGTCCACATCATGATTTAGAAGAATATCTTAAATAATTTCAACCTTATCAGGCTTTATTAAATTAAAAAAACACCAAATAGTATACAATTTTCATACAAAAAAACTTTTTGTTTATAGAAAAAACGCGTACTTTTTGTGAAAAATCATTTGATTTTTATTTCATTCAATACCGGAAGGTTTGCCATTAATAATCAGAAACAATATCATTCATATGGCCTCCATGGCTATGCTTGATGAAATTTTCCAATACATTTTCGCACATTTCAAAAAAGGATCTAATTCATTGAGTTTCAAATGCAAATTGCAAGTGTTGATGCGTTTTGTTAAATGATTTTCTTTCAATTCATATGGAATCCGAATATCAAGTTTTTGATATTTGATAAATTTGATGAAATGTTTTCCTTTTTAAATAAATTACATAAATACAATGAATAAAAAATATAGACCTTTTTCTTTTCAACTGGTACATAATTTAAAGAAGCATATAAAATTATGTAGAAACAGAAAATGATGAAATTTTCGACCTAATACATTATTTCACATACAATAGATCAAATTCATATCAAACGCATTAATGAACTCCTTCAAATAGATCCTTATTCCATTAATATGATAGTTCCCTGGCTATATTTGATTCAAACTGGAATTTTTAAGCAGGACGGTTGTAATATTCCCACATGGTGCAGAAACCTGAAAAATCTATTCGCAATAAAAGACATGTTTTCAAAAATAAATATAATAGGATCAGACGCCTACAATAACTTAATTCTCAGTTTACGCGTATTAGATCACATTGTTTTAGCTGATATGCTGCGAATAAAAAATTAGATACACAAAATGCAAAAATAAATAAATAAAAATTTCAAAAATATAATAATGATAATAAAAGAAATTTATAACCTCCTTCTTTCAGACATGGAATTACGGCGCTTCCTCTTGGCACTAGTCACTTGCAACTTCGTCTTCATAACAAACCCAACTGTCATTGGATTTGATTTATTTACAACTTTTACAATCAAGTGAATTTTAAAATACAAAATTAATACAGTGCGAAGTAGAAGTTCAACGCGCCATTTCTCATTGTGGTATGCACTCACGCATTTCCATGATTGCAAATAGCCACAGAGAATATATACAAAATATTATACGAGATTAACATAACCACATCCACACAGTAGGAACATATTTAGTAGTCTCGTCTTTTCAAATATCTAAATAAAAAGTGAATGAAACTTTTTTCCATAGCGTTACTTTGGCAGGCTCTGTAAAACCTAACGGAGACTGTACTGATACACAATTTTCTGACCCGTATGGAACATAGAATAATGTAGTAAAATCTAAGCAATCTTTAAAATAACCTCACAAGAACAGTACACAACTATTCATTCAAATGTTAATAAAATGAAATTAAGATCTAGAATAATATGCACAGTTTTAGACATATACTGTACAGACGAAGAATATGGACACTTTAATAAATATAAACTCATCTGTTAAGGAACAGAAAATGAGGCTTATAATATTACGACAGACAATTTTGAAACCTCTTATTATTAAACTACTTAAGAATTCGAAATATGAACATTTTTACAAATGTTAACCGTAAAATTATATGCGTGGAAAGACACATACGCACTGAAGTAAATAGACTTTTTCCGATTTTCTTACTCAATGATGTATTCTTGAACAAAACATATATTTATTTTACATTGACCTTAGCAACTCAATCACCAGACGAATTTACATACAATTTGATGACAGGCCCAAGATACCATATATGTCAGTAATTTCAGAAGAAGTAATACATAACGTACAATGTATACCGATTAGTGTAAAATATCGCAAAACTGAAGAATGCTATCTATAACTACCAGTGTTTGCAGAAAATAATCGTTTTCTCCATCTCCTCGGACGAATATATCGACAAAATCCAGTATCTAAACAAATTGCAATTCTTTTTTTCCATCAACATACCTTTTTGGAGAAACCTGGTACAAATTGCTTCCAAATCCTGTTGAATTCACGGAATCAACTATAGTTAAACTTTGTACAAAAGCAACCTGGAAATACACAAATCCTTCATCCGTAGCGACAAGTTGCATTTATTCTTAATCTAATCTTAGTAAACTTCGTGATCACATTATTTTTCCAGCAGAAAAACCAATGATGTTGAATTCTTCAGCTAAAAAAATAACAGGGCATTCAACTATTATTCAAAGAATGTTATAGAGAAATTTTTTAATGAAGAGTTAATTGATGAAATTGCTGTACTCGCTTGGGGTAGATTTTGGACAATTTTCACAAAGGGTCTAGCAGGATAAGTATGAAAATTGCCCCTTCCCCCCACGTATCAGGCTGGAAATAATGTCAGAAATCTGTATCCATGTGGTTTGAAACTTTATATCAATACCGTTTCCTTAGTAGCACGATTAGTGATTTCTTTTTGCTAGTTTATTAGCTTACAAAAGATGGTTAAAGGTACGCTCTCCGACAGCCTGAGTCACGATTTCACATCGCACGTCGAAGAGGCGTGGGCCATAGTTTTGCTGCCATCTGGCAAAGATCGGTAACTGACGGGCCTACGATCAAGTCACCGACACACCAACTACCCGACTAACCCAGGGAATATAAACTGTCAAATTAATCATGGGCCGCCAACGAATCCATGTACCACAGAATCATAATAACAACAAATTAGGTGTTTTTTATGCTTCTCTTTTTTATTTTATTACGAGGTCAGCGAATTTGCTGACTGTTCACTTGATCGGGTCCGCTAGGGTACCCATGAAAGGGGCAGCCTTTTTCTGTCGTTCCTTCTAAAGACCTTTTGTCGGGTATTTTTTTTGTAAAGTTTTCCTGCGTGGGAACGAAGGACTTCAATTTAGATAAAGTACGGCGCAGAATCGTGACCAGGAGCCCGGTAAGTTCGACGATTGTATTCTAGGTTCTCTTTTAATTTTAACTTCGAAAAAGCGTGGCTCTAAGGCTCCCCTATAGCAAATTGTTTTAAGCCACGTTGTTTGGGTATTTAGGCTTAGCTTGCTCAATTTTATATCAAGTCAGAGCTTCGCTGATTTTTTATAATAAATGTGAATTTCTTTCTTACTTTCTTTTCTTTTCTTTCTTTCTTTCTTTTCTTACTTATTTGTTTTTATTCTATTCCAAGCTAAGCTTTTAGGTTAGCTCCTTGCTTGCTCACCCCGACCAATTTTGCCGTGCAAATAAAAATGCGCGTATCTGCAGAGGAACAAACTTTACACTGGAAGAAAAAACCACTATGACATACCATACTTATATTTTAACCAGTTTTTCGAAACTAAAAGTGGCTGATTACATAAAAAAAACACTGCCTTTTCAGATTTTGCAAAAAGAAAGACATATTTTTATAATTTTCAGTGAGAATTTGCAGTTATGCTAACCTACAATTTCAACTACTTGGACTGAAAATACCGTATCTATTACAAAAACTTTTAAACAATAGTAAATCACTCGGTATAATTAGAAAAGGCAAATAAAATATTCAATTTTCTATATATGTAGATAAATCTTTTAAATGATATATAAGAATATTAAAATTTGCATTTATCGAATTGTAGAGAAATCGAGGGGCCGGATGCAATAAGGGGCTTAGCGCTCGGATCACTTCAAACGTGACGTCTCGGATACCGATTTTCCGCAGTCAAAAAAATTAAATAAAAAAAATACCATCATATGCAGCATTATTTATTTTCTTGACTTCGGAAAATCGGTAACCGAGACGTCACGTTTGAGGAGTCCCAAGCGCTGAGCTCCTTATCGCATCCAGCCCCTCAATTGTAATATTATTTCACACATTCTAACTAATAGTTTGTATGAATTTAAAAAAAAAATTCCTTAATTTCTTAATTAGTAAATTTATTATTATTTGAATAGTTTATGATTTTGTTACATAAATGAATGACATTTCATAACTTTATTACGTAAATTAATGTTGGTTAATGGGACTAAAAAGGTAACACTATTTTCTGGTGAAGTTTGTACATTTTTATTCACATAAGCCAATAACATTTTTTGTTACACTTGGTATTTTCTTGATTAGAATAACACTTATAACGATGGTTAAGGGGGTGTGTGTGGGGTGAACTGTGTGTCACTTTCGAAAAATCGATTTTTTGTCATTGCTTATTTCTAATCTAAAAAATGTTAAAAAGACTTTTCTAAAAGGGTATGTTCGAAACCAGCTTAGTTTTTGAGCTGCAGGACCTAAAGGCTCCCGCGGTCAATTGATCAAAACAATGATTCATCCCGTTTACAAATTATGAGCTCGTTTTTCTCAAAACCGTGTTTTTCAAGTTGGTGTGTATGATTGCGGAAAATCTATTCAATCGATTCGGCTCAAATTTTGTGGAATTAATTTTTATGCATAATGTGAGGTACTGACGTAGGGATTTCTAAAAAAAAAATTTTCCCGTTTTTTACGGCTCATTACGCTCGAAAAAAAGAGGAAAAAACTAATTTTTTTTTGCAAAGTGCGCCATGTTGTCAATTTTCAAAAATTTACTAAACCCCTACGTCAGTACCTGCCAACTAATTACGAATAACAAAGTATTTTTGTTTTTCGTTTCAGAAGACAGATGCATACTGTATCTTGCACACCGCTTGGGTCTGCCATTTTGAGAAGGTCTCGTTCCCGCTTCGATCATTTATTAACTAATTTAATAACACCTTTGACAGAATTAATGTAAAATATTTAAGAATGAAGCAAGAAAATCGTGAAGGAATAATTAAGAAATCTTAATTACTTTACCTACACGTTGATCCTCAAAAAGCGCTCGAAAATCGCTCTTGACACAAGTCTACCCGCTTAAGCTATTGAATCACGTGTTTTTAAAAATCTTTATAGTTATTCAAAAGTAATACTTAAACGGAGACTTAAATCCTGATCACATTTTTTATAAGCCTTATTCACTTATCATAGAAATTAAAATTTAAGAAAATATTTAAGATAATGAGTGGAACGAAAGAAAATCGAACAAAACTTTAAGGAATCCACTTAAAACGAATACATAATGTCTACTAATCTTAATCTTGTAATTTAAAACAAAAATATTTGAAATTTATAGGGATATTTAATCTTACATTTGTCGCTTTCTAACTAATTTACTGCAAACAAATTCAAATAAACTTTCTCAGGTAAATTCGGTGATGTGTTTTCTTTATCAGGCAGTGATATTGCAAAAATCCTATTGAAAAAAACATAATTGCCAAAAAAAATTTCTCTCCATAACCTTTAAAACAAACACCCGTTGCCAACAAACAATTATCGAAAGTTAAATTTATCTACACTCATCTAAATATGTTTAAAATATAAATTTTCATAAAGAGTAATTGACATTACACAATTTTTTACTGATTATTAACACTATACTTACTGAAAATAAACGAAAAGAACGCGAGACCAGAAACCATACAGGTACCGTATTTACAAAACACTATTTTATGTAAAAGCGGAACTGAACGTCACGCATGCGCAGCATGACGCGGACCCCCATCTTCAACTTACGCTTCTTTCCATTTGCATAGTCTATTCTTCTCGCAGATACAGTAAACTATTTCTCAAAAATTCAATAATTTGCGCTTTCAATTTATATTTTTCTTATACATTCAAGTAAAGGGAAGTATCATAAACACACTGACGACTTTATCTCAATTTTGACAAAAATTGCAGATACGCTCATTTTCATTTGCACGGCAGAATTAATCTTGTGCTCCCGGATCTATTTAACGTGGTCACCGACTTTTTTCAAGATCTAGGTCTATTTTGTTTTAACTTTTCAGACTGAGAGAAACATATTATAAATATGGCCTCAAAAGACACCAGGCGCTCATCCAAGTAGCTGCCATTGTTAACGCCAGTGGTGCCGCAGGTAATCCTGAATCTTCAGGTACGCCTTCCTAAACCTTGTCTTTTGTTTGACGTTACAGCTATTCAAATAATATAAGTCATATAATAAGTCACCCGCTACAAATAATTTGATTTTTGAGTTAAACTCAAAATTTTCTTCCTAAGTTTATCACTTTTGATTATCGGCGCAGGAATTTTGGATTTTTACTCCAATGTTATAAATATTTCATCTTACACATACTTTTCTCATATATCAGAAATTTTATGTGTAATATGTTTTGTATTTTATTAATTCGTATTTTATATAATATATATATTGTACTGTTTTAATGAGTGGAAGCTCTATACAAGAATAAAAGTGCTCTACACTATAAAGCATCAACATGAGTTAAAGTGCGGGTAGGTGGTGTTAGGTCGCGAAAACGCATACATGAGTGCAGTGAAGTGTTTATATACCAAGGTACAATTACAACCACAAAAAATTATCAAACATTCCTAATAAATTTCGAAAATACTTGAGAGTAGAATAGAATAATTTTATCGAGATAAAACTACAAACTACGCTTGACAGCCTTCGGCATTCTTTGTGCCCAGTTGGCTCAACTCGTGCAATGCAGTCTCAGCTTGCTAGCTGACGGTGAACCGCAGTTTTCGCCACCTTAGCTTGCTGGACAACTCTGTACATTCCGTGCATCTCCATCTGCGCTCGTGCTTCGCGAGAACTGACGCTACTACTGAGCGGTGAATTTGAGTTCTCGTCATCTTGACGTCCCGGATATCCTCGCATACTATCGCGCTCCTTTTCTAATTACCGAACTTTCACTTGATATCAAAGTGCGAGGAAATAACACGATTATGTAACGATTTCGGTGAAGCTTTTTAATTTATCTAAATTGAAATACTTGGAAGCATTGAAACAGTCACACTGGCTGCCAAGCGCTAGCACACGGTGGGTGCACTCATATAGGACAAAAGGGAAACGAATTATAATGTTTGCTATCTACAAGTGGTGGAGCTATTGTCGCTACCGATGATATTTTCAAACATGGTAGTGGCCGCACTGTGGTCTTTTTCTAGACTATAGCACCATGTTCTTATACAATTTATATATATATATATTGTGACGTGGTACTTGTCCACGCACAATGACTGTTCTAAAAGCCTTTAATTGTTTCAAACCTCGAGCAGAGAATCATGCCCGAGGCTGTCTGTGACAGTCAAAAGTCAGGGGTCGAGCGTAATGTGCTCGGCAGGCTCCTGACTTTGACTTGTATTTAAATTCTTTTCATTGTTATAAATCCGAATGACAGGTTACCTGAGGAGAGAGGTTAGACTCCCGGGGAACCTATTCCTATCTGCCAGACCAAGGGTTTCAACTATGCACTGCACAGACTTTTATCTCTATTTCTTTTATTTTTCTTTTCAAACACACGCGAACACCACGAGATCACCGTCCGGTCGATGGCGATCAATACTCGCGCCACGGCCGAGGTTTCACCACGAGCGATGGAAGAAATGACTCTACACGGCACCACGACACTTCAGCACATCACGAAGAGGATCCTTGGTGCGTCAGGCGGATGTGAGTCCCGCCTGCTCAAGAACAACAAGGAGAGGAGTTCGCCGTCGCTTTGTTGACAGGTTGTCAACATACTAACGTGTGCGACGAGGTTAATTTCGTTGATCGACACGTCGCGGCGCTAAAGATCGGCGTACCTCCGCCACCTGTCGCTCGCGACTTAGAACTCGACGTAAATGTCGGTAATGTCGTGAGCTTTGTAGGCGCCACCATCTTCCGGTTTCGCGAGCACGCCAGCGGATCTCGCCATATTTATATATTGTCTGTTCGGCTTTTGTTGTGGCAAGGTGCCAAGGGAAGGATTTTGTAAAAACCTGTCTCTTTTAAGTAGAAGCAAGGATGGCAAGCCGTGGATTCTGGCGAGGGCGTCGGCGAATTTCGGGTGGCCTTTGACCTATTGTCTTTATGTTTTTTTTCATTCAAATTAGTCAAATAGAGTGAGCAGTAGAATTTTTGGGTGGTGTGCGAATCAAACACCTCACCACTAAGATTCCGAAGCGGCAGACTCTGGGTCAGCCTCATTAGTGTAACGTAAAATTAGAGTCAGTGCCCGCGTAAATAGTGGATTCGACTCATAAGGTCGCTTTAAGGGCACGGGTTCTTGCGCCCACCTCATAAATCTTAAAATCGAAGTATTAAGTGTCCGTGATCGCGAGCAGTGACGCTGCTCCTTACCCCGCGCTCTCCGCGGTAATTTCAGTGGTCCCTGTAGCTTCGGTTGCGAAGGTACAGGGTGACCCGTATGAGTGGGCCGGTCAATTCATAATTTGTATTTAAATAGTAACTTTGGTTATTTTAAGGAAATAACCTGGCGCTCAACGCTGTACATTAGTCGAGTTAAGGTTCGGTTCGGTAAATTATATCTGGTAGGGTTAGGTTGCCCGGGGTGCAATATGAAGCCCCGAACTTTGTAACTATGGCTTTTGTTTTAAATAAATATTGTTTGGTCGATAGGTGACTCGAAGCAACAGTTCATCATTATTTCAAAAAAAAAATACAACATGACCTAACCTCACCATCCCTGAATTTATATTCTATCCTGAAAATTAAAATTAAGGTTACAAAATGGCGCCCAACAGTAGGGCTTGAGTAGCGTCATAGCGTGTCGAATCACGGACACATTCGAACTCGGAATCTCAGGGGCGGGTCGGCATGATGGAACCCCGCTTTTAGAAAAATAATTTATTGCAGACGTAACAATTGTAATTGATGATTACTGGAATGTAGAACTGATGTGACAATTCGGCGAATCAAATAAAAACTCAGAAATTAGAAATTTTTGGGATTTATTAAAAAGTGGACTTGACCTTCAGGAATTTTGACTTGAACCAGCATCCGGTAGGGAAGCTGCAAAATGAATCAGCCATTTTAAATACGGTACTGATTGAGAATTTATTTTAAAACAATAGAATTTGAGATAAATGGACCAGAATTCTTGGAACTCGAGTCTACCGAGATGAGACGAGGTATGGACCACAAATAAACTGGGATGGTCCATAACCTCTAATTTTGTTTACAAATTTATTTACTTTTTTTTATAAATTAAAAATTAATCTAAACCAATTTCAATACAGTGGTAGTAAGTGACAGAGTTGTATTCAATTTTCGTTAACAATTGTCACGTTAGGCTCTATGGGTTCGGGGCTGGTTTTGAAGATTCGCCAGTCGTGAACCAACTTATTTAATAATAATTATAATTGTTTAGCTATAAGGATTGGCTGATTAACAATTTTATGCTTCTTGGATTTATGTATAGTTTTTGGTATATTGTTTGAAAGGAACAGATATCCCATAATACCTGTCTAGTGCAGGTTTCATTCAAGTTTTAAACTCCAAGCGAATGCGAAGTCACTCATCGCTCAGACATCAGGTTAGGCTTTGAAGTTCCGCCTGCCCTGGTTCAAAATAGAAGCGCTATCTAAAGAATTTTGATTCATTTAAAAGAGGTGTCCAACGAATATCAATAGATATTTGGTTTATTGAAGTTTGATTCCAGTGTAGAAATTCGAACAAGGAGTGACATCGCATCCGGTTCGGCTTTAGAGAGTTGGCTTGTATGTGACGCCAACCTGAACTCAATTCTGGAAATCCTGGCTTAAACTTGGCAAGCCTGGAAATGAACCGGAGCCATCCTAGCTCAAACCTGGCTCTATCCTGGCAAGCCTAGATACACCCTGGTGCAATACTGGCCCAGTCCTGGCACGTTCAAATTCTTTCTTTTAGCTAATTGGAATAAAAGGCAAGTACATATTCACTCCGAAGGGTATAATTTCGGGCACGTGATACAAATTAAACAGCAATAGATAGGGTTGCAGGAATACAGGATTGGCTTCGACGATTCGCCATTACTGAACTAATTCACTTCGATATAGCTAACAGGCTATATGTGTCAGAGTCACAGTTTGTGACTGCTTTTAGCAATTATTATTTTTTTGTTCTCTCTATAGTAGAATAGTTCGTCCAGACAGATTGATTAAAATGATGGACCCTAAATATGAAGTCCCTCCGCATATGTTGGAATACTTGGAGGATGAGTTACGTGAACTCCTAGAAAGAAATGGACACAGTCCACTAGGAAGTTATGAGATCATGTTAGATCGTGCCATTCGGGCATTTCGAAGAAATATAAGTGAACCGAACGTAAGATGGTCCCGGAAGATTACCCTGACACTAGAATAAGTAATAAGGGCAGTAATAAAAGAGTATCGGATAAGGATAACGAGTCGGTCCGTTCGGACAACATTTCGGTCTCGAGTGCGGGTATACTTCGGGATCTTGATCCGGATAATGTTATCAACAAAAATTACCAATCTGAAACGTTCCGCTTGAAGGTGCTTTCGGCTCTTCAGAATACACCAGCACAATTCCAGACTTTCTTTATGAACGAGTCTCCGGTGAAGAACAACACGTCGATTTCGGAAACAGTAAGTTCCGTTCCCCAGCCTCCGGATGTGGTGACAAGAACGGAGTTGCTTGATTCGGTAAAGCGCGAGACCGAACAAATAAAGACCGAATTGTATGACGCGATTTATAAAATGGGCGAGATCATACTCTCGAGAATTAACGAGACCGGATTATCCTCGGCCGCTGCGAGACAACAGGAGGTGGCCTCGGAACAGCCCATAAGTGCGCATCGCGATTCACACCGGACATCAGGTAATCCGGATGGGATTGACGAATCGGGTCACCAACCTTCGAGTTCGGCAGTGGAAGCCCCGGACTTCACTTCCGACCCTCACTTGGATAAAGTAGCAAACCGGCCTGCCTCAGATGAGGCAAATCGCCGTACTCAAATTAGAAGAGATCTGGGTACAGATCCACCCCCCCCCCCCCCCCCGCGTCATAGATTATTCCCGGCTAAGTGAGCACTCGTTAGGCCACTCGATGCATCCGAATATAGGAAGCGTGGCACCCTCGGGTAAGATTTTCGCGTCCGGCGATATTGAGCCGCCTTCACCGTTCGACACCACAAGAAGTGCGCTCCATGCTCGATACGAGCGTGTTGCTCACTCGTCGCCATTGGGGGAGGGTAGAGTAGCGTGGAACCCTAGTTCTTCGTTTAGCCAGGCCAATAACGAGGCTCGTACGGGAATAGAACTAAGATCCCCATCTGTCACGGGCAGATTCAATCGTACACTTGACGCAGTGGTAAAAAATTGGGGCATCACGTATTCGGGTGATAGAAGAACAAGCGTCGACAATTTCCTCGGACGCCTAAAAGAAGGCCGCGCGGTATCTTTCCTCAGTGAAGAGGAGCTAATGGTAGCTTTACTGTATTTGCTAGATGGCCTGGCTCTGCAGTGGTTCAGACAGAACAAAAGCTCATGGCCAACCTGGGCCCACTACAGGGCGGCATTTCGTGCGAGGTTCGGTGACATAAATTACCAATGGAGATTAGATGAGCAAGTGGCCGGTAGAGTTCAAGGTGAGGACGAATTGTCGGCCTACTAATTGACCTGTCTCCAAGGCCTCTATCAGAAATTCGAGCGCCCAGTGTCCTTGATCGAACAAATGGACAGGGCCTATATGAAGTAGAAAACTAGACGATCTGAAGTCGCGCCCCGAGAGAACCAATGAAGGTAATCAAAGGGGCAATAATCAAACTGGCCCGAACAGAATCTATCGGCAGTTCAATAAGAAGAATGATTCAGCCGTGCCTAGTAGAGGCACCGAGGCTGTGCGTCAGGGGGGCCACGCTCCAGTTATAGAGCGGACTCCAAAAGCGGAGCCCCCTTGTTTCAATTGTGGGAAGAAGGACGACGCGTGGAGACAATGTCCGACCACTTGGGTGGAATTCTGCCACATATGCGGTAAGCATGATCGGGTAAAACGAACATGCGACTCCGATTATTGCCAAGGAAACGTGTAGAGGAGAGCAAGCTTAGGGTCAATGCTCTTCCTTTTGTTCCCTGGCAGACCCTAAATTCAATTACGACTGAATTTCTCTTCAACTCGGACTCGACTCACGGTTCAAAACCTTCATTGGTCTTTGAAAATTTTAATAAATCGAACCTCAATTCATGTCAGGACTCGGGAGGTAGCCCGGTTCTGAATTACAAACAAACTCAGCTTCATTCACCTCAGGGCAGCGGACACGTTGGCCGCCTGGGCCCTGAGAGTTCAACTGACTCAAGCGCGTTTATTGGCCCTAAATTGGCCACACTTGATGACACTCCGGCCGGTCTTAATCGAAGTCGACCTCATCTCAAAGATTTATGCGATAACGGATGCGTGATTCCTCCGTTACACGAATCTGATCACTTCGCATCGACGGGCACTGTAATGCGTGATTCCTACAGTGTTGAGAGCCCACTCGAAGTAGACGTGCAGTGCTCAAATGTCGTAAGTCTACCGGAGTCGAATGATAGCATGCTTCAGATCAACTCGGGAAGCCAACTTCTGCCTAAGTTAGAAGGTGGGGTTGGGGTAACTTCTGAACCGCAACCATCTTCAAGTAGAGAAGTGGTTGACTTGTCTGTAGTTCTGAGTACGCGTGATTCCTGCTCAGAACCCGACATCACGTTGCGACCATACCTCGATATCGAAGTAGGTGGTGCTAAGTTTCATTAATTAGTTGCCACCAGGCCATCAAATACCTTTTTAGGTTCTCTAAACGTCCGCGAAAAAGCTGTCGCCGTCCTGGGGAGGGGGAAAACGAGCTGCCCTCTGCGGACGTAGGTTATTGGGCAACTCGTATGTCGATATCGCCACATTTGCGCGATACGATTTTACAACATCAAGATCAGGCATTCGACAGGCAGGGCCTCTGCCACAAATGCCGCCAGCCGGGGCGTAAATATCTTTATTGCCCCCTGTGGGACAAAAACCGACACTCCACAGAGGGAAAGTAATTTTTTTTAATTATTATTATCGTTTGATTCTTTTGTCAAGCTCCTGTTCGGCCCCCTTAGGCCTCATGTTGGGTGGGGGGAGTTGTGACGTGGTACTTGTCCACGCACAATGATTGTTCTAAAAGCCTTTAATTATTGCAAACCTCGAGCAGAGAATCATGCCCGAGGCTGTCTGTGACAGTCGAAAGTCAGGGGTCGAACGTAATGTGCTCGGGAGGCTCCTGACTTTGACTTCTATTTATGTTCTTTTCATTGTTATAAATCCTAATGACAGGTTACCTGAGGGGAGAGGTTAGACACCCGGGGAACCTATTCCTATCTGCCAGATAAGGGTTTCAACTACGCACTACACAGACTTTTATCTCTATTTCTTTTATTTTTCTTTTCAAACACACGCGAGAACCACGAGATCACCGTCCGGTCGATGGCGATCAATACTCACGCCACGGCCGAGGTTTCACCACGAGCGATGGAAGAAATGACTCTACACGGCACCACGACACTTCAGCACATCACGAAGAGGATCCTTGGTGCGCCAGGCGGATGTGACTCCCGCCTGCTCAAGAACACCAAGGAGAGGAGTTCGCCGTCGCTTTGTTGACAGGTTGTCAACATACTAACGTGTGCGACGAGGTTAATTTCGTTGATCGACACGTCGCGGCGCTAAAGATCGGCGTACCTCCGCCACCTGTCGCTCGCGACTTAGAACTCGACGTAAATGTCGGTAATGTCGTGAGCTTTGTAGGCGCCACCATCTTCCGGTTTCGCGAGCACGCCAGCGGATCTCGCCATATTTATATATTGTCTGTTCGGCTTTTGTTGTGGCAAGGTGCCAAGGGAAGGATTTTGTAAAAACCTGTCTCTTTTAAGTAGAAGCAAGGATGGCAAGCCGTGGATTCTGGCGAGGGCGTCGGCGAATTTCGGGTGGCCTTTGACCTATTGTCTTTATGTTTTTTTTCATTCAAATTAGTCAAATAGAGTGAGCAGTAGAATTTTTGGGTGGTGTGCGAATCAAACACCTCACCACTAAGATTCCGAAGCGGCAGACTCTGGGTCAGCCTCATTAGTGTAACGTAAAATTAGAGTCAGTGCCCGCGTAAATAGTGGATTCGACTCATAAGGTCGCTTTAAGGGCACGGGTTCTTGCGCCCACCTCATAAATCTTAAAATCGAAGTATTAAGTGTCCGTGATCGCGAGCAGTGACGCTGCTCCTTACCCCGCGCTCTCCGCGGTAATTTCAGTGGTCCCTGTAGCTTCGGTTGCGAAGGTACAGGGTGACCCGTATGAGTGGGCCGGTCAATTCATAATTTGTATTTAAATAGTAACTTTGGTTATTTTAAGGAAATAACCTGGCGCTCAACGCTGTACATTAGTCGAGTTAATGTTCGGTTTGGTAAATCATATCTGGTAGGGTTAGGTTGCCCGGGGTGCAATATAAAGCCCCGAACTTTGTGACTATGGCTTTTGTTTTAAATAAATATTGTTTGGTCGATAGGTGACTCGAAGCAACAGTTCATCATTATTTCAAAAAAAAAATACATGACCTAACCTCACCATCCTTGAATTTATATTCTACCCTGAAAATTAAAATTAAGGTTACAATATATATAAAGTTCTTATACCCCGATAGCAATGTCGTAGGCAACATTTGTCAATAATACATCCATCGGATTTACCGAAATTTACACATAATTGACCTAAGATGCGACCGCAAAACGCTAAGATTTTCCACGCATTCAAAATGAGCCTACTGACAGAGTAAAATCTGCAGCATAACAGATCATTCGTATTGAGTCCTTCCATTCCCTTACTACCTCTCCATTACAGCAGCATAGTGTATGCATTAAATGTAGCATTCTGAAAGATGCATTTAGGCTGCTTTTTTGCACCACGCCATTATAAGACGACACAGCATACGATGCTCAAATAAATGTGTCACTACTCATGACTTTAAAATAACATGTGGGAATATTAGTTGGGTTGGTATAGAATATATTTGGCCAACAAGTTGATCATACCAATTTGTAATTTATTTTCAGGCTACTTAGCGAACCTGAAAATTAACATTGAGTACTGCTTACACAAAAATTATTAACATTAATGCAAAATCCTAAACTTCGTTTTTTTTAGTAATAAGGAAACGAACCTCAAGTGCCTCACTGACATCACGAACCAAACAAACGTTGGGGTACGTATAAAGCTCATTCTAATCATCAACTTTGGTCACAACAACCGAATACACAAAAAAGTCCAAATTACTGTCATGATAACTATAAAAGTAGTAGCTACTCTGAAATTTTTTGGTCAAGGCAACTACTGTACAAAAAATTTATGTGCTATGTGCACAGGAACCAAAGCCGATTTCTCTCAGTGTATCAGTAATAAAAAAAAGACACATAAGGTTTTAGGTAGCTTCGATGACGTGCACCAAGTTGAACAAAGAGAATCTAAGCTTACTTGGCCGTCTAGACAACGTGCACAAGCATTAAAAAACAATTATATGAAATAAACATTTGGCAGCCGGGGTGGCATGCACCAATCAAAAACGTCTTATATACTAGTCAGCACGGCAGCCTGTTACATCGTGCACTGTGAAGATGTGAATAGCCTGGATAGCGTATATCATGAGTGGGAAAGAGACAGCCTGAGTGGCGTGCATTTCCATTTAAGTATTTGTGTATACCATTTATGCGTCTAAGCAGCGGACTAGAGAACGGGTGGAAGTACAAGAAATTATCGTGGAGCCCATAGCAGCGTACCCACCAAGAATAAAGTTAATTTTCTGGACTTGGGATGGTGTGGTCAGAAAATCTATTCAATTAAAGTTAGGTTTTCTAGAGCCTAGGTATCGTACTTAAAACACTTTGCAAACCTGTTTTACCAGTTGAATCCTTCTTGGTGGCCCTTGGACTGCTTCCTGGAGGTATTGGTGGGACTAGAGTTCGAAAACTCCCGGTGTGTCCTTCTTTAACCTATACCGGCGTCTTACATACATTATGTACATATGTACAATACATTTTTTAAACATGTCTTTATTTTTTACATGCATTTTGAGAATTTTTTATTGTTTAAAACTGTTTTTTAATCATTAATTTTTTCAAATTATTTAAACCTTAATATGAGCTTCAAATTTAATTAATTCGGGGTGCTTTTTGGTGTAATTCTAAACAAAGAAAAACGCATGACTTCGGAAATGAAAACTTCGACAGCTTGTCAAAATTTCACGACGCGGAATTATTCATTCCTGTAGAACTAATAAAATATTGCATTGATGATCAATAAAAGGTTTTATTTGTGTAATTTGCCTCCTATTTATTTCTACACCTCAGGAATCATTAAATATAAGTTGGAAATAATATTTAATATTTTAAAATTTAATCACCAACACTTGCAGCTTGCTAAGCTTTATACATTAAAAATTATAATTAATTAAATTTTCAAGATTTAATCAAATAAATTAAAGCTCGATTAAAAAATCAGGACATTTATTTGGTATATTTTTGATTTTTTTGACATTTTCCAAAAATGTTGTTACGTCCGAAAACGAACAAATTTTATAATCAACAAAATTGCTTACTTCAGTTTCAGGTCAACGACCTCGCGCTATAACCTAGAAAACGACTGCGTGTGATATCTGATCGAAACGTAAAATTTCTGCCGCGAAAAGCTCAAAAAACACTTGTGTCTAAAGAATCTCAATATAGTTTCCGGTATAAATAACGACAGTTAAAAAATAGAATTCAAATATGTATTAGGTACCCAAAACACCCTAACCAAAAGAAGGAAATCGAAAATTGCAAGTATAACTCCAGTGCTCACTTAGTCATTTCAAACACCTAGCGCAACATAACTAAAATTGTCAATAATTCGGGCGATAACTTCAAATTCACGCCTAGTGATATTAAACGCCTAGCGTTGCAAAAATGAAATATTAATCGAATGTGAATACAAATTCAAAATACGCGCCTTGCGATTTCAAACGCCTAGCACAACACAAGTACAATCATCAATTATTTGAATGATAAAATTAGATTCACGCATAGCGATATTAAACGCCAAGCGTTGCACAAATGAAATAATAATCGAATGTGAATATAAATTCAAAATAAGCGCCTGGCGACTTCAAACGCCTAGCACGCAACAAGTATAATTATCATTAGTCGAAAGATAAATTTACATTGATGCCTAGCGATATTAAACGCCTAGCGTTGCACAAATGAAATATCAATCGAATGTGAATACAAATTCAAAAGACGCACCTATTACAACCTAAGTAAAGTGTGATCAAATTGAAGGTACTTTTTCCAATAGGGTTTTATTGACATGTCACGCGTGAGTACTGTCAAACTAATTACACAATTTTATTCAGTTTTTATTGACATTTCATCATGGAAAGACTTACGCCCCAACAACGTTTACAAATCGTACAATTATATTACGAAAATGGACGCTCTGTGAAAAGTGCTTATCGCGCGCTCAGGCCAATTTATACTGTACATAATCGTCCTACCGAACGCACTATTCGGCATACCATCGGCAAACTCGAGAATAATTTAACATTATTGGATGATACTCGACCCATTAGACCACGTACAGCCCGAACTGTAGAGAATATTGCGGCTGTAAATGAGAGTTTTGCCGAAGACCCGGAAGAATCGATTCGGCGCCGATCTCAACAGCTTGGCCTATCTTATGGCACTACTTGGGCGATTTTTGATGTTGGAAATTGAAGCCCGTAATCTCCACGACATTTGAGTTCAACAAGACGGCACTACATGCCATACAGCCCGTGAAAGAATGGATTTACTGCGTAGTCGTTTCGGTGAGCAATTTATCTCTCGTTTCGGACCGGTGGATTGGCCTCCAAGATCGTGTGATATCACACCTTTGGACTTTTATTTGTGGGGGTATGTAAAGTCTAAATGTTTTGTGGATAAACCAGCTACTATTGAGGCATTGGAAGCCAATATTACTGAAGTTATTAGTGAGATACCGACCGAAGTCCTCGAGCGAGTCATTCAAAATTGGTGTTTACGGATGAACGAATTAAAGTGCAGTTGCGGCCAACATTTGAAAGGGGTTATCATTAAAAAATGAATGTCGTGAATGATTCTACACAAAAATAAAAAAGATTGCCCTATAAATTTGAATTTTCGTTGTTTTATTTCAATTTAAAATCCTATACCTCTAAATTGATCACCCTTTATAATTAGCATTAGCCGAATGATAAATTAAAATTCACGCCTAGCGAAATTGAACGCCTAGCGTTGCACAAATGAGATATTAATCGAATGCGAATATAAATTCAAAATACGCGACTAGCGATTTCAATCGGCTCGCACAATATAAGAATAATTATCAATCATTACAACGTCCACGCCGTTGTTTCTGGGTAACGCTAAATACATCTTATCCGAAATGGTTGTTACTGTCTGGGTGTGTTTGGAAGGGGGGGGGGGGGGGGGGTATTGCGATAACAGAAAAATCATCTTGACATTCAAGTCACCTTGAAAATTGACCTGAAGGTCATGATGGTCAAAGTGATATACACCTTAATATTTCATCGACTTTTGTGAAGCATCTTGAACGTTTGTTTACGCCGAAAAACCAAATAAAAAAAAATTATATGAAAAGCCTCAACTCAAAAAATAAAACTATTAAAGGTGGTGGATCCCCTTAATATTAAGCATCGGGGGTGGTCCCGATTTTACGTGATCGCAAAGTACGATGTATTAAAAAAGGGAAGGGCAACGATAATATTCCGTGAGACGCGGATAACATTTTCGACGCGTCAATATCAGTGCTACGCGATGATTAAACGGTATCTCGAACATCCAGGTTCGTATCTATTACGCACCAGGTCCCGAGCACGTTCATTTTGTGCAGTTTAACGAAGGATTTGCTGCTGTTTATACCCCATCACGTAATTCCATCTGTCGCGCAATAAAGTTTCGATAACATGGAGATGACCACCCCTTGAACTTCATAGTAATTTCAACCCCTATAGACCGCCTAATAATGGCGGCGCAAGCATGTTTAATTCAAAGCAAATTCCGCCATTTGCACGAATCTCGAGCAAGTAGTAATCTTAGAACTAGGTACAGTAAAATGACTTACGAAGGCGCCTCTGGAGACAGCCAGTGGTGCGATGTAGAGCTTAGCGTAGAACCGATGAGGTATTGGGATCAGCCGAAGTATTGGAGTCAGAATTGGGATCAGCCCAAGTATCAGGCACTAAAGCATCCGTGCCCGGTGGAAACGGGGGTGGACTTTCAGGTTCTGAATCCCGCACGTTCCCGAGGAAAAACAGTTCGGTCACAACACAAAAAATCACTTTTAAATTAACGCACACGAGTAGTAGGTGTTCACAGGCCGAAGGACGGGACCACAGTGCGACCACTACCATGTATTTTAGGAGGGTACTTAAAAATGTGAAAATGAGCATCAGCGCCGACAAGTTTTGATAGCAAGAACTACTATAAATGCAAACTAAACCCCGCCCTCCCAACCCAATGTATTCTAAGGAGCGGAAAATTTTGAAATATATTGTATGAAATCCATTTCATAAATTTAAATGAATTAAAGTTGAAAAAAATTTGTGAAAGAATAAAAATACAACAAGAATTTTTAAATATGGATCACAATGAACAGTTAAATACTGCACTATTACACGGAGAAAAATAGTTGAAGTAATTTTACTCAACTCTGTCGATTAAACTTGGGACTTAAGGACATTTGAACATTTATTAAATCCTAGTCGGGTAAAATGAATGAAATGCATCACAATGCGTCAGTGGGTTAACCTGAAATGTATAAATATATCACCGACGCTTGAGGTGCTTCGAACGGTGGTTGAGTAAAATGAGCATCGACTGTATTATTTCGACTGGAAATGATATGGTCGCTATGGTTACAACAGTTTAAAAATAACATCGGTAGCGACAATAGCGCCACCACTTGTAGATAGCAAACATTATAATTCGTTCCCCTTTTCTCCTATATGAGTGGACCCACTGTGGACGGGACACAATAAAGCCTCTTCAATTCGTGATAGTTCAAGCCTCCCCTCAAGCCTCTCCTGCCGGTAGTGAGGGCAGGAAATCAAAGTCAGAAAGCGCTCTCTTGGTCCCCAAATCCGAAGCATGATTTCGCACTGTTCCCCGGTATCCTGGTAAGTTGTGTACAAGCGCCACAATTTAATTCGAGATCGCGCAAAGCCCGCGAACAAGGACCTTGTGATTAATTGCTAGGGTACGCCGAAATAAAGTCTATTAAGAGATCACTGCTGCCGACAAGGCTGCTCTATCTATGTCAGGTAACAGGAACGAGGGTAATATTCACGCTCAAAATTCAAGTGATTTAATTCTTACGTTTGATCCTCTTTCAAAAATTGAGGTTCCTAAGTTCTTTATCGATCTGGTCGAGTGGTAAAATTTTCGAGATTTATCCGAAGTTCTCATTGTCAAACGTCACAATTTATCTGATTCGCAGAAATCCCATTATTTGAAAGCTAGTTTAACAAATTCAGCAGCATAAGTTTTACAAAATGTTAGAGGCACTGATGCCAACTTCCAAAGCCCATGGCAATTAGTTATCGATGAATATGATAATAAATGAAGATAAGTACATGCTCATTTACAGAATACTCCTGATCTTCCTATTATACAGTATGAAAATCATAAAGATCATAATTGATTACGTCACACATACGTATCTTACAAGCATCTCTCACGCAAGCAGCGCCGAAGATAAAATAAAAATTGTCAATCGAAAAATATCGACTCGTCTCGCGGACAAAATATTAAATCTCATGGGTCAACTGAGTCGGTTCAAAAATATCCTTTTTGTCAGGACAATCATGCGTTTTGTCAATGTGCACAATTTAGGGATGATTCAGCTGGAGAAAAGCAAGCGAAGACCAAGGAATTGAATTCCTATTACAATTGTCAAGCACCTGGTCATTGATAATTACAATAGTACCACATCACTCAATAAGTTTCTGGTCTAACGGAAAAAAACACAGTTTTTTCGAGAAATTAAACTTCACTCACCAAAATAGTTCCCATCAAGCGTAATACATTCATTCCGACGCTCCTCTAACTTTTTGATGCCTTTTTTTGTAGAATGATTCGTCTTTGCTCTCAAAATAGGCCTCAGTTTCGATAATCACTTCTTCATTGGAGCCAAATCTCTTACTCTGAAGCATTTTTTTCAAGTCAGCAAAGAGCCAGTAGTCACCGGGGGCCAGATTTGGAGAATATGGAGGGCGAGGAAGCAATATAAGCTTAATTCATTTAATTTGACCATCGTTTTCATGGATTTGTGACACGGTCTTGGTGGAACAGCACTTTCTTCTTTTGTATGTGAGGCCGTTTTTTTTTATTTCTGCGCTCAAACGATCCAGTAATGCCATGTAATAGTCGCTGTTGATGGTTTTACCTTTCAAAAGATAATCGATAAACAAAATACCATGTGCATCCCAAAATACGGATGCCATAACCTTGCCAGCCCAGTGTTGAATTTTTGGTCGCTTTGGACGGTTTTCACCAGCTGCTGTGTACTCAGGTGACGATTATTTTGTTTCAAGTGTTTTATGCATCCCCAAAGATTCGTGCAAAATTGTAAACACATTGCTTTCCAATATCTTTAAGGTGTCTGCTATCTCACGCAACTTTAATTTACGATCGCCCAAAATTATTTTATTATTATTATTTAAATTATTTTGGGCAACCAGAGTGTGAAGCATCATCGATGTTTGTACGACCGCATTTAAATTCGGCATACCAGTCGATGATTGTGGATTTCCCTGGTGCAGAGTCCCCATAAGGCTTATTAAGCCGCTGCCTTGCTTCAACAGTATTTTTACCCATTCAAAAGTAATGTTTGATTAACACTCGAAACTCTTTTTTATCCATTGTTTTGAAAATGACAAAAGTCGCTTCACCAAAACCTCTGTAACATCTGAACTAACGCCACAACAGTGGTGCCATCTGTATGTCAGATCGGAACCTTATTGAGTGATGCGTTATGTTGTTCGTCTACCTTTTAAATCAGGATTACCAGATATAAGTAATTCTTTGTCAAAAGCTTCTATCTTATATAGAAAGCAAGAAGAACGATTATCCTCGAAACCTGTCATACGTGATGGTTATCACGATCGTGGCATTGGATTGTAGCTATACTACCCGTATTTGAATAGCATTCAATGCTTCTAGCAAAACGTCAAATGGTACAACTGTAACGTCCTGTCACTTTCCTCCTTTCTATTATTAAATTGTTTCCCCTCGTTTTTGATCGGTGAAGAAATCCAAAGAAATTCTAAACCGAAACAGGGTGAGGGAAGCTAACAACAAATAAATACTCAACAAATTTTACAATTATTAACCTTTTATTCACTGAATGTTACAAATTGCCTGAAACCAACCACTGAAACTGGAGGGACTGTGGTTTCTTCTTGTTAATTAAAAACACTGATAATCCAATTTTCACTGAGGAGGAACGTACCGATAAACAGTCACTTGTAGGAGTTAGTACTTGAGTTAGTTTTTATAATAGTCAGGAGGGTAGACACTCGCGGTGATGGTCTCTGAAGAAGACTTTTTGGACAGAGTGACTCCGCGATGGAACTTAGAAAGAAGACTGGAGAAGACTGACGAAAAACTACTGAAGAACTGGATGATTCGCAAGAAACCACCTGCTTTTATGCACTCATCTACCCTGCAGAAAATCTGGTTTTTTCCAGTTCATACCACCCTCAAAGTCCCCTGAGGGTCACTTGTCCTGGCGCATGGAAAACCTAGTTTCTTGACTCCCAGTTCCATGCATCAAGAAAAGGGGGAACATATTTTCAACTTTGAACTTCTCTTGGTTTCCCCTACGTCCCTTTTTCTTCAGATGATTCATTTTTTAATTTCCATCCTTTGCTGCGCCGGTCGATATTCTTGTGTACTTAGGACATCCCGATAGGGTTCCCTTGCTAACCCCCTTATAAGTGTTACGATGTTTCATTCATAAACGTTCTTTATTTATAAATTTACCATTTCTCTCTCCCTATTACAATTTTACTACCGTATATTCTATTTCATATAATCAATATTCTTTCAAAACGTGTTGTTTATGCATGTTTCATTATAAAACCTTTTTATTAGTTTTACATGTTTAATATTATAAATAAATAAATGTAGCTGGTCACAGGACGTGACACCTCCCCCCTTTAATTCAAACACGGGGATGAAATGACAGTGTTTGAACTTTTGAAACAATTAAGTTAAACATTCGTTTTCGATTAAAATTCTTGTTAAGGTAGTTGTCGTGCCAAAAATAAGGTCTCTGGAAAAAAAAGTTTTTCTATGATTTCAAGACTGGAAATTATATCATCAGCCGTGTCATATGTAAGGAAAGACACTCTTTTTAATGAAAAAATTTAAAAATTGTGAAAGATAATTTTTTAATAATGTTTTTTGTAATAGGATTTTTCCTTAGTATCGCTTCTTACCAATGTTTTAAAAATGATCGAAGTTTCTTAAATCATAGCTTATTTTGTCGGGGGAAATATTCTGTACAACTTAACCGTTTCCAATTTTTGAAAATAAATTCTTTAATGGCTGAAATCATTAAAAATCAATTTTCGAAAATAAAATTTTTCTAAACAAATTGCTGTATTTGATAATAAGTGATTCATTTTCAAAAATTGGAAACGGTTAAGTTGTAGAGAATATTTTCCCCGAAAAAATAAGCTATGATTTAAGAAACTTCAATCATTTTCAAAGAATTGGTAAGAAGCGATAGTAAGGAAAAATCCTATTACAAAAAACATTATTAAAAAATTATTTTTCGTAATTTTTAAATTTTTTCATTGAAAAGAGTGTCTTTCCTTACATATGACACGGCTGATGATGTAATTTCCAGTCTTGAAATCATAGAAAAACTTTTTTTCCCAGAGACCTGATTTTTGGCACAACTACCTTAAGATTGAAATTTTCGTTCAAATGACTCGAGACTATTCTTATCGTCCGTGGTTTACATTGATATTTGATAGGTTAATGATCATGTTTTTTTGCAGATACATTAAATTTAATATATAGACATATTTTTGCACAATTAATAATGATTACATTCATGATGGTTAAAATTCAAAAATTTTCATACAATGAAGCTATTTTATATGATTATAAGATATATGGATACATTGTTTTATATATGTGGAGAAAGATAATTCTAAATAAATACAATACGAAATATGGGTTAGAATCTTCTGAAAAGTTTAATTTTATGAGATTTGCTTTTGTATATTTTTTTTATTCATTAAAATTCGATTAGTAAGACGGCGCGTTTTACAAAATTCTTGTTCGCAAAACCCTAAAACCTACATATTCATGAATAAATCTCAATAATTTGATACATATGTCGATATATCTAGACATGATTTCTTGAAATGCCGTTTATTATAAATGTGAGAGAAACATCTATTACACACACATCATTTTTATTATTTTTTTGATCTTTGCTTTGTTATTTTTATAAATGAATCTGTACACATACGTAATTCGTTTTATTTCCATTGTCATCTAAAAATTCAGCATATGTTTCGATTAAAAAAAATCACCTTGTCTATAAATTATCAGTTACATACCATATTGATATAAGTGAATTTGATAATAAGATATAATATTGAGTAACATTCATTAGACAGATAAATATTTTATTCATTAATATGTATTCGTGAACATAAAATATTTCGCATTCCTGAATCTAAACAATCTAACATATTTTGATTAAACATTATTTTCTTGATAACTCTCTGAGGATTATACATAATGGTATAAGCTAATGTGATTACAATATCAAATGACCTTTATTACACACATAAATATTTTTATTTGTTATTTTTTTTGTATTTTTATTTCATTTTTCAAATAATTCAATACATGCTTTAATTAAACATTTATCTATTTGTAATACATATATCTTTGTTATATAACATATTTTCTATTAAGCTTTTCTGCATACATGTTCCTAAAAGCATTTTAAAAATGTCGAAATTTTAGCGAAATTTGTTTTAATGATGATTGAATGTAATAAATTGATCCCAATATATTTTCACGCAGATTACTTGTGAATTAGATTATATAATTTCATGAAAGAGAAAAAATTTCTTATATTTAAGTCGCATTCATGATAGTCACGGGACGTGAACATGGGGATGAAATCGACATGTTTAAACTAACTCAATTTTCATTTATATACTTCATTTAATTTTATTAAAAATGTGTCACATCGCGTGATTACATTTTTTATTCGCTTTTTAACTGCCGTTTATTCCACAAATTTTTCATTTCGCTTCGGAGCAGTACAATTTACTGGTTTGTGACCTCTTTGATAACAGCGCTCGCATGTGCCAGTCCATTTGTACAGCATAATTTTTTCAGAGCCGTTTTCTACAGGTTTCCTAAATTCATTTTCAGGTTCTGTTTGTTCACTAAATAAATAGTCTTTATACAAAAGTACTAATAGTTTTTGTGCCGAACGATGCTTAGCTTCTTTATTTGGATTTGATCTTTTTATAGTGCACACAGCTATAAGTATTAGTATATCACTAGAAAATTTAAAGATTGAATAATTTGAACATTTAAACCTTTAAAATCGTATTCCAAGCTTACTTTTTGTTCATTAAAATTTCGGCTAAAATTGTTGATAACATTCTTTGTTTTTTTTTATATTCAAACTCCGAAGCAGATACCTTACATTTTATTATAGAGAAACTTCTGCTTTAGAATATCAATGTTAAGATTCATTTTAACGCAAAAAACTTCATATTTACATCCAATACAGATCTAAATAACTATTTTTCTATAATTAAAACTCATTTGCTTCCATAGCAGAAGGGAATAGATTACCTTAAGAAAATTTTTAGGAAAATTCTCGTTATCGATAATTACCATAGCACACGAGAAAATTCATCAATGCGAGTAAATTATGTGCATGAAAAATATTGATGAATTTCCAAAGATGTGAAAAATAATTGTATTATCAGGAGAGAAAGGAAATCGGAGCCACTTTTATTTTATTTGTCTTTTGCTTTCAGTATTAGTAATTCTCTATCAATAAAATTTTACTTTTTAATGAATAAGGATTGGTTGGAAGATCTAATTTCTCTCTTTTTGTATGCTAGTCATAAAAATTGACTCTTGTGAAAAAAAAATTTGGGACAAATAATGGACTTTAATTATGGAAAGAATAAAATGTCTTTTGTACAAAATTCTTATTGGATGGCTTTTTCCTAGAAAAGAGAACAGATACTATTAGTAATTAACCTGAAAGAAGTTATTTGTTAGATGAGAAAAAGATTCACAGATAAAACTTCGTTTATGAGAAAAAGTTTTAAAATTTTCTGATAATTGTAGTTTTTTTTATTTCTTTGAACAATTGTTTGAGATATTGTTTGAATTGTAACATATTTTGTATGAAGGTATCATTTTTGGACTTAAAAGTTCCTTGTGTTTTCAAATCTCCATAATTTTATAACAAAGCTCGTAAAGTTCTTGTTATGATTTCATTTGTTTGAATGCTGCTTCATTTTCACTTCTTATTGCTATATTTCCTGTAGCTATATTTGCTTGATTTTTCATCCTATATTCTGGTATGAAAATTATTCTTTTGTCAATGTTAAAACTTCCATATTCAAGTGTTGAAACCTTCAGAATTCTTATATGATTAAGAATACCTAAAGTTTTGGTTTTATATATATATCTTCTTGTGATTTTGATTCTTCTAATCCTGTTAAATTCATAGAGGCTGTAGTCCTTAGTATAGATTAACTTCCCACGTTAATACTTTCTTTGAGGAATATAAGAAAAAATGAAATTTTGTCTTAAGCTTCCTAGTAAATCATAATATGTGTCACGTCCCGCGACTCTACCGCCACAAGTAACAAGCAGATTAAGAAATCAATAAAGGGATCAAGACAGCATTACAGCGAGTGTGATTTTATCGACGCAGGTTATAGACAAATCTACAGATCAATAGGATGATCAATATGAAATTACGATGTGTCGTTATAATACCCATACATGATAACAAATCGACTGAGCCGGAGAGAAAGTGAATGAAGCCCTACAGTACCAACGCACTACTACATGCATTTACCACACACACTACAGTCACAACATGTAACTTGTAATAGCATGTAACTTGTAATAACATGCGACTGGTAATAGCATGTGATTGGTAATAACATGTGACTGGTCATAACATGTTACTCGTCATAGTTGACCTTTCAAAGTTCTATAAAAAGCGAAAGTTCCAATAGAGTTCAGTTCAGTTCAGTTAGTTAGTCAACGTCCGATTTCTACAATGTAACCAACGCGAGTCCAGTTCCATCGAATCTATACCGCGAGTGCAATCCAGTCAGTCTAGTCCAGCTTCAGCAGATTTCTACCGCTACCCAAACCAAATTCTAACTCGACGCTGAGTTCAATGACTTTAAAAAGTGAAGGGGAATCGCCTTCCAAATTCTCTTTGAAACTGGGATCAAAGAATCAACTAGATCAACCGTCTGGACTACGAATTTACTATATAACAGCAACTATCTCAAGATTACAGCGAAGACTCAACTGACCACTTTCGCATTACTGGACTCAATTAATCATCAACCAATTCACAACTCAGTGTAATTACGAGGGTATTTCAAATTACAATTCAATTTCCATTTCCATGGTGCTTACTCGATATAATTTTAATTGTCAATAAATATATTTTGTATCATTAACCATTCTCAATCACTGACTATTCCTCATCCTTTAGAGAGGATCCTTCCGATCCTTACATAAAACGAGGAGATCTTTTAAGAAGAGAAATGTTACGTTTCTGACGTAACATATGCATAAGGTCTTCTTGTTTTAGTGGTTAAAATGATGTCTTTAATTATTTCTAAATTTGTTATATCTTGAGACCAATGTGGTACGTTGCAATCATCATAATTAAATATTCTATTTTTGAATAAGTATGGCCATAAAGCTTTTATATCAATTTGACGAACGATTAGATCACATATTAAATCTATACGTTGACAATGTCTGGGTTCCATTGTAATCTGCAATCATTTTTATTTAATATTAATTATTTTTCTTCTGATTAGTTGTTGGTGGGGTTATATATGAACGTCTGAGTCTGTTAATATTAACGATAATAGGTTTATATTTAACTGAAATTTTTATGTTTCCTTTGCCTAATATTTCGAGTACTTCGTATGGTCCTGAGTATTGATTTTCGAATTTCTTTAGTTCTCCACCAAAATACACTATCTCCGATTTGAAAATTTTGTGGATTAATTTTTTCTGTCGTAATATTCCTTTGATTTTTCTTTAGCTACTATTTAATTTTGTCTTGCTATTGCACGCATTTCATGTAATTTTGTAATTAATTTTGTCATGTACATATCATAAGTTTCCATTTTTTTAAATTCTGGTACAGGATCGTTAGATGGTAAACGTGCTAATTTCCCAAAAACTAATTCATAAGGTGTACATTTCGTTCCTTCATGAACACTCGTGTTATATGAAAACATTGCTAATTCAATCCAGTCTTCCCATTCTGCAATATTTTCGATAAATTGTTTAAGATATTCATTATGAACGTATTCGAATAGTTTTGCCATTTTTCTCATCAAATTGCTTAGAAAATCTGCTCCTTGATCTGTTAAAACCACTTTTGGCGAGCCATATATGCAAATAAATTTCTTAACAAAAGCATCTGCTATTGTTCCAACTTGATGATTTGGAAGTCGAATTGCTAAAGAATATTTAGTAAAATTATTCTGAATTGTAAGTATATGCTGATATTGTGCTGAAGTTATTGGTAGCTTTCCAACAATATCCGTTAATATTTTTTCGAATGCGGTTCCTGGGGTATCAGTAATTACCATGGGGTTTTTTGTCTTAACTCTTACAAGTTTTTCAAGTTCGCACTGTAAGCAAATTTGTATATCTAATGTTAGGTTTTTCCAATAATATCTTTGTCTGATTCTATTATAAGTTTTTGTTACTCCTTTATGAACTCCTCTAGCAGATGAGTGAGCTTCTTCAATTAATTGATTTCTTTGCTCTTGTAGGTTATTGTGTGGTACCAATACTAGTATATTACGTGCCTAGGCGCATAATGAGGGTTACTACGCGACGAGTGACAATGATCGCAGGAGATCGAAGCCGAGTAGCGATCAGTCCTGCGAGTATATAGGTTTATCTTTACCTATTTTACCTTGTGAAAGTATTCCACCTATAGCAAATCCTGACGCATCAGTAGTTGAATTAAAAGGTTGTGAGAAGTCTGGTCTTTGTAAAAGAGGTTCTTCACACAATTTTTCTTTTAAAAGATCAAATGCTTCTTGTTGTTTTTCTGACCAATTAAATTTTACATCCTTCTTTAAAAGTTGAGTCAAGGGTGCTGCAATTTTAGAAAATCCATCAATAAATCTTCGGTAATAACCAGCTAATCCTAAAATTTGTTTAATATTTTTAGGGTTTTTTGGTATCGGAAAATTTTTTACTGCCTTTAGTTTCTTAGGGTCTGGTCGTATTCCTTCCTTGTCTATTATGTGTCCTAAATAAGCAACTTCTGGGCGTAAAAATTCACATTTATCTGGCTGTAATTTGAGATTTGCTGCACTTAATCTTTTCATTAGTTTATTAAACTTTTCCTCATGTTCTTCAAGGGAATTTGCATATAAAACAATGTCATCTAAGTAGACGAATAATTCAGTTCCTTGAAGTCCTGTTAAAACTAAATTCATTAATCGCTGAAATGTAGCTGGTGCATTTTTCAAACCAAATGGCATACGGTCAAATTCGTAATGGCCATAAGGGGTTGAAAAAGCTGTTTTATGATCCCAAATATCTTCTAAAATACTTTATCTACGTGAAAATAGTTGGGACAAAGGTTGACCAGGACCAAGGGGGGACATTTCACTATACCATCAATTTTGATCTTGAGGTCAATTTTCAAGGTCAAATGGAGGTAAGACCCTTTTCTTAAATGAGAACCCCTATTTTTGACTGCGGATTTGAAAAGAGCGCGAAATTTCACGTCAAAAATGACCTGTGGGAAAATGGTTTTTGTGACCTTGGAAACGTAAAAAAAATAAGGTGAAATGTCTGAGAAACGCCAGATGCACTTTTCTGAATTGTCTTGGTTTTTTGGAGTAAAAAAACATTCAAGATGCTTCACAAAAGTCGATAAATTGTTAAGGTGTACATCACCTTGACCATCATGACCTTCAGGTCAATTTTAAAGGTGACTTGAAGGTCAAAACGATTTTTCTTAGATTGAACTCTGTGTCCGGATAAATTTTTTTTTTTAGACTTCAGGCTGTGGATTGTTATCACAACACCCCTCGAAACACACGCAGACAGTAACAATCATTTCGGATAAGATGTAAAAACTGTGACTATGTAGTTACAAAAGTGACAATCTTGACAATGTCACTTCTCTGTGACTAATTACAAAAGAAGACAATTTCTGCTTACTTTTAGCGTTACCCAGAAACAACGGCGTGGACGTAGTAAGTTCTGTTTCCTTTGGGGTGCTTTCTTCTCGTTATTTCCTCTCAACATTGCTACCAGTGTTACAATCAGCTACGGAGTAACTGTTCGAAGTGCTTTCCATTGGCTTGAAGACACAAACGTAGACATCTTTTAAAACCGTCCGCAATTTTCAGCAAAGTTTCTCGAGAGATAGTTGCGCAAGCTCTCCGAATCCACGCCCTTGTTTCTGGGTAACGCTAACATTCCACAGCCTGAAGTGTACAAAAAAAATTTATCCGGACATACGGTGACTTTGTTGAGATGATGCACTCATAAATTCCTCTGGGATCAATATTTATTCAAATACAGTCAGACGTCAATTCTCCACTTGTTCTTCCATGTGCTAATTCCATTGGTTTATTTTTAGACGGCACTACGATAAGACGAATCTCGGATTCTCGACGCCTCTGAACTCCCGACCCTTTAAGATTCTTCTTAGGGTCCAAAACATCTGCTTATATGGATAGTCTGTACTTTCAACTAACCAGACCAAAGCATTGGAGATAGTATGCCCGGTACTTTATTACAAATTCGAGTTTTCATTAGAATCTTAATGGTCAATGTCTTGAGTTAAGAGTATGGACCAGTAGTTATGTGCTTCATTGATGTGTCACACCGATTTTTCGAGTTTGTGTAACTAGTTGAGGAGATCTCCTTCATTGAGTGAGTGTCACCCACATCTTCTAAGAGTTTAAACAGGCCGTGCAAAGCTAATGGAAAGGTGGTGGACCGCTAGCAACTAGCGCCGCTTATATCCCTGCACATGAACTACCATTATGTATGCACGTGTTAGTGCATATACATGCATACGTAGGTTCTTTAAATGTGTTACAGAGAATATATTCAAATATAATTAAAAGGAAATTGAAGATTTAACGCAAAATTGTGAAATGTAATTCAAGAGTGAGAAGTTAATAACAACTCACTCTTGAATTACATTTTCACAATTTTGCCTTAAATCTTGGTTTTGTCGTAATAAGTAAAAATCAAAAATATCTGTAATTTGTATTTGCGTTGAGTGAAGATAGGTATAGAGGAGACATCCAGGGCGATTGAATGGTCCAAACCTTGCGGGGAAAGACGCCAGGGGTAGGTAAAGTTCCAGAACTAACCACGGGGATCGACACTTTCGAAAGTCGCCAAAATCTCACGGATAAGAAGTAAGTTTTAGGAGTAAGGCCCAAACTTGTGTTGGTGAGTCTGCTGTATTCATGATGGGTCAGGTAGTCTTTGTCAATTCAACCCTAGCTTGTTGACAGAATTTCACAAAATAGCTTTTTACCTCTTTTCCTTCTACTTCGCTCTTTACTAGTCTTTTCCTAAAATCGGATATATATTTTAAAAAAATATATATATAAAATAATACATAAAAGAGTATATATAAAATATTCTACATTATAATTTTTATAATATAATATATATTTTTATTATATTATAAATTTTATAATATAATATATATTTTTATTATATTATAATTTTTATAATATAATATATATTTTTATTATATTATAAATTTTATAATATAATATATATATATATATGTATATAAAATATTTTATATTATACATTTTGTATTATAATATATAAAAGAATATATATAAATATTAAATATATATAAATAAACCATGTATTGAAATTAACCAATTTTTTTTTGTAAAATTTATTACAAATTTATTGACAAAATTTTTTCAATATTCTTTTATTATCTTGATTACAATACTGAAGACATATAGACAATGGAAATAAATTATCAATGATGATATTTTGAAAGTTTAATATTCATACAATATAATTTATACAACACAAGCATGTTTTTCTCGCTTTTTGACGCTTGTTTTGCGGGCATAAAGTTTGTCATTTAAGCCCTAGGGCGTAAATAGGGATGGAGTGCTTAAAAGTAGTCATTTAAGCAACCCCCACTCCCTATTTACGCCCGCAGGACTCGAATAACAAACTTTACGCCCGTAAAACACACGTGAAAAAGCGATAAAAACATGCTTTTGTTGTATAAAGTACCGTGTACAACACGGGGGTAAGATCATTTAAAATCTCGTGCGATGTTTACATTTCGAGGCTTCGCCTCACATTCGCACTCGGCTTCGCCTTGTGCGTCCTCGCCTTCGCCTCGAAATGTAAACTCGCCTTAAATGATCAACTTTACCCCCTTGTTGTACAATGTACTATTTCGTTTATACAATACGGTTACAAAGTTAATATTATTCTCTATAGGGATACAATAATAATTGTTTTTTTAAAGAAATTTACAATTCTTAGAGAAATTAAAATTAAAACAAAGTATTGCTCTTAATATATAATAATTTGTTAGAGAATGTAAATGACCAGCTTCAGATCTGAAGTTATTTTATAGACTTTGACAGTAAGATAGGCAAAAGGGCTCTTTTACGACTACTTAGCAATATAATTATAAAGAACCATCTCTTCGATCGTCATCTTTTCAGATTATAAATTCCAAATCCACCTACCTGCAGGTGCAAAGTATAGGCGTTATGAAAGAATTTTTACAAAGGATTTATAAAATCTTAACTTAGTTTTTAGATCTACAGAATTATGACATGAAAGAACATTATTATTTGTACGAATACATCAATATTTTTCTTTAAATTTAAAAAATTTGATTTCAAACTAATTCCTGTAAATTATCTGACTTATTTCAATCAATTCAATGGAATTTAATCAATAGAACAATAGAATATATTCAATAAAAAATAAATGAATTTCCTTCTACTTCGTTCTTCACTTGTCTTTTTCTAAGATCGAATTTATATTTTGAAAAAATGAAGATATTCACAATTTTCTTTTGGAAGTTATTACATATTACAAACCAAAAATGAAAAATGAATCATTTTAACTTTATTACTTCTTTACTATACATTTATTGAAATAATTTTTCTCTGTTTAAGTAATAAAAAAACATTTTTAATCATAATTAAAAATTGCTGGAGACTCAAATAATTGATTTACGTAAATTCTGACATTTATTTTTTATTGAATAAATACTACTTATTAAATTCCATTGAATCGACTAAATTAAGACAGATAATTTACAGGAACTAGTTTGCAATCAAATTTTTTTAAATCCAAAGAAAAATATTGATGCATTCGTACAAATAACAATATTCTTTCTAGTCATAATTCTGTAGATATAGAAAATAAGACAAGATTTTATTGATCCTTTGTAAAAATCCGTTTATAATGCCTACACTTTGCACCTGCAGGTGCTTGGATTTGATATTTATAATCTGAAGAGATGACGATCGTCGAGATGGTTCTTTACAATTATGATACTGCCTTCCAGAAACTATAAGACTGTAAACCAGTGGTAAAGAAGCTTTTTGCCTATCTTACTGTCAAAGTCTACAAAATAACTTTTATTTAGAAGGCAAAGAAAAATACCTGAATTTTTCAATCATAAAAATTCATTTCAACACTCTTTTTCCTAATTGTCATTAATAATGAAATATCAATAATGAAGACAATGACATTATTTGTTATGTTGTCACGAGGTTACACTAGTGCCCCGTGAGGACACAGCCCTGCGACCGGAATTCGGGGGAACTCGACCCGGCATGCCCTGCGATCACGCGCTGTCGCCGGTAACCAGTGTCGAGTCCAGTTGGGATCTAGGTCCGCGTGTCACTACGAGTTAACTTGCGGTCTCGTGTATCTGTTAGACTGTGCTTCGCAGTATCGTGCCAAAGTCTAGTAAGTTTTTAATAAATCTGGTTACCACGATTGTGTTTATGATTGTGTGCACCTTCTCGGCGTCCCCTCCTTTCCCCTCCTCAGTTTGTGATCCCGGTCACAAACTTGGCACCCAACAAAACAACCCACAAAGTCCTTTACCCGAGAAAGCACGTATAATAGTGAAATTGCCAAGTGAAAATTGCCAAGTGAAAAATTCAGTGAATAAATAATAAGTGGAAAACAAAAAAATAAAATAAAGAGATAGCAGACATCACGAGTGAGTAACATAGAAATAACTCAATGAGATTAAGGTCTGGAAAAGTAAAAAAGAATAGAAAAATGGCCAATAAAAATGAAGTTATCGAAAATGAAAAAATAAAAGAGATAGAATTGGAAAATAAATTATCAAAGAATAAATTAAGGGGTGAAAAGAGCGAAAATGAAGAAATAACGGAAAATAAAATAAGAGAGGTAGAACTAGTAGAAATAAGAAATAAAGAGGTAGAATTAGGGAAAGATAGAAGAATAGAATTAGAGATTAGAGAGACAGTATGCCAACAAAACAGGCACAATACTGAAAGCCACAATACGTAGCATAGAGACAATTTTAAAACCACGCGACAAAGAACTTCGAAGAACATTTAAAAACTTTAGAAACAGTTCTAGAGAAAATTAACCAAGCAGGATTAACGATAAATCTGGAAAAATGTGAATTTGGATGCTCGGAAGTAAAATACTTGAGATTTGTAGTAAACGAAAAAGGACTATTAATGGACGAAGACAAAATAAAACCTATACTAGAATTCCCAACACCAAAAAATGTGAAACAACTGCAAAGAATTATAGGAATGACATCATGGTACAGAAGATTCATACCAAAATTTTCGGAAATAATGGAACCTTTATACACACTATTAAAGGAAGGAATAGAATGGAAAAGAAGAACAGAAGAAGAACAGAGTAAAACACATTACTCTATCCAATTATAACATCTTAAGAATGTCGCATATTCCTTCCAAAACTATATTAAACAAACTTATTCAACAAAGAAGAGATCCACCCCCAATTATAAAATATATATTGAACAAACCAATAAACCCCACACAGAAGACATTTAAAAAAGGTACTCGTAAGATCCGCATTCATGAAACAGAAGCTATTGGCGCAACGCTCACCGGAAATACTTAGCCCTCTACATGTTTGACATTTTATGGATAATGACCCCCTGAACCAAAAATCCTAATAACATAACCTCGAAAAATAAACGGATTGGCGCGACGCTCACTGGAAGTACTTATCATTCTGCATGTTTGTCATTTTGTGGATCATAGCCCCCGACCAAGAACACTGATCAGGCAAAAACGGGGGCGTTTAAAATATAGTATATTGTGTTGCTAGGAGCTGAGGCGCGCTTTTTGGGGCGAGAACTGCATACATTATTCGAGGCCTAAAATGGCCGAGCTTACGTAGCACATACGAAATTTTATGCAAAATACGTCCTAAAGAAATGTTTCGAGTGTCTGTATAGAACGGTATTGAGAATGTCAATTTACGAATCGGTACACAACGAACATGTTATATCAATTTTATGTATAAATAAATATATTTACTCAGTGGTAAATTTGAAATTGCGTATAGAAATACTAGCCATGTTAAAAACTAAGGATGCATGCCAACGAAGTACATTGGAAAAATGTAACCCAAATAATCGCAGCTTTTCAGTGGAGATAAGAATCAAAAGTTCACTGGGAAGTCAGTTTGATTTTTTGAGGAGCTCATATTTTTGTTAAAATCCGGCCGTATTTCTAGCCGTAAATACAGTTTCTCATACACGATCATGAATACGGCCATAAATAATGCCGTAAATTCGAACATAAGTACGATCATATATTTTCAGTAGGGAAATGAAAAGTAATTATACATTTCAAATGTTTATAATTTTTTTCTGACTGAAATCGCAAAAAAATCTGAAATATCCCTAACCTATCGGTGCATAAATTTCTTAAAGTTCAGTGGCAAATTTTTTTATATTCATGTTGTTGACTTTTCCTTCCAGAATGATTTCGTCGTTAATGGGTTAAAAGTTATCTAAAAACAATGAATACTTCAATCTCAGTCAGCAAGTCAAGCACTTCGTCTTGCCATAATTTCCCCTCTTATATAAAATATTTCTATCAAAGAACTTCAAATGCTCTAAAGTATGCCATGTTTCCATTCTTACAAAATTTGTAAATATTCAAAAAATTATTCCATTTATTTTTATTTCCAGTGCACATAAAATGACATCAGCAGTTATTATAGTTACTTACCTTACGATATATGATAATTTTGGAAAATACTTTATTGAAATTTATAGAATTTCAAAACAAATTGATAAAATACTAAAATAGAAAAAGTGTCAAAAACTTATTTGAGCTGAGCAACACAACAACTTTTCGCTGACCTATCATTTAATTCCTAACTATAATTATTATATTATTTTTGTTTCCTTGAGCACAATAATTCTTAGTAAAGAATGAACTTTTGTCTCCCATGTACTAAATAAAGTAAACGTATCAACAATCACAATCACAGGGTAGCGCAGTAAGAATTCTTAATAAAATCAGCATCGAATATGATTACTCTATACCGACATACATTGTCAAACCGCTTGGATTACAGCCAGAACTACCAACGTTCAAAGTAGTTTCCGAAGTTTTAAAAAACAAGGTGACATTTTTTTTGTATTTGGGAACCAGCCGTCCAAAAGAAATCTGAATAAAGCGCAGTAGCTAAAATCTAACAAATGCTTTCCACAAAGTATACATTTTCAAAATAAGCGATAACAGCAATAAAAAAGTGATATACGTCAGGGGCATACAAGGCGACAGAAGGAGGAATCATTAATATTTTATTAGAAACAGGAAAATGACCAACCTCAGACAATCTGGATGTTTTCTTTAATTTCTTTAATCATTCAATTCAATGACGTTTCGATGACAATATGTCATCCTCTTCAGATTAATACATTCCTACAGTGTTTACTTTCATAATAATTTAAAAAAGGCTGATTAAAATCCTAATATAATAAACATAAAAAATTATCCATAATGTATGCATATATTGTATATATATATATATCCATCAAAATACCTGTAGTTTTAGTATCACCTTTTTTACAAACACATCACAAAAAAGTATAAATTTGCGATTGCTTTTGGAACTTTAGTCAAAATATAATAAAATTTAAAACTTGTCGAAATAGTAGCATCGTAACTGGAAATTCGTAGAAATTGTTGTCAAAAAAAGTGTAGTCATTAATTCCCAATTTATGTCAAATTACAGTAAAAAATTATTATTGTAAATTGTAATGACGGATTAAAAGTTTTTATCATTTTCAATTTTGAATCTTTTGAGAAATCATATATTGTTCTTATATCAAATGTGTGGTTTCACTGAAACTAGTACAGGAATACTGAAAAGTTAATAAACAAACGAAACGAAGTTTTGTATGTGTCAATTTTGACAGTGTCATAGTAATGGAAACACATATTATAATTAACTGGAAAACAATTTTATTTTTTAAGAATATCACAATCACTTAGATTACTTGAATAAAAAACTAGATTCTCAAAAAATTTAATTGAAAAAATTATTACCTGTTGAAGTTTTTCAAAATATTACTGATTTTCAATTAAATTTACAAAACAATCGAAATAATAAAAAAGAAAGAAGTTTGAATAAAAAAGTGTCAAATTTACAACATAGTCAACAAATACACAATACTATGCAGTTAAAAAAACATAAAGAAAATCTTAACAATGAATTTGATGAAAACGAAGAATTTAAAGATCCTTGGATAGTTAATTGTATTGATGTTTGAATTCCTGACAAAGTAAATGATATTCTAAGATTAGGAAATAATTTTAGCTCTTCGTTTGTTCGTCTCTCGCCAGGACGATCCTTGCTGACTCGGTCCTTTTTCAAATGTGTTAGTTTTATTATTATATTAACTCTAGCGAACCGGTTGAACGCTAGGTTTACGGTGCAGTTTAAGCATAGCGTAAAGTAGCAATATAACTCACTAAAGCGACAAAATAAACATTTAACTTATTTTCAATCTTAATATACGTTAAAATTAACATTAAAAGGTAATGAAGATATACACTACTGTCGGAAATTGTGCGCACGGTGCTTGTGAGCGCTATTAAAAATCACTGCTGACTTCGAACCACGATATCTCGGAGAAAAAAAGAGATAGGGCATTTTAAAAAAAAACAATTGAAAAGCTTATGAAATTCCACGCCTAGTGATGCTCAACAAATATTTTTTTGGCCTTCTAAAAATAAGACAGCACGTGAGAAGTTAAAAAAAAATTCAAGATTTTCTCAAATTATCTACCTCAACTTCAACTTTTAGCCTGATCTAGGGAAAATTTTTCCAATATCTAAAAATTATACGACATATAGTCTAAAATCTTATCTTTAATTTAAGCCAAGAAAACTTCAAAAATATTCATGGGTACCCGAGATACGATTAAAAATGTTGGATCGTATCTGAGTGTAATTTCAATCGATGATCACGGTACTCGGCCGGTTTGTTGCACGCCTCCTTCGTTGAGGCAGGACCGAATAGGCCACGCAAAAAGGTGGCGCTTAAGTGGAGCCCTCTTACATGTACTTTGGATTCTGTTCATTAGTAATTTTTATTTCTAACTATTCTAAATTTAAAAAAATATTTATTGTTATTAAAAATTATTAAAATCCAATATTATCCCTTAGAAGGAGGATAAATGACCAGCCTCGGACCGTGTAAAATTTAACTTATTATTTTTAAATAATTTTCTACACTATTTTACAAAAAAAACGTTAAAACTATAATTAAATTTATCGAATTAAGTGGCATCATTATGCCAACAATCAGATACTACTAAGGATTTAAACGCAAGCCAACGGAATAATAGAGGACAAATTTGATAACAGTACCGTAGCAATAGAAAACATCGGGCCAAGTGTAGTAGAATATAGAATCAAATTTTATTAAATACTTTTATTTAAAAGATTTTTTTATATTATATAAGTTGATCTAAAATTATATCATATGAAGGATTATAATCCATTAAATCAGAAACTACATTTAAACAATGTTTTCCTTCCTTTTTTATAAAAAACATTTCTGCAATAATTCTTTTAAAGTACGTTGGTTTTTTATGTAAAATTTTGATACTCTCCCAATCAAAATCATGTTGAGATCCTGCATCACTTTTATTATTAATTCTGTGTTTCGTAACCACATTATGGTATTTTTCATTTAGATTAATATTTTTCTTATGTTCTTCACATCTGAAAAATAGCATTCTTCCAGTTTGTCCAACATAAGTTTTTGAACAATCTAAGCATGGAATCTTATAAATAACATTTGAATTTTCTAATTTTTCTAATGGGTCTTTACCTAATTTTTATGGAAAAGACCGTTGACACTGTCTGGCACAAGGGACTTGTCTATAAGCTAACACAGCTAAATTATCCAATGTACTTAACCAGTTATACAAAGCTACCTTAAAAATAGAAAATTTAATTTAATTAATTTAATTCTGGGAAATGTATTCTTTATAATTTACATAAATGATATACCTAAAGCCATTAGTACTAGAATTATGCTATTTACTGATGATACTGAAATTACAGCTAAATCTTAGAGTAAGAAACATGAAACCCTATATATTTAGAGGCATATTAAATTAGTGTTAAAATGCTTTGGCAAATAGAAATTGAAAATGAATAGAACCAAAACAGAGTTTATAATATATAGCAAAAAGCGTAAACGTGAAAAGGTACCAACTCAGGTAGTAGGTATTGAGAAAATAGAGCTCGAGACTGAGGCCACTGATCTGGGAACTATATTAAACAGTAGACTCACATTCAACAAGCACACAACTAAAGCTGCGGGAAAAGCCTATGGCGTTCTCCGAGCACTTCATTGTTTGATGCACGAAAAATAAATAAACTCAGTATTAAAAATAAGAAATTGTTATACAAAGCAACTATAAAACCTGTAAAACATACATTTAAAATTAGATATGCAAGAAATTAAAATTGATATTCTAATACTTACACATAACTTTTATGAAAATCAAATACAACATCTAACTGATTTAGATCATATAGCAAAATATAACCATAACACTGAACCGTTTAGAATAAAACATAAGCTGCCACATTAAATATTATTATCAAAGTAAGGCGAGTGGGGAATCAGCAAAACATTGCAAATGCAATAAGAAGTCGCTATAAGTAGGAAATAATTAGAATAAGCGTCAGTTAGCTGTAAATATTGTACATAGTTTAGTTTAAATCCTGATAACATTACATAATCGGCTTTTGTATGTAATTTTTCTGCAAATATATTAAAAATTTATACTTCGTTCAAATTAAAATTAAGTTAAAATTGAAAAAGAGCAAACGAAATTTAGTCCTAGTAGAACATCCAAAGCTAGATGTAGGTACAGGCATCAATCGCACAAACTACTTTTATACTTCTAAGATAATATGTATCTGATTTTAATAATGAATAAAGAACTATTAAACGTAAACAGATGGCACTGCCTCTCGGGACTCAGTCGACGACACATCGATTGCGCCGGTCCCTCTCACTCTCTACAATACTGATAAATACGTTCGTTTGATTCAAACTCGTTTTTTTTTTTGACAACTCCTACTGCCCTTTTGAGGGCAAATTCAAACTACCAACCGTCCTTCTGAGGACCACACTGATAGCCTCGGCTTTCTCGCATCGAATGTAGCCATGACATACGGAGACACACCAGACACAGCCATGACGCATCAGACGCAGCCTCGTCACATCGGTAGCAACCTCGACGCACCACTAGCAGGAGGTAGTCGATGCCCTTCGGAATGCATTTCTGCCTCACTGCCCGGAGACACCACAGCCTAACCAGCAATATATATTCTCTACACAGCAATCAAAAGGGTGCTTCATAGTGAAACATGGGTGATGAATATTTGTTGACCCCTGAAATACGTGCTTTCACATACGAACAGGAAGCCAATACTACTTTTTGCCTATTATTTAGTAAAATTAAAATAATTCGAGTAAAATTTTTTTTATTATTAGGGGTACAACTTTGCTTTTGCCGTTTTTCGATAGACAGCTGCAGCGATAAGTGATGATCGAAATAGGCAGATCAAAAATGTCACACAGTAAGCTTGGACATCTGTCAAGATAACGACAGCACCACATTAGTCAAATTGTGTTTACATCATATTCTCGATCGAAGATGTCAGTTTTCGAGCCGAATTCTCTTCAAATGCGGGAAGTTTTGATTTTCTGCTTTCATTCAAAGAAAACTGCGGCTGAGGCTCATCGAATGCTCTCAAGTACATACGGTGAGGCTGCTCTTAGTAAAAGAACGTTTGTTTGTTTGTTTTCGAATACTTTGTTTGGATTCCCTATTTTCCTCTATAATGACTTATATTGGGCTTTCCGTGGTTTTTCTTTAGTAGATTTTCTTGATTTCTTGAAGGAGTGAAGAAGACTTCTTCATTTTGAATTGCAACCTATGAGATAAGTTTTTGAGTTTCATTATTATCTTTATTTTAACTATCTCCTACGTTTTTATCTTTTACAAAAATTTTGAATTAATCTTTGAATTTGTGGCACTGAATAGGGCCCCCATATGTGGTCGAAACGTTTGCCTTCTCTTTTTTTGCGTTTTTTATCGTGTTGCATTGATAATTTTAATAGAAGAAAATAAGAAGAGGCTGACCCAATGCCAAAAAAATTAGAAATTAACAAAAATTCTGTGAATTTTGGGTCAATATAATAGCAGACATTTCATCAAACATGTCACATTACAATTTTATATATTTTTAATAATAGCGAATTTATTTTGAAAGGGATGATTTTTAATGAAATTTAACATTCTACCAGAATATGTACTCTTTCTGTACCAATTTGACATTATTTCACCGATATCAAGTTTAATTATTTCCAAGTCCAAAAAACTAATTCTATTGTTTCTTTCCATTCCATAGGTAAATTGAATTCTTGGGTGATAGTCATTGAAAGTATCTAACTATTTGCAACTTATCCAACGGTACACACAGTAAAGTATTTCTCGCAACAAAACTCATTGTCAGTTATTATAATTGCCAATTATTTTTCGATCAGGAATTGCTTTTATGCGATTTAGCTTCGGCTTATTTCGACGTTATAATACTGCAGGTTTGTACTTTCCCGTATATTATTTATTCTCATTTACTTTTCTCATTATTCAAAATAGACACAGTATTACTTGAATACTATATTTCGAAAACTTACCCACCTTCCGTGGTTGGACTCGCATTGTTATTCAGTGCCTCAACTTAGCTTTTTCTTCTGCTTAATTTTCAATCATGTCAAGAAGAACCAGCTTTTGCTTTCCGAAATCTTGGGGCCGCAGAATGTTGTGCTTCTGAACGCCAAACTAGAAAGGCTAAGAAATTAGTAGCTGAGAATGGTATTTTAACTTTTCCTAATTTAAAAAAAGGTAAAACTTTAGATTCCGAGATTCAAAATTTGGTCAAAAAATTTTACCTTGATGATGAGAATAGTCGTATGATGCCTGGCATGAAAGATTTCGTTTCCGTAAAAAAAGACGATGGCTCCCGTGAGCACGTTCAAAAAAAGTTAATTCTGTGCAATCTTTCTGAATTATATGCAAATTTTAAGGCTCAGCATCCTATAGTTAAAATTTGCTTATCTAAATTCTCTCAGCTTAGACCCCGAAATTGCATACTCGCTGGAGCCAGTGGTACGCATACTGTTTGTGTTTGTGTCCGTTAATCTAATGCTAGATGCTGTAGATTTAAAAGAACCAACCTGCGAAAATTTTCCCCCCATTAAGACTTATCATGATGCTATGAACACGATTATGTGTAGCGTTCCGACTTTAGAATGCTACCTGAATGAATGCACAGCGTGTCTTGGTACAAGCGCACTTAAAGACTTTATAACATCAGTTCTCGCAGACCAGTGTATTAACAGAGTATAATTCCAGACTTGGCAACAAACTGACAGAAGTACGTTACGCACGGAAATAACAGACGCAGAAGATTTTGCTGAACAGATTTGCGAACGCTTGCTTAAGCTTAAATCTCACTATTTTACAGCCAAACAACAGTCGTATTTCTTATCCTTTGCGATTTCGCTGAAAACTGCGCCTTTGTAGTCCAGAATGCAGCTCAGTCATTTTATTGGAACAATGATCAAGCTACCATTTTTACAGTGGTAATTTATTATAAAGAGGACAACATTCTCAAGCACCGCAGTCTTGCTATGTTATCAGACTGTTTGACTCATGACACAATTGCTGTGTACGAATTTCAAAAAATTATTACACACTATTTGAAAGAGAATTTTCAACCCAGAAAAATTCTTTATTTTACAGATGGAGTCGCCCAGCACTTTAAAAATAAATATAACTTCATCAATTTGCTCCAACATGAAATGATCAAATAATTTTTTTTATCTAAAACCATTGCTTTCAGCGTAAAGCTGATGAAAAAACGTTTCCAAGACCTCCATAAAAAATTAATTTGGATAACTTTTGTAGAAGTTATGGTTAATTGAGTATCAGCATGCGCTGTAAAAGGTTGAAAATTCGAGCCCCTGTATACTGACAACCCGTCGTACTAGAGACGTTCTCTTAGGGGAATTAAAAGAGGTTCACTAGGACAATAATTTCGCGGACTTTCAAGGAGATCGGAGACAAAACGTTTTTAGGCGGGTACACTTGACGAATTTTGCCCCCTATACTACTTATATGCAAACTTTTTTTCTCAACCAAACCGTTGGATAAGTGCAAAATATTCTCTTTTAGAATATGTAATGCTATTATTTTAATATTTACTTTTCAGATCTTCAAGAAATGCCCGCTACCCAGTAAAAAAGAAACTATTGAACATACATTGCTATAAATAAGAAATTTCAAGAAACCTTATTCACTCGGCGGCTCGCTCTATCGATTTGCGTATTTGAATCGGTCAGCTCGGTAGACTGTTGTGAGTCGGCGATTCAAAATTAAATGAAATATTGGTTCTATGTTTTTAATCGGATCGATAAGTCTTCCCCAATTAATAGAGAGAGCGTATGAATCGTTTGAAATCGCTCTGAAACGGAGCGCGTAATAAGTCATAAGTCAATCGGAAAATACAGATTTATGAAAAATTAATGTGAATGTAATGAATTGGTAACATTGAGGTTGTGTTCTGTGAATAGTAAAAGGCGGTTTATATGTATCTTTATTCAGTATTGCTGAATCGAAAGTAGCACAAAATAAGTTTGAATAGGAAAATGCTGATAAATGAAAATTTTCATTGAATTAATTTTTTCTATTAAGTAATTATTTTTAAACAATAAATAAATAAAAATTGTTCTTATATAAATTCAGTATTCATTTTTGGATATAACATTTCAAACTTTTATAAATCAATTTCGAAAATATTATGACATGTTTTAGGTATGTAAATAAATAATAATGAAACATAAATACGTTTTTATACTAAATTATGTTTATTTATGAGTTGTGATCAACACATTTTCAATATGTTATATACAAGTGAGAGCAATATATTAAAGAATATATTACATAAATCTATTGTAGTAAATTACAATTTAAAATTAAATTACTAATTATAAAACTAAGTTATATTTTTAAATACATATCCTCTCTATCAATGGTCTCCTTAACTGCTCTCAATAAAATTTGGAGGTTTGCAAGCATAATTTTTGTCCTCAAACGGCAGATAAATTATTTTCGAACAGACTGTTTTCAAAGGTACCTTTTTATTACTTTCTAATTTCCATACGCGAAAATAACACTCGCCATCATTTGGCACATCAATAATTTGCAATATTTGCGCAATGGATCCACATTCGAGTTGTATAATGGTGTCATTGAATTTTGATCCTCGATTATAATCAACCGAATGATAAGTTTGTTTCCGATATATACATTTTGTAAATATTTTTGCACCTACAGTATCTTCGTTATGCGAAATTTTAGGAATTCCAAAGAACGTTACACCTTTTTTTATTTATGCACTGAGTGTGGACTTTTTTATCTGAAATAAGCTTTCACAACATGCTTCTATAATTGGCAACGATGAAAAATCGCGAGCTTTACATCTATAAGACATAACTTGCATCGACTTCATGCACATTTGCAGGCCTAGACCTTCAGTTCCAGTAACAAGATTTTTCAGGAAACCAATATTACTCTCGAAAGGGAAAGTTGATGTAACCGCAATAGGCCCAGTCGGCACAATACTTTGAACAATATGTCTTATCATATGTATATTAAATTTCATAGAACCTATCTCACGCAATTGCTGAAAACTTTTGAAAACTTTTAAAGATTTTCTTGACACTCATCAAGTTCTTCTACCGTAATTTCTATTTTTAAAAGCGTATACATACATTTAAGTAACGCAGACTAATTTTTCATAATGTTTAATGGCAATAAGTGAATGCACATGGTTAAACTGAAATACAAGAACCAACTTTTCCATCCAGTTCCTTTCCATGTTGATCTCTCACTTAATTTTTGAGGCGGAGTGTAAACTTCATGACCAGGTTTTATTTCCATTAAACGATCATTGATTTTCTTAATGACTGAATAAGAAAAATGGTAGTCCGGAGAAATCATATCTGCTACTGGACCCAGAAGGAGAGTAAGCAGATAGTCAAAACAAAATGACCAAACAATATCGAAATAAAGAAGATTCATGAAAGCTAAAGGTCCTTTTACACCTCACCAAAGTAGAAAAAACAGGAACTATAAAATCCACTATGTTTAATTTTATTTTGAATCAATGCTCAAGCCGGAGAGTCCACTGAACAGAACAAAGGAATGAATCTTAACGTATGAGTTTCGCCATCTACTAGTTACAAGAAAATAGAATGCACATCGAATACAATAAAAATGTAGTTTTAGTTTGTTTTTCGGCGGATCGTACACTTTCAAAAACATATAATTTGAAATTATAACATTATTAAACTCATTTCCGGCGCAAATCCGAAACATTTCAAACAGCTTAAGAGGAGCTTTTCTAATACAATGCCAAAGCGGCAAGAGAACGCAGAAATCATTTCTGCCACGTCACCTAATGTTGTGTTCGATTCTTTGAACGTAATTCTCTTTTCCACAAGCAATCGATCGCGAATCTTATTAGCTGTTTCGTCTTCAGAGAAATCAATGTCAATAGTTTCCGTGTTAGTTTCTTCCACAATTGGAGTATTAGGGGCAATATCACTGCTGTTCTGTGTCACCTGATCATCACTGTTCTACCCTCGATCACTATATTCCGAAAATACAGTTTCACGTTCTGTCGAGATTGTGCACTCATCTGCAATCACAAAAAAACCCTCTGCCTGATCTCCGGAGCCATCTGATTTAAAACCAATTGTAATTTTTTGATTTGAAGGTTCTAATACAAATATTTTAAAGAATTTGAAAATCTTTCTGTGGAAAAAATGACGCTTTCGACTGCGCTGGGATTCGAGCCCAGGTCTTTCGATTGCCGGTCGACTGCTCTGACCACTGAGCTACACAGGCGTCCGACATCTCTTTATTTCCTCAAGTTCAATATGTTTCGTTGGTGAATTGGTAGAACTTCCAGCTTGTTGTGTATCTACAAAAATAAAATTTAAATAGTAACCACTGGGATAAACAAACATCAATAAATACAAAACTTTTATAAGAAAAAAACTCAAGTTTTATTAACAAATAAAGAAAAGAACCCTGAGGACTGTGACTTTAATAAATTTTAAAAATATTAATAAAAATTAAATTCTATTCTTATTGTTATTTGATGGTTATCAATCCATATCAATATTAAGTATTCAGATATTATTATTAGTAGCAGTATTATTATTATTATTATTATTATTATTATTATTATTATTATTATTATTATAACTCCGCCATTGCCGGTCCCAAGTCCGGATGAGAAAGGAGGAGGGGTTACGCGGACAGCAACATGACACGACACATTTACAGCGACTCTGTACACTACACTCCCAAGACCTGGGAGAGTGTTTTGCGGGCGGACAGGGTAAAATCTACGCAGAAATACTGGGCGGGATTCGCAGCAAGGTCGATCCCAAAAAGAGCGGAACGGAAATCAAGGCCGTTCACAAAACTAGGAGTGGGGACGTCCTTATAGAGATAAGGAAAACTACGGCCGAGGGGAAACAGGGCTTCACCGATGCTTTGAAGGAAGCACTAGGAGAGTCGGGCAGCATCCGTGTGCTGGTCTCCAGGACGACCCTGGAGATCAGGGACATGGACAGTTGCACGACTACTACAGTTGCCCTTCGAGAAAAGCTGCAGAGCTACGAGGGGAGGCTAGACGTGCGTCTGGCCAGACCAAATGCGGTCGGGCAGCGCATGGCTGTTTTCTCCATAGAGGAGGAGGTAGCTGCGCGCCTTCTTGAGTCAGCGCGCATCTGCATTGGGTGGATCAGCTGTAGGCTGAGGCAGCGAGAGAAGATTACCCGCTGCTTTAGATGCCTCGACTTCGGCCACGAAAACCGGACCTGCAAGGGGTCTGACCGAAGCACCCAGCGCTACAGGTGTGGCAGCGGGGAGCATAAGGTGGCTGACTGCAGAGCCAGCCCCAAGTGCTTCCTATGCACTGGTGGTGCAGTAGAGCACGTAGCGGGGTCAGGCAGTTGCAGGGTCTTCCGAGAAGCCCTAGCAAAATATGGCCACTCCTCATAAAGGTTCTGCAGGGCAACTTGAATAGAAGCAGGATGGCCCAGGACCTGCTTGCTCAGATCTGTCTCGAGAAGAACGCTGATGTAGTGATCGTCAGCGAACAGTACCGAGACAGCACTGAGGCAGGCTGGTATCGCGACGTCCTCGGTACAGCAGGTATCTGGATTCCTGACACGTGGCGACACTTGGTCTCGCATCACGGGTCGGTAAGAGGCTATGTCTGGGTGACATGCAGCCAGATAAATTTTTTCAGCTGCTACTTCACCCCACATAAGAGCATAGGCGACTTACAGGCAAAGCTAGATTGCCTGGAAGACGCAGCCATAGACATGGAAGGAGAGCTGATAGTGGCCGGAGATTTTAATGCCAAGGCCCTCGATTATGGCGAAAGGCAGCCCGACTCAAGAGGCGGACGAGTCCTGGACATGGCGTCCAGGCTGGGACTAGTGGTTTTAAACACTGGCTCCACGTCCACCTTCAGAAAGGCTGGCTACAGGGAGGCGATCCCGGATGTCTCCCTGGCGACGGAAAGCCTGGTGGCGCATGTGCGGGACTGGCAGGTGATCGAGCACTTTACGGCTAGCGATCACCAGTACATCACGTTCCGCGTTCGTGATGGAACGCCGTCCCGGGCTGCTGCACAAAGCCCCCCCCCCCCCCCACCCCAGGTAGAACGTCAAAAAAATGGACACCGAGAGGCTGTCTCTGGCCATAGAACGCGGTCAGCACACCCTAGCCGAAACAGAGGATGAAGCTCTGTCTCCAGGGCGGGCCGAAGTGGTGATGAGCATGACTATGCGTTTGATCCACCAGGCCTGCGCGGAGGCTATACCGAGGAGTAGAGTACGCGATGGCAGGCGTCCTGCTTATTGGTGGACGGACGAAATTTCGGTGCTCCGTAGGAAGTGCCTGAGTTGCAGGCGCGTGGCTCAACGAGGAAAGAAGAGCGACCGCAATGCGGCCCTGAAAAGAGCCGAATATCTGATGGCGAAAAGAGCCCTAGGTCGGGCCATCAAAGCCAGCAAGTACCGATGCTGGACCAGACTGAGGGATGATCTGAACAACGATCCGTGGGGTCTAGGGTATAAAATCGTGATGCGGAAACTCGGGGCTTTCGCTAATAATGCCCCGATGGAAGCAGAAACGATGGACAGGATTGTCGATGCCCTATTCCCCACTCACCCAAAAAGGTCTGAGGATCCATGGACACCGGAGGACCTGGAGGCTCCACCATTCACACTGGTGTAACTCAGAAGAGCTGTGTGCTCTATGAAGAGCAAGAAGGCTCCGGTTCCGGATGGATTGCCGGCTGAAGTACTGAAGGCAGTAGCGAGGAGTTATCCGGAGCTCTTGCTTAGAATGTACAAATCTTGCCTTAAGACGGGTGTTTTCTACTCCCGCTGGAAGGAGGCGAGGCTTGTGCTGATAGGCAAGGGCAAAGAACTCCAGATCCGTCTGCCTCTTGGCGACGCTAGACGTCAGAAATTCCTTCAATTCCGTGACGTGGGTTGAAGCGCTGAAGAATTTGAAGCGGGACTTCCAGGTACCCCACTACCTTCTTCGACTTATCGGAGATTATTTAAAGGACAGCTTTATTGTCGATGACACAGAGGATGGCCCAAGACGCAAGGAGCTCACGGCGGGAACGGTCCAAGGCTCTATCCTGGGTCCCGACATATGGAACGCCTCCTATGACGGGATCCTTCGCATGGAAATGCCTGATGGCTGCTTCCTGATCGGGTACGCGGAGGACGTGGTGGCCCTCATCTCCGCAAGGGATGTAGAGACTGCCCAACTGCGTCTCGGTCAGGTAATGTGCCGTGTTCGCCGCTGGATGTTAGACAACGGTTTGGAGCTATCGATGGCGAAAACCGAGATCGTGCTCCTCACGTAGAAGAGGATTCCCCTCTTGTTTTCTGTACAGGTGGGCGATGTATGTGCAATATTTTATCCACTGTTTTAAAATTTTAGAAATAAAGATCACTGATGAGGACTCCGATTAGAGTCGAAATGTTTGAAAGTATGTGACTTCCTGGGTTATCATTTCTGGACCCTAAAGCCATTTGTTAACAACAACATCGTATAGAATTTTTACATTCTCATCATAAGAGAAGGTATTGGTTTTATGCGAAAAATGACTTTCGAAATTTTCATCAAATCTTTACGTTTTGAGACCACCTGAGTCAGAAAAAGCGGTTTTTACGAAAGATAGATAGATAGAATTCGATACAATTATCAGATTGAATTGAGCTTTTACATACTTTATCGGAGCCGAAAAATTAAGGACAAGTTCGTTAACCAGCCACATCCAATCAAAATTGAGGGATTGAGCACTACTTTTGTGTTTTTGAAAATAACTTTTTGCAAAAATCAAAAATTTAAATACTGGTTTTTGATAGTGCTCATGAATCTCTACAAATTATCCTAATAACATTTTTTGATTAAATCAAAATTATAAATGTTACAGCATATTCAAATTCGAAAAAAGTCAATATCAAAATTCCATTTTCCAGTTAAATTATACGAGATACGAAAAAACGTTATGATACAATATTATTGAATAAGTAAAGTCCTACAAATTTGAATTGTAACATTTTTTCATAAGATGCATATTTTTCTTTTTAATTAAAAAAAAAAAAACTATTGAAAATCCAAAATTCAATTTTTTAACAATAATATGTAAAATAAGAAAAAAACGTAAGAATACAAAGTTGTTCGTTTCAAAAAGATCTACAAATTTTGTCTCACACAGTTTCTGAAAAAAAATATATTTTTCATTTCAATTCCAAAAAATACGATTAAAATTCAAGAATTCCATTTTTTAGACAAAATAGATGAGATACATAAAAAACGTTTAGATGGAAAATTGTTTGCCTGAATAAGGTCTACAAATTCTCATTATGACATTTCGGGACAGGATCTACATTTTATGTTTTGATTTGTAATATTAAAAAAATTCGATTTTTTTCACCAAAATATGTGAGATACAAAATAAGCGTTGTTCTGCAAAATCGTTTCCTTAAATAAAGTCTAAGATTGTTTTTTCTTTCTGAGATATTTGGAGGAAAATAAGTAAATTATTTTAATCATGTAATTTATTAAGAAGTTACTGAAATGTATACAGAAAATCGAGCGCGAAGCATGAGTGTCATGATGATAATGTATTCCTTAAGGCCGATAGAGCCTTAAGTAAATTGAATTTCGTGTTTCACTTAAACTGAAAAAGAAATTTTGTGAATTTGAGAAAATGAGTAATTTACATCATCTTTAATATTAAAAAATTGGTTTGAGCATCAGTATTAAATTATAAGAAATAAACTTAAATGTATGCGAAGAGCACAAGACCGAGCGCGACGTTCAAAAATTCCGGAGCGCGCAGCGCCACGATCGAGTATTACGGAGCGCGAAGCGCGACGATCAAATTGCGCGCTTTAGGCGCGCTCAAACTTGCGCGCGATGAGAATGTGCCGGCGAAGCGGGCAGATTTTTATCTATTATCACCATGTAATTAGGAATGTAGATTTTTAACCTTAATTTCTTATTTTTTTTTAATAAAATATTTTCCACTTAATTTTTTAATTGATATAGCTGATTCACGTACTATAAAATTTTTTTTTTCTATTTTATTCGAAATAAATATTTTATATTTGTATTTTATATAAGAGAAATCGTAAAGTGTAATTTCATATGCAAATTTAGATGTAATTTTGGTTTTTTTGAATATTATAACCTTTTATTCACAGTTTCATAATAAAATTCATATGTGAATGATATTACGTATTACAAAAAGTTTTCAGAGTATTTTATTTGAATGGAATTTTTTTCAATGTTGCCTTGTACCAGAGAAGAAACTCTACTGTATAATTTCTAGTATAATTAGATATAATTTATGTATTACTTAAGTATTTTAATATTTTATTTTTTAAACTCCAATATCATATTTTATCATTCCTCAATATAATAATTAATGATTTGCATAGCTAAAAAATAATGAAATTGATATTTTGTTTTGAAACTTTGAAAATTTATTGAGTTTAAATTTCGATAGAGAATCATTTTTTAAGTCTTTAAATCTTCCTAAAATTCAGAATGAAATGTTTAGATATTCATTTTAAGTGAATGTTTTTAAAAATATCAAGGAAAGAAAGGTAATATCTTAAATTATATATTTGATTTTTAATTTGTCGTCTTCTTCGCGCCACTTTGACACGAAGTCGACAGAAATATAATTTTCGATCTTGGCTCAACAGACGAAAGCGTGAAATCGAAGCGAGGAACCGGGGACACACCGCCACGGCGTGCTTGATTGTGTGTGCTCCCACATGGGAGCGTGGCAATGTTCGCAGAACGTGGACGTAAACGGCCCCTACCACTGACCCGTGTGGATCTTCACACAACCAAACGCGGCGTGTCCCTACTTTCTCGCTTCGATTTCACGCTGTCGGCTGTTAAGGTAGTACTGTCGTAAATGGAAATACCGCTCAGATATTGATAACATTGAAATCACTGGTGAACATTAAGCCAGAAATGAGTCAGTTAAATTTTTGAGGACCTAGAGTACACTGGAGGGGAGTAGTTAGTAATTGCATTTTGAGACGTATAACACCTAACCTTATGGAAAACTAAGTTAATTTACAAATCCTGCCATAACTGTCGTTCAGATTTCAATAAAAATGACTGTTGCATTGATTGATAATATAAGCATCATTTTGCAAGTTAAAACATCTCAATTGGATACGTGTAAGCGTAGCAAAATCCAATTAAGCAAGCAAAAATATAATTTTCCTCCAGTAACCGACGGCGATTAAATAGATGTGGCAACGTCGCAGAGTAAGTGAAAGCGCGCGCCATTCGTGTATCGTAAGAAGTCATCTGCTATATACACATGTATAGCGACGTTGACAAATTTAGATACTACGTGAAGCAAATGACAAAAAGTACTCATTTGATTAACTACGTACCGACAGTACTACCCTAAGCCAAGATCGAGAATTATGTTTCTGTTGACTTCGTGTAAAAGAGGCGCGAAGCAGACGACAAATTCAAAATGACAAAATAAATAGTTTAAGATATTAGCTTTATTTTTCAGATATTTTGATATACATTTACATAAAGTTAATATCTAAAAGATTTTTTTGAATTTTAGGAAGATCTATATTTTTTAGCCTTGCAAATAAATTGTTTGATATTAAAAAATTACGTGGAGAATATTTCATATTAAGATAAAATAAATCATGGAATTCAAATTTTTAAAAAACCGTTCGAATAAAATACTTTGGATAGTTTTTTTTTAATACACAAAATTACACATTGACATTTCTTAGTTATGAAGTAAAATTGACGAATATTATAATAATAAAATACTAACAACAAACTTTTTTCATACTTAGAAACTTATATATGACAATTTCATTATATGGCCGTCAATTAAGGACGTTCTCTTGCCCGTAGATGTGCTCATCCTACTCTATCATAGGTAGTGGGATTACTGTTAAGCTTTCTAACCGAATGAGTTGAGCACCGTTTATGCGTAAAAGTAACAAAATGTGTCTTCTGCGTCGATTTGTGCGATTTGGCGACACCGCTTTCCTATCTTTCTCATATCGAGTCGAAAGCATATGGTGTGAGAGAGGTTATATTATGAGTTTATTGACAGTTTGTAAATACTAATAAGATGTCTAATAAATTTCGCAACAAAAATGGATTTTTTATTTCACAAAAATCAGCTGCTCGTAAAAACAAAGCTCTGGAAGCAATGTCAAATGTAAGCGTCCGCGCGCGCTGTTGATGCGGCGTTGCCAAGTCACCATATTTGCTTCAGCAAGCCGGCTAAGAATTTGTGCAACTGCGAGTTTCAACAATGTATATCTTAAAAAGTAGTGCCGGTACGCGTATTTTTTATGATGGCATACGATTCCTTATAATCTCTAATATAATATACTAGTTTTCCAAAAAAATGTAAAGAAAATTGTGCTTTTAATGTAAAGAAAGGTATCGCGAAACTGAACTACGCCTATCTAACACGTGTTAAGAGATTCAACTTTAAAGCTTAATTTCTCGATTTTAAATACCGGTCTTGATGCTAATCTTTTTACCACTTTGTAGATCATGGTAAAAAGTACTTATTTACGAAGTTTGAAAGAAATCTAAAGAAATGTGATTTTCAAGAGAACGTCCTTAAAGGTTTGATTTTTTTTTTTAATGAATAAATGTATTTTATTATTATATTTGTCAATTTTACTTCATATCAAAGATTCCTCAATGTGTAATTTCATTTGCAAAATAAGATATGATTTATTTTATTTTTAAACAATCGAACATTTTATTTACATTTATTTGTTGAAATTGTCATGTAAAAGATGTCAAGTATAATAAAAGTTCTTTTTAAGGTATTTTATTCCAAAGGAATTTTTATAAATTTTATTTTATACTAGAGAAATTGAAGGTGTAATTTTCAATACGAAATTAAATATAGTTTTTTATTTTTTCAACAATCAAACCTTCTTATCACAATTATGTATTGAAAAAAAGGTTTTGAAAAAGTGTTACGTATTTTAGAATTTTTTTTTATCAAAGTGTGATTTCGTATGCAACATTAGATATAGTTTATATATATTTTAAAATAATCAAACCTCTTATGTATACTTGTATATTGAAATTGTCATGTGAAGGATTTTAAGTATTGAAAATGCTCTTACAAAGTACTCAATTCCAATGGAATATTTTTCTTCATGTCAGGGTAATCTCATGATGTTATTTCTTATCCAAATTTAGATACAATTTATTTTATTTTATATTTAAATCCTTCATTTGCACAGGCATGGAATTTATTATACAATTAAACATCGGTAATTAAATGTTCACCATCTGTTGTTTCAGCTTTTTTTCAAGTGATTTAATTTTTATAAAAACAAATTAAAAGCTTTTCCTTATCTGTTGTTTCATCTATATTAAAAGTAATTTGATTTTGATAATAATAACTCAAAAATAATCCCTGATAATATCAAGAAAGTTAATAAAAATCTGCATCTGATAAGCTCAAGTTGAAAGAAAAACGTTAATTTCATAAAAGATAGCCTAAGATAGAATACACAAAAAAAAATCTAAGAATATTTTTATTAGTTAACAAAATACTATGATGAGATATTTTTGAAGTAAGCCCAAAAACTTCTAAAATTGTTAATTTTTTTACTGAGTTATCAACATTCTTCTTCTTATTAACTTCTTCTTCATATATTTTGAAAAACATTTGCCCAAAATAAATACCTGAAAAATTTTGTAAAATTTTTCGAGTGATTTAAACACTTAAAATATAATTTGTCAGTAATGTTTGAAGGTCAAAAAATATTTATAATTAAAAAAATATATTTATATATTGATTTAATTTTTATGTAGCTTTGTGAATCTATTATTTCAATTAAAAAATTAGGCACAAAATTGTTTCTTTATAACAAATATGAGGTTTACAATTTAAAATTTAAGTTTACAATTAATATTACATTATTGTGGCATATGCAGGTATAATTCAATATAATCAACAATATAATTTTATGAATAAAACTACTTGTGGTACTTTTTGATCGTCAGTCCCCTTGCCTCTGACAAAGAACAATATTTCTTATAACGATTTTCCTATTCTTCACAAGCAAAAAGAGTCGAACCCTGCCTCTTAAATTAATAAAATAAGAAATTTTCGTCAAAATTTTAATTTTCACAGGCATTTCCGTAATATTTATCGATAAAACTGTTATTTAAAAAAATGCGTCAAATTGTACTCAAATATCTGTTAATTTTATAAAAATGTTATGCTTTCACTACATTAACTCATGGACACAATGAATGTGACAAATACTTTACCTCCGTAAGGTATTCTATTTGAAAGAACTCTTAAAAAAAATTGTCTTCATAACACAAAAATTTAGTATTGTTTTGTAGGCATATTTAGATATAGTGTACATATTTATTGAATATTTGAACTCTTCATTTACACTAATATATTGAAATTGTCATGTAATAAAAAAAGTTACGTATTTTAAAGACTTTAAAAAATATTTTAATCGGATTCAATGTTTTTCAATGTTACATTTTATCATAGAAATCTTATTGAGTAATTTTTTGTGAAAATTTAAATACAATTCGTGTATTGTTTTAATATTCACACTCAAAACTTATATTTATAACTTTTTAATACGAAGTATTTTGGGCATAATTATAATTGTGAAGAGAAGGTTTGATTATTGAAAAAATAAAAAACTATATTTAATTTCGTATTTAAAATTACACCTTAAAATTTGTGTGCAAAATAAGATATAATTTAGTTAATTTTTCAATTATAGAAACCTTTTCTTCACACTTGTATATTCAAATAGTCATGTAAAAGATGTTGAGTATTATAAATAAAATTTTCAAAGTATTTTATTCCAAAAAAATATTTCTCAATTTTACTACGTGTCAGAGAAATTTTAATGTTAGAATATCAAAATTTGACATTTTTTTAGTATCTTTTAATGAAATAACATTTTGCTTACAACTTGAGCTCATTAGATGACGAATTTGATTGACTATTATGATATTATTAGGAATTTTATTTGAGTTGTTATTATCAAAATCCAGTCACTTTGAATATAAATAAAACAACAGGTGAGTTCAAAAATTTAAATTGTCTTTATAAAAAATTAAGTCACTTAAACAAAAGCTGAAACAAAAGATGGTGAACATTTAATTACCGATGTGTAATTATAAAATAATTTCTATGCCTGTATAAATGAAGGGTTTGATTATAAAATGAAATAGATTGTATCTAAATTTGCATAAGAAATTACATCATGAGATATCCCTGATATGATGTAAAATTGAAATATATATGTTTGGAATTAAATGCTTTGGGAAATCTTTTGGAATACTTAAAATCTTTCACATGAAAATTTCAATACACAAGTATACATAAGAAGTTTAATTATTTTAAAATATATATAAACTTCATCTAATGTTGCATACGAAATTACACCTTAAGATTTCTTTACTGTGAAGCAGAATTGACAGATATAAATACTTTGAAAAAGCTTCTAAAATACGAAGCACATTTTAAGATTCTCTTTTTCAATGGGTGATTGTGAATAAAATGTTTGATTATTGAAAAAATAAAAAACAATATTCAATTTTGTATTGAAAATTACACCTTAAATTCCTTTAGTATAAAATAAAGTTTATGAAAATTCCTTTGGAATATAATATCTCAAAAAGAACTTTTATTATACTTGACATCTTTTATGGTAATTTTAACAAATTAATCTTAATAAAAGGTTTGATTATTTAAAAATCAAATAAAGTATATCTTGTTTTGCGTACTAAATTACACATTGGGAATTCTTTGGTATGAAGCAAAATTAGAAAATATTGTAACTGTTTTCTTAAAATATGAATTCCATGATTTATTTTATCATAATATGAAATATTCCTCACGTAATTTTTTAATATCAAACAATTTATTTGCAAGGCTCAAAAATATATAACTCGATGTTTTGTTTTGAGACTTTAAACACTTATTAAATCATAAATTTTACTAAAAAATTATTTATTAAGTGTCTAGATCATCCTAAAATTCAAAATAATCTTTTAGATATTCACTTCATATAAATGTATATCAAAATATCTGAAAAATAAAGCTAATACCTTAAACTATTTATTTTGTCATTTTGAATTTGTTGTCTGCTTCGCGCCTCTTTTACACGGAGTCGAGAGAAACATAATTCTCGATCTTGGCTTAACAGCCGACAGCGTGAAATCGAAGCGAGTAAGTGGGGACACCGACACGCCGCGTTTGGTTGTGAGGATCCACACGGGTCAGTGGTGGGGACCATTTACGTTCACGTTCTGCGAACACTGGAACGTGGTGGGGGCCGCCAGCTCCCACGTTCTGCAATCACTGAGCAGTGTCTCCAGAACGTGGGATTTTTCGGCCCCCACCACGTTCCCATCTGGGAGAAACACATGCAAACGTGGCGTGTCAGTGTGACGGCTCTGCTACACGCTGCGGTCACCAGCTTCGTGTAAAGCCGAAGGTGCACGAAGACGGACTTCGTTACAATGCTTGAGTTTTCAAGTTATTTTTAGATTTCACGCTTTCGTTTATCGAGTCGAAATTAAGAATTGTATTTTTCTCGAGTACGTGCAAAAGAGGCGCGAAGCAGACGACGATTTTGAATTTACGAAGTATATAGTTCAAGAAATAACACTCTTCTTCAATTTCTAGAAGAAAGTCTGCATGAAATAAACATCAGTATGATCTTGGAAAATTTCATGAGGATTTCAACACTTCAAAAATAAACTTTCAGTGAAATTTAGTGACAATAAATGTATAAAATTTGAATCAATATATAATTTTCCATTCAAATTTATATACTTCTTACTAATTTTGTACATTTAACAATTTTTCAATTAGAACAATATTTTCTATCAAGATAAAATGAACATAAAATTCAAGTTCATAATTTATATTTTCAGTTATATGTTAGAAATATTTTCATCTCACATTTTTGTAGCCTTAGCACAAACTTTTCATTCCAAAACTTAAAATCTCTACGGAAATGGAAAATTGTCTAATAGCAGTAGATAAATTAAAAAGCTAAAATATGTGTTTATTGGTATTTCCATATTAACATATAAATATCAATCAACTTTAAATTTTACATAAAAATGTTCGTTCGAAGTGTTCAAATCTTGTTACAATTTGACAAGATTTTATGGAGGAGTGCAATCTTTTGGATGAAATATTTTGTAGTTCTTAATTTGTCTGTCCGTCTGAAATCGTAGTAAGATTTGAACAGTAAACAACAAATTTTCCAATAGAATTCAGGATCAATAATAATTGATTCAGGAAATACTTCAACTCTGTAGAGCATTTTTGTATTTCGAATTCAAAATGTGTGCTTAAGCCACAAAAAAGTAAGCTGAAAATGTAGATATAAAACTAATTATGTCATGTTTATGTCTTCTTAATGGAAAATACTTTGCATATAATTCTCTAATTCGATATTTTTTTAATGTATGAACATTCAAGAAATTGATAAATATTCCATCTTTTTATAGGAACTAAAAATTTCCGGATAATGCTTTGATTGAGAAAGCTAAAAATTTGTCAAATATTGATATAAATTGCAATTTTACAATTGCATTATTTTTCAAATATTTTAACATCTCTTCAATCTTGATAATTCTTACAGAAGTTTATTTCATGTGAGTGACTTTTTCTTTTTCTAATGAAAGATTTCGTAATTCTAAATTCGGCCCAATTCGTAACATTGTAAAAAGATTTTAAAACTTCATAAAAATTTCTTTTCTGTTTTATTCAAAGTCAATAAATATTCAATGTTTGGAATCGAAATATTAAGTAAATGATTTTTAATTTCTGGGAATAAACTGCTTTAATAAGACAATCTTTCTTCTTTGTGAGAAATCTCAATTTTAAAATTAAAATTCTACGCATAGGATACAAAAACATAATATGAAAATACTTTTATTACAGAATTTTGAAATATACAAGTTGACCAATTTTTAATCGAGTAAATCGGCTACTTTAAGCAAAAAATTATGTTAAAAATATTTTATCAAAAAAAAATAAGACACATTAAATTACGGTTTAAAATCCACATTCATAGATTGATGGTAAGAGCAGTTTAAAGTTTTTTAATCTTACGTTTTAGTGACGTATGCACAGACTTTTAATCAGATAAATGAAATGCTTTATAGAAAGTCAAAATTTTCTTATTACTGCACTTAATCAAATTTATAAAGTAAAAATATTTTTTAATTGATGCTTTCACTCAATTCTTTAAACATCCAGTAATTGAAAATTGCTCTCTAAAATTGAATCAGTGAGATTTTCACTGAATGAATCAGTAGTGTAGGTATTCACTGAAAAATCAGCGGTTTCTGCCATTTTACTGGTGAAATCAGTGAAAATGTTCGCAGAAATAAATCAGTGACCATAAAATGACTGATTCATCCAATGATTGTTTTCACTGATTGATTCAGTTGCAAGTTTGGCGTTGAAAGTCATTTAATTCGCCTTTACATGAAACTCGAAACGTAGACAAAAGACAATAGAGCGGGCTTTGTTTTCTCTGGCGTCATTTCACTTGAAACCAAACTATAACCATAACAACGTATCGGTTTAGAAGTTGAATTGACAGGGATATTTTTCTCACAGTGAATATAATATCTATTTGCCTCTGGATAAAAAAATGGGATCTGAATTCAACGGAAAATTAACTGCGTTTGGAATCGACGATGAAACCATCTCGAAACTGGAAGGTAGGTTTTTGACTTTTCATTTTATTTCAATACACTCTGTCGTCTTGTATATAATTTCTTTTTATTTGCTTTTTATTCGTTAAGGGCATGTAATACTTGAGGAAAGTGGCAAGTTCATGTGAACAATTTTGTCCAGTTTCTACATGTTTGTATAGATTTGTATAGTTTAACTAAATAAGGTTTGATTTTCTGATATTTTCTTATAACTGTTTCTTTAGGCTGTTAAATTAAATAAAACACACTGTTTACCAAAATGGAACGCATTAAATGTTTTAAGTGCGAAACTCATGTAGAGGAGGGTTTTCCTGGGTATATTCGACATTTGCAATACATTCACGGATTTACCATTAATAGAGGTGGTGGAGAATCTGGATTTGCATGCGCAGAGGGTGCTTGTGAAAGGCACTTTTCGATATTTACCTCGTTGCGAAATCACATTCAGAAGACACATTTTCAAAATCAAATCAGGAAAAATGCTGATAGCGGTGTTGGACCTGAAAATAAAAATGTTGCTATCGTTACAGAAGTTCAGAATCATGCCCACCATGATGTCAATGAGCTCATTCACGATGCTGGTGTTGACAATGACGATTCACATGCTGATATCAATGATAATGATTTACACCCTGAGAATGTTCAGCCTGAATTCGATTTACGGGCAACAATTGTCAGAATGATCGGTAGACTTCAATCCAAATCGTCAATGACAGGACGTAACTTGACGGAAGTGATCGATGAATTTGAACAAGTATTGTCTAGTACGATTGGGTTTTTAAAACACAAAGTGACTGAATTTTTACAAAATAAAAATGTACTTGAAGAACCAGAGAGTGAAAAACTGCTTCAGTATTTTCAACCAGAAAATACATTTGAAGGTTTAAAGACTTTAAAGGAACAGATAAATGCCCTCAAGGCTCATTGTAATTATATAGATGGGATAGAAGTTCCTCTCGGCAATAGGGTGGACAATTTTCTTGATGCAGAATCCATAACTACAGCTCCTACTTTGGTAAAAGAGAGTTATCAGTATGTTCCTATTATTCAAGTTTTAACTTTAATCATGTCTAATCCTGAAGTCCGAGACTCTATTTTGTCAGAAAGACCCTCAGAAGAAGGTTTTCTTTCTTCCTTCATGGATGGCGATTATTTTAAGCAGCACGATTTTTTTCGTCAGTTTACCCATGCCTTAAGAATAATACTCTACTATGACGATCTTGAGGTTGTCAATCCCCTTGGATCACACACAGGCACTCATAAGCTTGGGGTATTTTATTTTATAATCGACAATCTGCCCCTACATATGAGGTCTAAAATTGGTAATATCCACGTTCTATGTCTCTGTTATACTGAAGACGTGAAGAAATATGGATTTCGACGAATCTTGAAACAATTTATCAGCGATCTCACAAAGTTAGAATCCGATGATGGCGTAACTATTAAAATAAACAATGAAGACTTTGTGCTTCGTGCTAGTCTCACAGGATTTTGTGGAGATACGCTTGCAGTACATGAAGTGTTTGGACTTCTTGGGCCATCGGCCAATAAGTTTTGCAGGACGTGCCTCATTTCTCGAGAGCAACTACTTGCTGGAGATCTAGAATCACGAGAAGAACGAACTGAAGAAATATTTAATGATCATATTGCTCAAATAAAAAATTCAGGAACTGCTGAAACTGCAATTCGAAATATAAGAACTGCAACTGGCGTTTTTGATGAATGTGCTTTAAATTCCTTGAGGTATTTCCACATTTCGCGTAACAAAATTTTTGATATCATGCACGACTTCCAATGTGGAATAATACCTATGGTTCTTAAATTGGTAATACATCACTATGTATATCAGGCGCGTTTATTCAATCTGCCATATTTAAATAGCCGAATCGCGTCATTTCAATATGGCTTCACAGAGAAAAAAAACAAACCTTCTCCAAACTTCACTGACGCTAATACTCGGAATATCAATGATCATAGCCTCAGCCAAAAAGCAATGCAGACGTGGTGTTTGGTCCGAGTGTTCCCGTTTTTGTTAACGGAGAAAGTACCTAAAGGAAATAAACACATGCAGTTAATTCTTTTGTTGCTCCGTATTAAGGAAATAGTATTCGCTCCGAAAATAAGCAGAAGCATTCTCCCATATTTGCGCTACTTAATCAATGACTTTTTTGAGGTGTTTAAAAAACTGTACCCTGATGTAAACTTTATAAACAAGTTCCATCATCTTGTGCACTACCCAGACTGTATCAGGTGGATGGGACCCCTAACTCTTTTTTGGTGCATGAGATTTGAAGCGAAACATGGTCAAATAAAGGAACGAGGCCAAGTTGTACACAATTTTAAAAATTGTCCAAAAACCCTTCTTCGTGTTTGACAATGTACGCAGAGTGCACAATGGGGAGGGAAGGACTTAAAAATATATTCAGTCATTAGTCAGGGGGGTAAAACTGCACAAGTAGAAGACACATTAAGTAGACGAGCCTTACTTGATTTAGGCTATGAGGACACAGACTTCGTATTTCGTACTCGGTCGGTTAAAGTTAATGGGTCAGAGTACAGAAACGAGCTTCTTGTTTGCCTAGATGCTAAAGGTTCAGAAGATATAAATCTCCCACAGTTTGGAGTAATCAAGGAAATACTGATTTTGGAACAAAAAAAAGTTTACCTTCAATGTTCCCTGTGTGAAACTTCACACTTCGACCCTGATTTAAATGCGTACTCAATTCGACTTGGAGTTACAAATGGTCCTACTTGTTTTATTTTAACATCAAATCTCGCTTACTTTAAATCCTTATCGATATGGACAGTATCAACATCAGCTGATCTATTCGTGACCTTACGTCACATAATTCTATGAGTAGTATATAGTTCCAATATTATGTACAGCACAAGGAGTAGACGGCGAAAGTTTACTAGATCTCACAGAACAGGATATATTGCAAGTCTTGCAGATCCGATTAGGACCAGCAAAGAAATTGGTGAAATTCATCAAAGCAAATAGTCAAAATATTGAGCTAGTAGCAGATCAAGATTCTAAAAGAAGGCAAAATTTGCAGGTAAGTGTGCATCTAAAACATTCATGAACGAAATAAAATTTAGAAAGAAACGTGTGGATGTATAATGTTTTGCATATTTACAGGAATATTATTTTGATGTAGACAATGATAAAATACAACCACTTCCATGTGTCCAACCAAGTGCATCAACATCAAAGCAACAATTCATTGATTGTGTGCCTTATTCACAGGAACTAGAGTCACAAAGCATCAATGTTGATCGATATTCAGTAAGTTTTTATTACAAAAATTTTATTTTATATTACGATTTTTCACAGTTTAAACTTCCTTTTTTTACATTTTAGTCCTATTCAACTTTAGTGGAATCATTGGAAAATCACCCACAAGGGAACGATTTGCTAGATGAGTTAAAACGTGGAAAATGCGGAGAGGATGAAAGAAAAAGGTTTGTTAGAATCCTGGTAGCTGACTTAATAATAGTCCAAAACAATAATTAGTAAGTATTTTGAGTGATTTTACCATTTTTTACATTTTTTTTTAAAATAATTAATTTAACTACTATTTTTCACTTCAGCTATCCCAAAAAGGAAGTTAAATGGGCTTTGGCCAAAGCGATAGTTCGCGAATTTCCTTGTTTTAGAGATGATTCTACCTTTGCCGGATGTGTAAGTTTTTTTAATAAAGTTTCTAAATTACATAATAGACATCTCAGTTTCAAAGACGATTGAAACATTAAATTACTTTTGACTATAATGGTTTTCGCTTTTAGGAACACTTTTTCGATATAAAAACAAGCAAGGGCTTTATCGAACATAGGCTTTGGAATGCGAAAAAATCTCTGCCACCTGAGCAAAAAAAATACTGCACACCGAAAGTTAAGGCAGCTTTGGAAAAAAATAAATTACAGGTTGTCGAAGGGACTAATAGGAATTTAAGCGATGAAGATTTGGAAGAAAGAGTATGTAAAATCAATTTAATTTGTAATATAGAAGAAAATATCTATGTAATAAACATTTTATTTCTGTTTCAGATTAGTTGGATGCAGTTGACCATGCCGCGACCGGAAAAAAAACGGATGTCGAGTCGTGCCTTAATGAAACCTTTGGAAATAGGCGTGATTGGATAATTAATGATAGCCCTCCAATCAACGAAATTGCAGAAAAATATCCGAGATTATTTGATTATAATGGAATGATGGTAATGTTTATAATGCAGAACATTCTTATGCCTTCATATATATAAATTATGTGTTAATTATATTATTTCAAAGGGAAAAATCAAACCAGTTAAAAAAATGTACGTTCTATATTAACCATAATTCATTTTTTCATTTCAGATTGACAAAGAATATGAAAAACTCTTCAGCGAAGACCTGATTGGTAACAGCCGAAATCTTTTGAGCAAATTTCCAGTATGGTATTCTTCGAGAATTTTGAGTTACGCTAAGGACAGGAAATCAGATCTTTATAAGAAAGCATACATGATAAAAGATGGTAACTTCCTTATTTTGAGTCGTTTTTAAATTCATTGAGGATTACGAGTAATCACTCTAAGATCCACTATTATTTTTTTACACAATTTTGCATACTTTTCACAGAAAATTTAAGAGCGCTGGCACTTCTACCTTCTCTATTGCCTGCTCCAAACTTTATCCACTCCAAGCGCACAAATAAGCAATCTTGCTCTCAATCAACTCAAGCAAAAAAAAAATTTAAGACTGCAAAGGGAAAAAAATCGCTATCATCAAATGACGATATAGAAGATGATGCCTCTTTCTTACCAGAAAACAACTTTGTTTTTCCCAACCCTCACTTAATTAGGATCATAAAGGTGAGCAGTTTAGTATTTTTTTCAGAATCTCTATTTTGTCTTCATTTTAACTATATATAATAGAAAAATTGTATATAATTGTATTCTCAATCTGAACTTTTGACTACTCAATCGGAAATTTGCAATTAAAAATGAATTCGATTATTTCATCAAGCAAACTAACAAATATAATATTAATTAAAATTTATAAAAGCAATTTATGTTTTAGGAGGGTCAAGATGTTCAAGACAGCGTTGAAAAAGCTTGTAATGCGTCGAAAAGCTGTTTGCAACCGTACATGCTGTATGTATCGGGTCAGAGAATCGACAAGTATTTCATCGTAGGAGATGGCCGAATGATAGAGGTTGAGAAAAACGCGAGTCCGTTAGTTGCTTTTGACTTGCTTTTCAAACTCCATTACGTTACTAATGTGAAGTTTGCAGATTCATTGCCATTCTTCTATAATTTTATAGAAACCTATTTCTATAAAACAAATAAAACCACGATGAGCTCGGTGAAATCATTCCATAGTTCGCTAAAAAACCTGAATCTGAGTACTGTAACAGATTAAATTATTTATAACTAAAGTATTGAAAGGTGAAAACATGTTATAAATAAGATATATATAAATATATATATATAGATGCCACATTGAGATTTTTATGTACAAGTTGACAGTATTCATATTGATTTTATTAATACCAAAAATTACGTTAAAAATGTAAACGCCGTGATTAGTTTTATTAAATGGCGCTAAACTTATTTTTAACTTTAAAACTGTAGTGCATTATAAATAATAAATTTTGTTCTATGAAGTTCTATTTTATTTATACGAAATAAGATATTAACTTTAGTTATTATCAACGAAAGTTAGTTAAAAATTTGAACGCCGTGATCAGTTTTATTAAATGACACTAAGCTTCTTTTGAATATAGAAATTACACTGCCAAAGAGCATATTTGATTATAAGTTTTGTTTTCTAACATTCTATTCTATTTATATGAAATGAAATATAACATTTTTATTTTTAATAAATTGTTTTATTTCGTAATAAAATATTTCCATTGCAACTTGCAAGAGAGTCAACTTGAAATACTTCTTTAAAACCCTTAAATTTTTTAATCAATAATTTATAGAATAATTAATTTCACTGATTCTCAGTGACTAACTTCTCACGATTTTAATCAGTGAAATTTGACTGAGAATCAGTGAAATTTCACTGATTCAGTTTTAGAGAGTGTACTCAAAATTTAATCTTGCAGCGTTCCAATATTCCCACAATGTTACAAAATCTTATTAATCATTATTTTAGTCGAATTATTTTCAAAATATTTAAAAAATAAATGTAAATATTTTGATTAAATACTCTGTCAAATTTTGCATTTGACTGATCTTGCAAAATTGTTGAAAGTTTTGAATACCGATAGAAGAAACTTTAAATGAAATTTTATGTCCATAAATGCTTAAAGTTCTATATAGAAATATCAACTACAACATTCTCAAATTTTATAAATAAACTACTAAATTCAAAAAGTTTCGGATTTTTTTAAAAACTGTACAAATTTCAAATATGAATCAGTCAAAATCTACTGATTATCAGTGAAATTTGACTGATTTAAATAACTAAAAACAGGTTACTGTGAATCAGTCAAATTTCACTGATTACTTCAGTGAAAAGTAACTGATTTAACAGTGACAAATATTGTTTCCACTGATGATACAGTGAAAAGGCAAATCACTGATTCAATCAGTGAAAATTTGACTGATTCAGATTTAGAGTGTATACAAATTTCAAATATAAAGTGTACTCTGTACATTAATCAAACAAATTTAGAAGATGAATATTTTAATAAATATTCCTAAATATTATTGGAATATGATACATATCGATTTAGAAAAACTTCTTCAAAATACTCAGACATTTTTCTTATTTTACGACATTTTTGCACCATGTTTGACCTTTGGGTAGGATTCAAGAAAACAATTGTAGACATACTTTCATTATTTAGTGAAATACTATGAAGACTTGCTTTTTAAATTAAAGCGAAAACTTTTAAACCTTTAACAATCGGTTGCATAGATTCTGCGCTAATCTTGGACGCAATTAGAGAAATAGGTTTTTTTGCTTTTTTTAGATTTAGTTTTTGCCTTAAACATAAAAGAAAGAAAACACATTTGAAATATTAAAAAAAAAAAGCTGGTTCATTCTTAGAGAATCCCAAATATTCTGAAATAAAACTCCTTTCCACACCACCACGGAGGTAGAGTTTACTAGTAATAGTTCAATAAATTTTATGTACTCTAAATAAATTTTTTCGTAATTGCAGAAAACTTATTCCAGATACAAAAATTGTATTTTTAAATGTACAGGATAATTAATTATAAAAATCGTTCGAATTTGAATTTCAAGGACTTGTACACACTTTCAAGGCACATCGTTTTTCCTTTTGCAAAAATTTTTAAAACTTCTAATTTTTCAAGTAATTGGGAGAAGTACATTTAAAAAAAAAATTGTTTTCTCTACTTCCACTCGCCCTAGCTTAACAAATATTCAGAATTTTACGATTTTATTAATATTGTATTAAGTGTCTACATTTTCTGAAACTATCTACAGGAGAAAAATTTAAATACTTTAGTAAAGAAAGTTTTCTGAAAAGTTGTAGCTCAATCAGATTAATAGCCAAAAAATTACCAATGTTTTAAATCGCAAACGAACGGTATAGAAGTCAAATTGGAGACGAAAACAAATAATAATAGCAACCTTCTTTTGTTTTCTTCTAAGATATACTTGATTCTCGCTTTATGCGTTATTTGAGAAGGCAAGAGTGTGGATTCTTCATATTTTTATCGTAATTCCTTATTGAAAACGGCAAAAGTAAGAATATTATATTATTATTTGGTGATACGTGAGTGCTCTTACATACGTTATTGTTTGATGCTTGTGGGTAAGTTTATTTTGTGAAACTTAATTTGTGTGCAGATTACAAATTATTCACATTCGCTCAATTTTATCGACTTTTCATCTTATTAATTCTTTTCAAATAATTCTGTTTTCCTTCGTCGTATAATTTATTGTTCACAATGAGTAATCCGGTTGACCCAAATTCGAGTGTTTTGAAGGACAGCCAGGTTCAAACGAAGGTTGACCACCGTTTGAACTCTGGTTCAAACGAATGTCAACCCGCTAGAAAAGTCATGAAAAATGCAAAAATTTTCAGTTGGGATGGTTTGAGGAATTTCCGTCGTGGAGAGAGTGGGTGGTTACATTAGCAGATGAAACAAGATTTCATTGCAAAATTTGCAATAAAACGTTGCTATGTGGCAAATCGGAAATTGAAAAGCATGAAGCATCTTTATCACACAGAAAGAAGCAAGAGTTTTCAAATAAATTAGAATGTTATGGAGTAGTAAGTGAAAATTCTTCTAATGTAACTGCCAATTCTTACAGTGTTGAACCTTGTGTAGCAAGTTCTTCTGCTTCAAAATTCACAAATTCCACGATTCCGGAAAGTGTTAGTTTCAAACAGAAAGTACAAGAAGCAGAGATTAGGATTAGTACATTTTTCGTAGAGCATAATTTACCATTCGCGATTTCATCAGAATTGATAGGACTTTTCCAAGATATGGAACCTTCGGTTTTAAAAGACGTTAGATTGAGCCACACTAAAATGGTCCTAGTTATAAATAACGTCGTATGTGCTGCTGAAACTGATCGCATGGCAAATATTTTGCGTAAGCAATCATTTTCAGTGTACGAAGACGAAACGACCGACAAGACTCTAGAAAAGCGGCTGTCATTAATGGTTCGATATGTGAAGCCAACGACAGTTTCTGTCAGGGTGGAATTGCTCCAGCTTATTAATGTAGATGCTTCGGATTGTTCTGCCTCTAAAATTTTTGATGCGTTCGAAAAAGCATTGTCGGGGCAGAAAATCCCTTTATCTAATATCTGTGTTTTAGCTTGTGATAATGCACAGGTGATGGTCGGCAATAGGTCCTCATTTAAAAAAAAATTAAAGGAAAAAAGTCCCCGTTTGATTGTTTTCCCGTGTGTCTCGCATTCGTCGGCAATTTCAGCAAAATATGCTTGTGCCACAATCCCAGACGTAGAGGATTTAATCAAAGATTTGCCAGCTTTTCTTAATGCTAGCTCCAAGCGAACGGCTATTTTCCGATCGATTGTTTTCGAATTAGGAAATGGCTATCGAAAAATTCCTAGTCATTCTGAAACTCGCTGGCTTGTCCGCTATCGATGCATAGATATTATAATAAAGAATTGGGAAGTTATTCTTCAGTATCTTATGGTCGTCGCATCTGAGAAGGTAGAGAAGGCCAAAGACTTGTTAGGAAAAATGCAGAATCCTTTGACACTCGCATATTTCCTATTCTTGAAATTTACTTTGAATAGGTTCAACGTATACAATGCGAAATTTCAAAGTCGCGAAACAATGGTTCAGGAACTCCAGCCAAACTCGGCTAAATTCTTCGTATGGATTCTTAGCAGTTATTTGAAAGAGGGTCTTCTTCAACCGAATTTATTCTTTCAAATCATTAGAAATGTTAACTTTGCAGATCCTAGTAATCAAAAGCCGCTTCAAGACATTGACGTTGGTAAGGAAACGCGAGAATATTTCCAGCAGCAACTTACAAACAAGCAATTGCAAATAGTAGAAGTTGATCTATTTTTTCGTAATTGCTTGAAATTTTATGTCACAGCAAGCGAAGAAATTCGCAATCGACTTCCTTTTGATGACATATTTTTGTCTTGCGTTGCTGTTTTCCGGCCTCAAGTAGCTTTCTATGCTGATCGAAGCGAAACTTTTCCTAGGGTCTGGAAAGTTTGTCAAGATTTAGGGTCGTTTGATAGAATAGGTGTACAAAAAGAGTGGGATTCTTTACTCAAAATCAGACAGGAACTCAAAGAAAAGTGGTCGAATTTATCTTTTGACGAAATGTGGTCTAGTATCGGTGTATCTTCGACGAGTACAGGAGAAAAACTTTTTCCAAATTTGACCTCAGTATTGAATCATGTTCGGAGTCTTCCTCATTCAAATGCTGAGGCGGAGCGAGGTTTCTCCATGCTCACGGACGCGAAAACTCCCAAAAGAAATCGCTTAGGAAACAGGACGGTCAACTCAATTTGTGTTACTCGATCAGCCCTAAAGGCGAGAGCTGAAACAGCCAGAACAACGAGCATCACTTCGAAGCATTTGCAATTAATGACCGAAAATCTATATGAGATGGCAGAAAGTGATAGGGAAAGTGGTTTGTCGCTCTTCACTCACGAAGGAGAGGATTAATTCTAATGGCCAAGGCATGGCGTTAATCAATTTCAAACCCCTTTCTTACTCACAAAATAATGACATCTTATTTCTTATATCAGAGATACGTTCTTTATTCCTTTCTTCGCGTGCCTCGGGTATGGAAATTGTTTAGTTTTAATTATTATTTTGTGAGTAAGAAAACATACTGAAATTGAGTAATATCACGCTTTGGGCATAAGTGAGAGGCAAGGGGACTCACAATAATCAAGCACCCCAAATCATCCCGAATTAATCAAACTTCTTCATTATTTGATTTAAAACAAAACATTTTTGTTCGACGTATACTGGCATTTGAAAGAGGCAAGCCTGAAGTACGGGCTACATTTGTAGCGTTTTTTACCACTTTGCTTCAGTTTTTTCCTTTTTTCTTTTTGCTTGAAAGCAAAAACCCTTTTCGTTTCGTAGGACGTGGACTAGGCCTACAGGGGATACCACGTAAAAAAACGAGCCTTAAACTCTACCTCCGTGGTGGTGTGGAAAGGAGTTCTATTTCAGAATATTTGGGATTCTCTAAGAATGAACCAGCTTTTTTATTTTAATATTTCAAATGTGTTTTCTTTCTTTTATGTTTAAGGCAAAAACTAGATCTAAAAAAAGCAAAAAAACCTATTTCTCTATTTGCGTCCAAGATTAGAGCAGAATCTATGCAACCGATTGTTAAAGGTTTTAAAAGTTTTCGCTTTAATTTAAAAAGCAAGTCTTCATAGTATTTTACTAAGTAATGAAAGTATGTCTACAATTGTTTTCTTGAATCCTACCCAAAGGTCAAACATGGTGCAAAAATGTCGTAAAATAAGAAAAATGTCTGAGTACATTGAAGAAGTTTTTCTAAATCGATATGTATCATATTCCAATAATATTTAGGAATATTTATTAAAATATTCATCTTCTAAACTTGTTTGATTAATGTACAGAGTACACTTTATATTTGAAATTTGTATACACTCTAAATCTGAATCAGTCAAATTTTCACTGATTGAATCAGTGATTTGCCTTTTCACTGAATCATCAGTGGAAACAATATTTTTCACTGCTAAATCAGTTACTTTTCACTGAAGTAATCAGTGAAATTTGACTGATTCACAGTAACCTGTTTTTAGTTATTTAAATCAGTCAAATTTCACTGATAATCAGTAGATTTTGACTGATTCATATTTGAAATTTGTACAGTTTTTAAAAAAATCCGAAACTTTTTGAATTTAGTAGTTTATTTATAAAATTTGAGAATGTTGTAGTTGATATTTCTATATAGAACTTTAAGCATTTATGGACATAAAATTTCATTTAAAGTTTCTTCTATCGGTATTCAAAACTTTCAACAATTTTGCAAGATCAGTCAAATGCAAAATTTGACAGAGTATTTAATCAAAATATTTACATTTATTTTTTAAATATTTTGAAAATAATTCGACTAAAATAATGATTAATAAGATTTTGTAACATTGTGGGAATATTGGAACGCTGCAAGATTAAATTTTGAGTACAATTTTCAATTAATGGATGTTTAAAGAATTGAGTGAAAGCATCAATTAAAAAATATTTTTACTTTATAAATTTGATTAAGTGCAGTAATAAGAAAATTTTGACTTTCTATAAAGCATTTCATTTATCTGATTAAAAGTCCGTGCATACGTCACTAAAACGTAAGATTAAAAAACTTTAAACTGCTCTTACCATCAATCTATGAATGTGGATTTTAAACCGTAATTTAATGTGTCTTATTTTTTTTGATAAAATATTTTTAACATAATTTTTTGCTTAAAGTAGCCGATTTACACGATTAAAAATTGGTCAACTTGTATATTTCAAAATTCTGTAATAAAAGTATTTTCATATTATGTTTTTGTATCCTATGCGTAGAATTTTAATTTTAAAATTGAGATTTCTCACAAAGAAGAAAGATTGTCTTGTTAAAGCAGTTTATTCCCATAAATTAAAAATCATTTACTTAATATTTCGATTCCAAACATTGAATATTTATTGACTTTGAATAAAACAGAAAAGAAATTTTTATGAAGTTTTAAAATCTTTTTACAATGTTACGAATTGGGCCGAATTTAGAATTACGAAATCTTTCATTAGAAAAAGAAAAAGTCACTCACATGAAATAAACTTCTGTAAGAATTATCAAGATTGAAGAGATGTTAAAATATTTGAAAAATAATGCAATTGTAAAATTGCAATTTATATCAATATTTGACAAATTTTTAGCTTTCTCAATCAAAGCATTATCCGGAAATTTTTAGTTCCTATAAAAAGATGGAATATTTATCAATTTCTTGAATGTTCATACATTAAAAAAATATCGAATTAGAGAATTATATGCAAAGTATTTTCCATTAAGAAGACATAAACATGACATAATTAGTTTTATATCTACATTTTCAGCTTACTTTTTTGTGGCTTAAGCACACATTTTGAATTCGAAATACAAAAATGCTCTACAGAGTTGAAGTATTTCCTGAATCAATTATTATTGATCCTGAATTCTATTGGAAAATTTGTTGTTTACTGTTCAAATCTTACTACGATTTCAGACGGACAGACAAATTAAGAACTACAAAATATTTCATCCAAAAGATTGCACTCCTCCATAAAATCTTGTCAAATTGTAACAAGATTTGAACACTTCGAACGAACATTTTTATGTAAAATTTAAAGTTGATTGATATTTATATGTTAATATGGAAATACCAATAAACACATATTTTAGCTTTTTAATTTATCTACTGCTATTAGACAATTTTCCATTTCCGTAGAGATTTTAAGTTTTGGAATGAAAAGTTTGTGCTAAGGCTACAAAAATGTGAGATGAAAATATTTCTAACATATAACTGAAAATATAAATTATGAACTTGAATTTTATGTTCATTTTATCTTGATAGAAAATATTGTTCTAATTGAAAAATTGTTAAATGTACAAAATTAGTAAGAAGTATATAAATTTGAATGGAAAATTATATATTGATTCAAATTTTATACATTTATTGTCACTAAATTTCACTGAAAGTTTATTTTTGAAGTGTTGAAATCCTCATGAAATTTTCCAAGATCATACTGATGTTTATTTCATGCAGACTTTCTTCTAGAAATTGAAGAAGAGTGTTATTTCTTGAACTATATACTTCGTAAATTCAAAATCGTCGTCTGCTTCGCGCCTCTTTTGCACGTACTCGAGAAAAATACAATTCTTAATTTCGACTCGATAAACGAAAGCGTGAAATCTAAAAATAACTTGAAAACTCAAGCATTGTAACGAAGTCCGTCTTCGTGCACCTTCGGCTTTACACGAAGCTGGTGACCGCAGCGTGTAGCAGAGCCGACACACTGACACGCCACGTTTGCATGTGTTTCTCCCAGATGGGAACGTGGTGGGGGCCGAAAAATCCCACGTTCTGGAGACACTGGTGTCACTGAGTCATATCATTCGCGCATGTCTACGTGTCGAGAGAGAAGTCTCGAGTGCTCTCCAAAACGACAATGTTTAAACGCTTGTACTGAATAAATAATTAATGATGGAATTTTTTTAGCTATACCATCTTAAAGAGCAAGTTCGAATCTACGAAAAACATTAAGAATCAGAAAGTCGATTTTTGGCCGCCTAGGGGTCTTTCTTCGGATCGCGTCACATATGATCTCTTATGTACAATATATCAATGATATTATTGAATCAAAACAATTCTTTTATAATAAAAGAATATAATATAGATGACATATTATACCTTATTCAGTTAAACATTGTGCTTTCTTGGTCCAAACCTTATGGATCTGTTCGCAAACCTCCTTTTTCAAGTAATTGGGACCCAAGCGTTGCTTATATCGTTTTCACTTATTATCTTCTGACATGTTAATTGTTATATTCCTTAAAAGACACAACTGTTTTACTTCTGTGCAAGACGGTATAGGAAAAAAATTTCATCGGACATTAATAGAAAGGATTTTATGGCTAGGATTCTAAATTTTTAATTTATTTTATTAAACTAGTTTATAACTGTAGTTCAGTATAAAAAGTACGAGATAACTCATTATGACTACATATTAATAAATGCAGAAAATTACACTCAGCCTCTCAGTATTATTCTTAATGACGAATTCTACGAATTAATAATTATAAAAATAAAACGTATTTTGAGGTTAGTAAGTAAAGCGGTGTTTTGTGAGCTTAAACGTATAATTAATTATTAATATAGATATCAAAATATCAAATTAGTTAAAATGTATATCACAAACCTGCATATCACAAACTATATTCACTTTGCAAAACCTTATATGTTTATACGTCAGAATTTTAAAAAAACGTGTATCACAAAATTACTGATAACATTTCTTGACGGCTGACACATGAATTTTGAATTCTGTTCACGAATGAAAGAGATTGATGCCAATCAGAGACGAGTATTTCAGATGCGCAGGCGTGGTCCTGAGGCTTTTCACTGGCCAACAAACTTTGAGACAGCGGGATTCGTTAAGGTGATTCATGCGACGCTTGCGCTCGTAGAAAAGATTAACTTCGGCTCAGTTCGGCATTCTTCGGGACTCTGGGAAAACAAACAAAAAACTCCGGCCGGCATTTTCACTTTCGTGAAATATAAATATATAAATATTTCGATCTTCTAAATTACACAAGAAATCAAAAGTACAATGTTAAAATCAATGGAACATACAAAGACCCAGTTATTCTCTATGTTGCAAGTAAGTTCAATTTATTTACTGGAATTACAAATTTGTTTTTCACACCTTCTTCTCATTAAAACATATGAAGAAGAAGCTTTGAGTAATGTGAGTGATGTGAGTAAAAGATATTGTCTACTGTTATAAAATAAAAAAATATTTTTAGGTTATAAGATTTAAAAAAGTCACTAATTTGAAGTTTTGGAACTGTTTTATTTCTGAACGGCGTTTAAAATAAAATAATGTCCTATATTTTTTTTAATTTAAGGTTTTTTTAAAATGTTGTAAATTTAAAAATTCTCAGGAGGGTTAGTTTTTTGGGGTCCAAGAATTGCCAAATTACTTACCCCGGAATCGTCTACTTGAAAGAGAGTTTTTTAAGTAAGAACCATTCAGATGAAACAATTTTTCTTGAAGATAAAAAAATGTCTTCGATTTATAGTAGATATTTTTTATCTCGTTTTTGATCTTTTCCAAAAATTGTATTCTTTAAATGGTTCTTGCGTCATAGGATTTGTTTCAAGTAAACGATTGTGGAGTAAAAAGTTTCAGACAGTTCTGATTTCATTGTTGCCAAAAGTAATCATTTTATTATTACGGGGCCGAAAAAGGTCTTATTTCAACCCTTCTTTTATACCTTCATAATAGAACAATTTTACTTTTTACTGTCTTCAAAATTCGACAAATGCAAAATAAATGCAAAATAATTTTGTTTTTTTGTAATTATAAATATTTAGGAGCACATAGGCGTTCCTTAATGCTTTTGATTCAGTTTTCAAAATTTTCAACTCGATATCTCATTTAGTATGGACGTGAGTTGTTGGAAAACAAATTTCGGTAACGTATTTTGTGGTTAGTGTGACATATCCTTAAGGAATCAATTATTTCATATTTTTAATTATCTTACACCATATTGTATGATGAAACTAATTGAACCATGTTTTTTAGACGAGAAGGACAAAACCAAATTTAAGTGACATATCCTTAAGGAATCAATTATTTCATATTTTTAATCATCTTACACCATATTGTATAATGAAACTAATTGAACCATGTTTTTTAGACGAGAAGGACAAAACCAAATTTAAGTAATTCAACGACTGCAGAACTGAAAGCAATGAAAGGAGAGGCTTTTCAGAAATCCCGTCGGGTAAAACTCTTTATCCTTACTAGTTTATAGTTTATTGCTTCCAAGTAATTTATTCGATCAAATTTTTACGTGACATATTTTATAGGGACGTCCAGCAAATTCCAAGAATCCACTAGAAATGCCTGTGAACAGGGTTTTGTCGGCCGCAAGCAAGCAAAATAAAAATGTAGTAACTACATTTGGACTACCCACACCGAGCGCAAAGACTCCTACGTCATCTGGGAAGCAAGTAATTAGTGATTTTTCATATTAGTTGTTAATAAATTAATAAAACTGCAGAAAGTATAATCACTCATTTTAAACTTTCAAATGATCAATAAAGGTAAGTCCATCTGAAAAAGAGGAAACTCAAAAAGCCTGCAGACCCTAAACAAACTAATTCATCTTCTATAAAACCAAGTATCGAGGACAAAAATAACTCTGCATGTGTGAGTAGACGAACCTTTATTTAAGTGTATTTTTATTCTGAATTCTATATCATGTATTCGCTTATTTTTTTAATATTAATTTTGCATCCTTTGTAAATCGATTACAAAATTTTGTACAGGACCATACTTGCCTTACAAAAATTAAATCTTTGAAGAATAAAATTGCAATTCAATCAAAGGAGCTGCAGGAAATGCAAGTCTATTTGGTGCAAAAAGACGAGGACATACTTCGCAAGACGAATGAAATAGAGGAATGTTTACGAACATCCGAGGCAAGAAAACTAATTATCTTAAAAAAAGAAAAGGAAATTAATGAAATAAGACTGCTAAATAGAGAATTGCAGGAAGTAACAATCGGAAATTTTTCTACCTTAAAAGGTATCTACAACTTCATTCATTAATTCATATCAATTGTTTGCTTAAGTAGTATGGATGTAAACTTTTCTTGCTGCAACTTCACAGGTATGCTTCAAGAGCAACTAGAAAAGATGTCCCATAATAAAGAAGACAATTACGGAGAGTACAAAACTGGAGATCGCGATGAGACTAACAGAATGGTAAAGCTTATCATATCATCATTGTGCACATTTTTTTCAACCATCTCATTTAAAAAATTTGAGATGTAGATTACACTTTGAAATTCATATCAATTAGAATGTTGGAAACATATTTTTCTTATTCGTTTTTTTTTTAAATTTAATTTTACTCTTTTATTTTCAGATTGATATGAGTCGAAGAGAATAGATTACCCAAGACACATTTCTGATAATAAACATATATTTGATTTTGAAGTCTTGCAAAAAGGCACGGTGACTGGCAAATGTAGCAATCGCAGCAAAAACGAAAATAACCCACTTTAGAGACTCGACGGAAAAAAATTTTTATGTTTAAAAGGAATGAAGATGTGAATTATATAATTATTTTTTAAAACGGGTTTTCTACAGAGTAAATTGAACCTAGAAAAAGCGTTGAATTAGAATTTCAAAGCCTTCAAAATAGAAAACTTGGTTTATTTTTAATTGAAAAATTAACTTTTACATAACACACTGAAAAAAAAATTCGACGATACAGACATAATTGTGGTTCCTTGACCTATATTATATTGGAAATTTACCGAAAACCAAGGTTTGCTTGTATTAGTTCAGCCTGTATGTGTATTCCAACCATATGAATTACTATTGCAGCAATATTTTTGATTAACTGTCAAATATTTTTTGTTGAATTACTTAAAAACATTCAGCTATATTCATATGGCTGATAAATCCCAAGCATTTCTTTCAGTGTATGTAAATATGAATCAGCGATGAGTATACCACTGATTACAATCGGCGTATATATGTGTACACTGATGAATCAGTTGAAATTTACTGATTTATCAGCGTATATACGCTGATTATAATCAGTGGTATTCTTATAGCCGATAATCAACGGAATATTCATTTGAGGAAGACATAAAATATTCCGAATCCATATGTTATGCGTCGGCTCTATTCAATAATTATTCTCGGCTCTAAATTCCAACGCAAGTGTGTTTTGAAATATGGAAATATATGGATATGGAAATATCAACTACGGACGTGACATGGAAGTGTTTTCAACGCTATCTAGCTTAATATCAGATACATATTCAATAAAAATTTCAATAATTCCAAATTAGGTGGTTGAGCTCGAAATTTTTGTCACTGCCTACATTATTGGAGGACCATTAGTCACGTATTAGATAGAAAGTTTAGTACGCATGCGCTAAATATATATATGCACTTCCTGTTTTTGCGATCATTTTTGCTTGCTGTACGCAGTGAAAATTGTTTCTATTAATATTTAAAAGGAAATAACGAGGCTTCATCAATTTTTTCCGAGTTAAAATGAATTCAAAGAAAATAAAAAATAAGGGAGCATGTATGCGGTGCATGTACGGTTTTTGTAAAAGTGGTAGTCGTACTAAAGCATATAGAGAACATGAACTCTTTTACTTCATACGATTTCCAAGACCATTTTTATAGTATAGAAAAGGACGTATTGAAAAGAAAGAATTAAAGAAACATTTTAAAGAATGCAATGATTGTTTAAAATGTAAAAATTGGGTCGAATCATGTGGTCGTTCAAATGATAAATTCAACTGTATTGATAAAGTTTCTTGGAGACATTATATATGTTCCTTACATTTTGTGGGTAAAAGTGGGGCGACTGACAAATTTACAGATCCTATCAAGTTTTCAGCAAAATTTTCAAAACCTATGGTAAGAAAACTGTTTACACAACAAATATTATTCATTGTGTATTACATTATCAAATTGCAAAGCTTCATTTCCTTTGATTTTTTAAAACTGGAGTTTATAAGTATGTAAAAAATATATATGTAAGGTATATTTCGGCTCAGTATATTTCGATTTACTATGATTCGTTCCAAAAACTTATGCATTGTATTTTGTGATTATCGTGCGTTTTTAAATATAAATAATATTTATATTTCTTTGCAGAAAGAAAAAAATAGTAAGAAGGAGTATCCAAGAAAAATATGAAAATAAGAAGAAAATTCATGAAAACCAAACGCAAAAAAATGACAAGGATTCCATTATTTTATTAACGCAAAACAATGTAAGTACATATATTTGAATAATTAAAGGAAGTACTGAAGCAATACTAATTTTCTTATAATACACATACATATTTTTTACTTACTGTAAGTTTCTAATAATGTAATATGTATATAATATTTTATAGAAAATTGTGAAAGCAACTATGGAGAACGTGAATGAGGAGCAGAATTTTCTTGATTGTTTCAAGGATTCAAGTATGGTTGATAAAGAAGTGCAAACGGACTGCACATCGTTTTTTCGCATGGGAATTGGTGCAGAAGCTTATAAAAGAATTAATATGCATAACAAAAACATTATATTCGTCTTTTCTGTAGGATGCTAATACCAGTGAACGCACACAGTAGTGATTTCCCTCGACAGTCTTTGAATCCTGGATATCAGTAACATGACCACTGTCAAAATACATCCGTCTTCGTCGTAAGAGTTTTGCTGTACTGTAGTCTGAATTTTCTACATTTAATTTATCTGCGGATATTGTTGCCTCACGAAAGTTTTTATGCCCTTCTAAAACACAAGTTTCAATTAAATGTTGATATATGCGGCCATAGGAGTAAATTTTTGGAATTTCTAGGCCTAAAAAACGATTCCACTGTGTTGGAAAATCTGGTGGCTTTGTAGGCAGCAGCGCAATAATATTGCCTCTCAATACATGCTCTTTTAAACTTAACCACGATCCTCCATCAATATTTGGATCTATGTCCGTTATTCCTTTTCTCATACATTCCTTCACTCTGTAATTACATTTTAAAATTAATATAACTGCTGACACTATTTTTTTCATATTATTTAAAGATATTTTTGTAATGTACTGTAACGTTTTTATTTTATATTTATAATAGTTTGAAATATTTTCTCCAATTCTCTTTTCATAATTCGCTACATATTCCGTTGAATACAGATCTTGAAATCCTGCCTTTTGCCTCAATTATTTATTCTAATGACAATAATATTAAAATTTCAGGATAAGAGAAACCTAGCCTATCAATCTATTTACGAGTTCCGCCTTTTTCCCAGTTGTTGATAGATCCCACGATATCTCGGTGAAAAAAGGAGATAGGGCATATTTGAAAAAACAGTTGGAAAGCTTATGAAATTCCACGCCTAGTGATGATCAACAAATATTTTTTTGACCTAAAAATAATACAGTACGTGAGGAGTTAAAAAAAAAATTCAAGATTTTCTCAAATTATCTACCTCAACTTCAACTTTTATTTTCCAAAATCTGAAAATTATACGACATAGAGTCTAAAATCTTATCTTTAATTTAAGCCAAGAAAACTTCAAAAATATTCATGGGTACCCGAGATACGATTAAAAATGTTCAATCGTATCTGAGTTGAATTTTAATCGACGATCACGGTTCTCGGCCGGTATGTTTCTCGCCTCCTTCGTTGAGGCAGGACCGAAATGGCCACGCACAAAAGTCGCACCTAAGTGGAGCCCTCTCATATGTATTTTTGATTCTGTTCATTAGTAATTTTTATTTCTAACTATTCTAAATTTAAAAAAATGTTTATTGTTATTTGTGATTATTAAAAATTATTTAAATCCAATATTATCCCCATATTAACGAATAGAACAATGATATGTAAACATTTTTTATTTCTTAAAATTCTTATAAACTAGAAAATTAATGAAAATTTTAATAGTCATTGTAAATATTAACTAAGGATGAAAGGAAAGGAAATAAAGGAAACACGTTCTTGGATCAAAAATACATATATAAGGGCTCCACTTAAGTGCCACTTTTGTGCGTGGCCTATTTTTTTTATTAGGTCTCACTCCTCACGTGCTGTATTATTTTCAGAAGGTTAAATAAATATTTGTTGAGCATCACTAGACGTGGAATTTCATAAGGTTTCCAACAGTTTTTTTAAAAATGCCCTATCTCTTTTTTTCACCGAGATATCGTGATTCAAAGTCAGCAGTGATTTTTAATAGCGCTCACAAGCACCGTGCGCACAATTTCCGATGGTAGCGTATACGCATGTTGAAATGACGAGGCTTCAAATTTTTAATATTTTTCATAATAAAACATGAAAATTTTTTTAAAAATATATAATATAAAAAATTTAACGTGTTTTGGGCGTCAATCAATCAACCGAGGGGGGATCACCCGAAGGATCACGAGGAGCGAGATGTCCATTCGCGCAGTCAGTAGTTGCCTAATTGTTATCAGCGTGTTCGGTGTCACTATTCCTTCTGCCAAAAATAGTTGTCCGTCCGTTTCGTGGTTCGCTTATCTACGAGAAATTGTAAGCTAATTAAGTGTTTTAATATTTTAAGTGCATGTGCAATGTGATGCATTGTACGTACATCCTTAACTCCACAAATTCTTTAGCGTAGGCATGACAGAAAAGTTCTATAAATTTCTTTGAATGCTTTCTGCACAGAAGGCAATGAGGGGCATCGTAAGATTATGAAAAACTTTGCTCCTATAGCAGAGAGATGTTATATTAGCCTCTAAATAATTGCGTAGATCCTCAAACAGCTGCAGCAGTACACTGCTGTTGGAGAAATTCCCTCCGCACGCAGTGCATCCTTGAAGTTCAGTGCTTCAAAATTTTCCTCAGAAATCGTGATATATAAGTGGCATTATCACAGCTGTATGCAACATCTTCAGAAATAAGAACGTAGGTGTTGTCAGTAGCTTCATCATCTTTCGCTGAAACTTCTTTGGCGTTTTGAACGAAGCTTTGAAGATAACAGAGTGGTTCATCTTTGTTTTCCTGACAATTCCCTTTAACGGTATCAGCAGACGTTAGATCATTAATTAACACGGACTTGTAAGATGACTCGATGTATTGTAGTCAGATTGATATTTTGCCTCCCATGAATTTTAATCAAGCCAACAAAATTCCCGATCGGATCTTGATTTACACTTCGCGGCGATAATTTTATTTACAGATAATCTTCTTAATCTGTTGTGTAGTCGCTGTTATCCGCTGAATGTGGTACCCCCATTTCATAATGAAAACACTAATACTGGTTTTCCTGTCCTATGATCAATGAGCCTGATATTTTCCTTGAAGCATTTTCGCATTTCACTCCAGAAGCCCGCGTCAATTGAATTTGTAATAACAGCTGTTCAAAGATCATTTCTGCCTCTTTTGTCCATGTTTTTGTAACCCTCAATAAAGTCGAATGAGTGATTGGAGATTTTCATAACTCCAGATGTGTCTGTGCCTCCCTTGTGTGAAATAACTTTTATGCCTACAGTTGTCATAATCCTTTCTGTAAAAGCAAATAATATTTTTTCGTGCATACACAAAATATCACAAGTAAGAAATAGTTTCTTCTGTAAACCTTTTCTCGGCGTCCTCTCCTACCCTTCCTTCAGTGAGCGGCCTCAGTCGCAGCCACTTACAAGAATTTTTCAAAAAGCAATGTACATTCTGTCAAAAAAGTACCGGGGATTGGTCAATAAAACACAAATTATTTATTCTTCATGAAAATTTATTTTAACGCCTTCAAAGTAGGCCCCTCCCAAAATAATACACTTATGCCAACGAATAATCCGATCATCAAAACATTTTTTAAACGCGTTTTCCGTAATCGACTTCAGTTCTCACCGCGAATTCTCTTTTATGTCTTCTATCGACTGAAAACGGATGCCTTGAAGTGGTACGATGATAGCCTTGTGAGATGGTTCGTTATCGTGGTGCAAAATCCATGAATTTCATGCCCGAAAATCGCTTAAAATGGTACGAATTGATTCGTGAGACACAGAAGGGTCAGCAGCTATCTCTCTTAAACTTAAATGACGATTTTCAGTCACCATTTCCTTCACTTCAGCGATGTCAACTTCAGTTGAAGTCGTTGATGGAAGACCAGAGCGAAACAAATCTTCCACCACATCTCGACCACTTTTGTATGCACTGTACCACTCATATGCACGTGTTTTTTATGAAGTCGAATCACCGTAAGCCTTCTGTAACATTTTCAGCGATTCCGCACACGATCATTGGAAAAATCGCGAAACACACTTGAGATCAACTGAAAACATCGAGCACTGTGAAAAAACTAAATGACAGATCGCGCTCGAACTCAACGTCAGTATAGAGAACACTGGTGCCAACTTAGCTTCAAAAAGGTTTTTGAGAATCTCTTTAAGCAGGCTTTTTCAATGATCAATTCCCGCTACATTTTTCATAAAATGTTAACCATATTTTAATGGCATTTAGGGATATTTATCACAATATTGGTAGTTTGAATTTCTTAAAATAATGTACAGACTAGTCACCATATAAAATTTTACAACTTTTTAGTATCCAGAATAAAATTTCCATGAATATCTTCATTAATTAGCTAAAAACTAAGGCTTACCTTTAAAATAAGATTAAATTTTTTTTAAATGTTAGTTGTTCTTATATATTAATATTTTTCAAAACGATCAAAATTTGACGTTTTTTACAATAAACTTATACGAAATTAATATTTGGTCTTTAACTTAGGCTAATTAAATGCAAACATTTAATTTCCATTGTGTAATTATGTCATAACTTCCATGCCTGTGTAAATGAAGCGTTTGATTTTTTTAAATTAAAAAAATTACATCTACGAGGCGTATCCGAAAAGTATCCGATCTGCGTTCATATCTCCGCGCTGGTGCTATTCTTCGTCATCCGGACCGTGGCATCCTTCGAAGTAGTCCCCATGTGATTGAACCACGCTCCCAGCAGTGCTTCCACATCTTAAAGCAGTCCTCGAACGCAGATTTTGGAATGGCCTACAGCTCACGCGTCGCATTACTCTGAATCGTCTTGATGTCACGAACCGCTTTCCTTTGACTGCCATTTTCAATTTTGGTAACATCTAAAAGTCGCAGGGAGCTATATCGGGACTGTATGGAGGCTGGCGAAGCTGTACAATCTTGCGTTTCGCCAAAAATTGCTGCACAAGTTTCGATGAATGCGCTGGCGCGTTATCGTGATGAAGAAACCAGTCACCGCACACACGCAAGTCATTCCTAAAATCTTGTTCAAAATATCCCAAACAGTAATTTTTGGTATTCCGAGATCATTTTCTAGTTCACTAACAGTCAATCGACGATCACCTTCAATCGCAAGTCACACACGCTCGATGGTTTCCGGTGTTGTTGTCAGCGAAGGTTGACCAGAACGAGGGTCACAGTCAACAGATGTGCGACCATTTTTAAACCCACTGTACCACTCCTTTATCTATGTTATGCCCATAATTTCGTCCACAAAAGCCTTCTGTATCATTTCAATTGTCTCCGTACAACTCTTGCCGAGATTGAAGCAAAACTTGATGCAAATTCGTTGATTTGTTCTTTCTGTCATTTTCACATGTAAACAAATGCGACGAACGGAAAAAGCACGTTGGACATAAACACACGCTGCGCGCGATCCAAGGCGTCCGGCCGGTAACTACGGCATTCAGGGAGTTCGTGAGGGACTACTGGTTACGCTCATACACCGCAGAGAACCATCGAGCGCTCTGACGCAAAGATATAAACGCAAGTCGGATACTTTTCGGACACACCTCGTATAATTGCATACGAAATAACACTTCAAAATTTCTCTGGAATCAAGCAAAATTGAAGAATATTTCTTTGGAATGTAATACTTTGAAAAAACTTTTTAAAAATGTAACATTTTTTACGTGACGATTTCAGTATATAAATGTGAATAATAAGTATCAATATTTATAAATAAAATAAATTATATCTTATTTTGTATATGAAATCACACCTTGAAATTTCTTCAGTATGAAGCAAAATTGACAAATATATTTGTAATACATATCATAGTAATAAAAAATTTTGAAAAAACTTTCAAAATACGTAACATGTTTACATGACAATTTAATGATATGGGTATAACAGGAGGGTTTGAATATATGAATAACACAAAAAGCATACCTGAATTCTTAATACCCAAAATTGCATTAAAAATTTCTTTGGTATGAAACAAAATTGGAAAAACACTTGTTTTGAATAAAACACCCTAAACATTTTTTGGAATAGGTTACATATTTTACTTTGTAACGAACTGTAAATAGCCACTGCTCCGCAGTGATCCCAGAACGTGGGAGCTGGCGGCACCCACCACGCTCCCATGTGGGAGCACAACAATCAAGCGCGCCATGCCGGTGTGCCCCTACGTCCTCACTTCGATTTCACGCTGTCGGCTGCTGAGCCAAGAAGGAAATTATGTTTCTGTCGACTTCGTGTCAAAGTGGCGCAAAGCAGACGACAAATGAGTACCTAACCATTTTATTTTAAATTTTAGGATGATTTAAGGGGTCTTCTGGTTCGCCGTCTGATTTTCACACGCATTTTCAAGAATTTATTGCAAGCAAACCACAAAAGATAATGACATAAATTTTTTTCTATTGAATAAAGCATTTAAATGTCTTCCTTATATATTATTTTGAGTTTATTGTCTTGTCACTCTTGACGTCAGGATGTCCTTGACCGGAACCTTGAAAAAACCCTGTGCCAAAGATTGAGCCTGTTCTGGTGGTCTGAAACAAAAAACACAAATGCAATTTCATTTGTTATTTCATTGACTATCGTTGTCTGCTCCATTAGCTCAGAAGTCCTTTTATTTTCGTTTTTATAGCTCCTCAAACATGAAAAAATTGACTCTTTTTAGAAAAATGGCTGCCATATTTATAAATTGTTATATTTCTAAACAATTGATCAGACAACTATATTCAATGAAATAACAACTAAAGTTGTAATTGTGTTTTTTGTTTCAGACCACCAGAACAGGCTCAATCGTCGGCACAGGAATTTTTCAAGCTTCCGGTCAAGGTCATCCTGACGTCACGAGTGACAAGACCATAAACTCAAAATAATATATAAGGAAGACATTGAAATGCTTTATTCAATAGAAAAAAATTTATGTCATTATCTTTTGTGGTTTGCTTGCAATAAATTCTTGAAAATGCGTGTAAAAATCAGACGGCGAACCAGAAGACCCCCTTAAATACTTAAAAAATAATTTTCTATTGAAATTTAAAGTCAACAAATTTTCAAAGTTGTGAAACAAAATATCAATGTTAATATTTTTTAGCTATGCAAATCAAATAATTCAATTAGAAAATTATGTAGAGAATATTATATATTAAGGAATGATAAAATATGATATTGGAGTTTAAAAAATAAAATATTAAAATAATTGAGCAATACATTAATTATATCTAATTTTATATTCAAAATTATACAGTAGAGTTTCTTCTCTGGTATAAGGCAACATTGAAAAAAATTTCATTCAAATAAAATACTCTGAAAACTTGTTGAAATACGTAATATTATTCACATATGAATTTCATTTTAAAAAATGTGAATAAAAGGTCTCAGTATTCAAAAAACCAAAATTACATCTAAATTGTATAGGAAATTACACTTTACGATTTCTCTTATATAAAATACAAATATAAAATATTTATTTCGAATAAAATAGTTTAAAAAAATGTTATAATACGTGAATCAACTATATCAATTAAAAAATTAAGTGGAAAATATTTTATTTAATAAATATAAGAAATAAGAAATTGAGGTTGAAAATCTACATTCCTAATTACATGGTGATAGTAGGTAAAAATGTTCTCATATTACGTTTTAGTGGCTTATATGCATAAACTTTTCAATGAAAAAAAGAAATGCTTTACACAAAGGCAAATTTTTCTAATTGATGCAGTTAATCAAATTCATAAACCCGAAACGTGTTTTAATTAATATCTTGATTTAAATCTTCAAAGATTTATTGATTTCAAATTTTACTGGAAATTTTCCAAGAATTTCACATAATCTCAAAAATGTTTATATTAGGCGAATGTTTTTTAAATATCAATAAAATTCCATAGTCAATAAATGTGTCACGTCCTGCGACCATCGCTATTTATTTATTCATAATATCAAAATTTGTAAAACTAATAAAATATTTCAACATAAAACAGGCGTAAGCAACGCTTTTAAGGGGCTATACCAGTGTGAGAGCTTAAAATTTAAGTGGTTTTTGGGAATTTTTTTAAAGATAACTATTAAACTAAATATTTCTGAAAATTAACAATGTATTTAGATATATTTGATGAATATTACATTTAATTTTTATTAAAAATATTGAAAATTAAGCGAGTTATGCGCCGTCTTCGGAAACGCGAAAAAAAAAAGTTCCCCCACTGCGGCCACGATTCTGGTCGATTGAGTAACTGAAATGGAAAAAAAGGCATTAAACTAGAAGGTATTTTCTATACAGTGAACTAGGATTTTTGAAAAATTCCAAAATCGAACAAAATGGCGTCAATATGAAGAAAACAGTCTATATTTTGATTAAAAAATGGTCGGTTTTTTATCTGCTAAAATTTCAATTTTCATCCGATTAAAAATATCCTAGTTCGCTGTATGGCAAATATAGTCAAGAGTAGTCAGTTAAAATTTCAAGTCAATCGGATAATTAGTCTTCGAGTTAGAATGGCCGCAAATTGGAAAAATCTCATTTTGAGAAAAACGCGTTTAAAGATTTACGTATCGATTTTACGCTAGCGAGCGGTTCCTCTTTGAAAAACTGCCATTCAAAAAATATTATAGATACGACTTTGAAATTTGCACAAAATATTCTTAAAATTGCAAACTGTCGAATAAGCAAAAAAAAAAAATCAATTTTTTGAAAGTGTCACACTGGTATAGCCCCTTAAAAAGTATTGATTAGACGAAAATTGAATGTAAGAAAGTAAAATTGTAATAGGGAGAGAGATAATATTGAATTTATAAATAGAAAACATGGTTAACCCTTAAGTACGTGTGAACGATGGAACTACATCGGAATTTTCTAAGTACACAAGAATATTGACCGTCGCAGCAAAGGATAGAAATTAGAAAATGAATCGACTCAAGAAAGAGGAACGTCTGAGAAACCAGAATAAGAAAACTAAGTCTCTCCTTTTTCTTCAATACACATAATTGCCGGCCAAAGGAAAAGAGGCCAGCTCAGCCACGTGCCAAAGTCAGGGTAAAATCATAGGAATATTATCGGAATACCAGGGCAAATTAAACTTGGGGCAGTATAGACTCAAAATAAAACCCATTAGTCAGCACCTAGAAGTTCCATGTCAGTATCGATCGAAAAATGGCGAACATAGCCATTATCGAATGAAACATGTCCATAAAAGAACTTGCGAATCCGCGAATCCTCAGTTACCGTCGGACCATCTTGAACTACGGAACTCTCCAGGACGTGCAAACCTAATGGAAAGGTGGTGGACCGTTAGCAACTAGCGCCGCGTACAGCACTGCGCATGAACTACCATTATGTGTGCACGTGTTAGTGCATATACATGCATACGTAGGTTCTTTAAATGTGTTACAAAGAATATATTCAAATAAAATTAAAAGTAAATTGAAGATTTAGCGCAAAATTGTGAAAATTTAATTCAAGAGTGAGAAGTTATATTGATATCAACTCACTCTTTAATTACATTTTCACAATTTTGCCTTAAATCATGGTTTTCTCGTCATAAATAAAAATCAAAAATATCTGTAATTTGTATTTTTATTTTCAGAAAATATAGTTGCTTAGCACATTTTGCGTTGATTTTTGTACTACAAGATAATCGAACACTTTGTGGGGTCGAGATAGCTCTCTTCGGTGTTGTGTGAAAGTCTTCTGCAAGTACATCCTTGCTGCTTCCTGCTTCTGGGATATCTTCTGATTCTTTTTTCTGGAATATAGATTAAAAGCATTTAATTTCTATGAATATTTGAAATTTATTTCGTAGGTATTTTATAAAATAAATAAAAATAAATTTTATAAAATAAAACTCCAGTCACATGTTTCGCGAAATTGTGGTGGGAATTTCTGACATTGTGGAATTTGTATGGGCAATTCTCAGCTATTTTTTCATAAATAATCCTTTCTAATTTTATACTATATATGTACTTGCATCTATATCTTCAGTAACATTTAGACAGAAGTACACTGCCGGTCGAAATTATTTGTTCACTTGTTGTTTCAGCTATTCCTAAAGTGTCTTAATTTTTATAATAACAAGTTGAAATTTTTTTCCCTATCATAAAATAAAAGTTAATAAAATTTTGCAAATAACAAATAAAACAAAATAAAAAATAATAAAATAAACTAAATAACAAAATTGAAGAAATTTTTTTTTTTCACAGAAAAATTTCTTCAATTTATATTGGAAAATCTAGTTTTAAATAACGTTGGATTAATTCTGAATCATAGGTTGATAAGGTCGATATAGTAGAGTTCCGTTGTCACGTACAGTGATACACTCTTCTAATGATCGACATAATCGACTGAAATGATTTAGAAAAATCAGAAAACATAACAAAATGTTAACTTTATAAAAAAATATTTCAAAAAACTTGAAATTTCAATCATTCTGAAAAATATTAACAACTCTGAAATTAATTAAGATTTTTAAAAGTTTTTTGTCTCATTTAAATGGTAGGTTTTCATAGTATTTTGCTAACTAATCAAGATATTTTCAGATTTTTTTCCTGGATTCTACCCGGCGTCAAAAATGATACAAAAAGGTCATAAAATTTTAAAAATGTGTAGCCACTTACAAGAAATTTTTAAAAACCAATGTGTATCATATTTTAATAAAATTTATAGATTACTGTCTTCATTTGAAAATTTTCGACATGTTTGTACCATGTTTGACCCCAGGGTAGAATCCAAAAGAAAAATTCTAAAAATATCTTGATAAGTTAACAAACTTGGGCTCACTAGATGCAAAATTTAAATAATTATAAAAATTAAGACACTTTAAGAATAGCTAACACAGCAGGTGAATAAATAATTTTGACCGGTAGTGTATATACTACTTTTTTAGTTTGGTATCTCAAAATTACGTGCTAAAATTTTATTGTCATTCCTAAGGAAGTTTTAGATACTTCATCGAAGTTTCTTGTACTGTTTTATGTAAATTTTCTTACGATTTTTACATTTTTTCACATTTTCAAAGTTTACTTCGAAATAGGGCTCATATATGTAATATTTTATTTATTGCACTTAAAATTTTAGAAATAAAGATCACTAATGAGGACTCTGATCAGAGTCGAAAAGTTTGAAATTATATACAATATCGTATGAAATTAAAAATATTGTTACTTACGTGTGCAAACTGCACGCTACTTTCTTCAAAGTCTCGTGTGCCTTCTGCAGGTTTTTCTACTTCGGGAATAAAAATTTTGAAGTCTGATGGGGAAGAAACACTCGCCGGTTTAATGTTCACATCACTTCCACTCTACACATCACTACACGACGGTAAATTTAACGTCGGAAAAATGTCGATGACAAATAAAAAATTGTCTTTCTAGTACTTCGAGATATCCTAACCTCGACAAGTAGGGATTTGAGCATGCTTCTATCCATCGTTGTCCGGCATTTTCTTTCTTCGGAAACCGATGAATTGATACATTGTTCTTCCGACCCCTTTTGGAGGTATACCCACTCACAGCACATTGAATTCCGTACTTCGAATTCATTTTAAATGATTATAAAGCGCGATCGCGTACGAATTGTGGATACTTGTATACAACAATGGGGGAACTCATACGAAGCCGTTCCCTTTGCCGCACTCCGCCCGCTTCCGACAACTAGCGCCGCGTACACCACCGCACATGAACTATCCTACGGAGACACCCAATACATTAGAGGTCGACCTGCCCTGGAACTCTCCAAGTTGCCCTGACTATGTGTTGCTTCAGGCGAAGTGAGCTATTTTGCAACGGGACAGTGGGTAGCGTGCCGAGTCATGTGCTAATGGATAGGTGCGCCCATGGTTGGTCCTCAGCGCCAATCTCAGATAGCGCTAAGCGCGCCTCTCCCTAAAGATAATGACCAGACCATTGACGAACTGCCGAAACATCCAAACGAGAATTTATGGCGGACGTGTACCCCCAGGGAAACCGGGCTACATGTTTTAATTGTAAACCACTGATTGATTTACATAAAGATACTTGTATTGTTTTAAGAGATAAATAGACGACAACCGGTGCATACACATTCAATTCGCACACTGACACCGGCTCACCAACTGTTTTTTAAATTTAATTATATTTAAATTTTATAAATATAATGTCTGTCCTTGAACTCTACTAAAGGCGACTTCAAGCGCAACGTCCAAGCATTTGGTGCGCGAAATTTTTAAAATATAATTAAACATTGGAAAATGCAAATTTGTCAAATAAATGTATTGAATAATAAAATTAATGACATTACATATGCTAATGTATCAAAGTTGCACGAATATTGTGATAAGTCTGACGGAAAATCATCAATAATAGTATATTATGTGCCTAGGCGCATAATGAGGGTTATTACGCGACAATGCTCGCAGGAGATCGAAGTCGACGCGCGACCAATCCTGCGAGCATTTTAAGCGAGTCTCGTAATTACCCGAATTGTGTGCATTGGCGCATATTCTATTTTATGTGACTTTGGCGCATTTACGAGTTTTTCTGCGTACACTCGAATCCAGTCTGCATCTGATACGGTGACAGGTTGCGAGATACGTACGTAAATCGTGATACAAATTTTTGTTCGGTCATTCACATAAACAAAAATACTATTTTGTAGGATTTGTCATGACGCATATTTTATCGCAATACAATTTTTATGCAGCCTCAATAGTTTTTTAGGTAAAAATTAAAAACACTCAATTTTTCGTCATCAAAAGTGATCGAAAATCAGATTATTCAAAACATAAATTGCTATTACTGGGTCAATTTTTGACGGAATCGTTTGTTTTTTCTATCATTAGACGTGGAATACTTTGGCCGAGCCAATGTATTAAATGAAATATGTCGAAACATTTTTCTTTAAATAATATTTTAATGTAAATAAAAAACCATGTTTTTGTGATTGTCCCGGTAGAAAGTCTGTAATAAATTTTCGATTTCGGAAAACTTCCAGCGACAAAGTTGTTCCTTACCGTTAGAAGAAGTTTTCTGGAAATTTTCAGAAATATTTGTTCATTATGGCGGATTTGGCAGCGATGTATTTCGAAAGTCGCTCCACCGTGTTTCGCATTTTTAGCTGTCTCGTGTCAAATGCGTAATTTTCTATTACCGAAGATTCGATTGGAAGATTCTGCGTATACTAGATTGGATTCGAGTGTACGCAGAAAAACTTGTAAATGCGACGAAGTCACATAAAATAGAATATGCGCCAATGCACACAATTCGGGTAATTACGAGACCCGCTTAAAATGCTCGCAGGACTAATCTCGCCTCGGCTTCGATCTCCTGCGAGCATTGTCGCTCGTCGCGTAATAACCCTCATTATGTGCCTTGGCGCATAGCGTACATACTATTACTTTATCGACTACGGTAAGAAATCATTGAACTTTTTCACTAGCTAAATGAATAAAGTAAATTATATTAATCTTTCATAGAGAAATGTTTTCAAAATAATAAAGAATACTTTGATGAAAAATAAAAAGATTGTAATTTATAAATTCTAAAATCAATAAATCCAACTTGCACTTTTTATTATAACAGATGATATTGAAAAATTAATAACATTGTAAAAAAGTGACTACTATGGGATAAGGCGCATTCGAATTTAAAACAGTAACGCGCATAACAACAAGTAGGGTATCGAGGGGTTCCTTCCCCCCCAAACCCCTCTCGCTTTCGCTCACCAGTTCTGGCCGCTTTTCCTTAATTTCTTTGTCGAATTACATTAGCTGTCGACAGTAGACATTCGAATTGATAGTTTGGTTTCTCGGGAGCAGCTCAAAATAAACAATACCTTTGAAATCCCACCAAACACTCAGAATAACCTTTTTTTGATGAATATAGGCTTTTGATGTCGATTGTACAGGCTCATCTCCCTTGCTCTATGATCTTTTTCGTTTGACGTTATCGTAAAAAATCCATTTTTCATCCCCCGTTATGATTCGCTTTAAAAATGGATCGGTTTCGTTAGGTTTCAGCAGTGCATCCCAAATGAAAATTCGTTTGGTGATTTCAATTTTGTTCAATCGGTGAGGAACCCAAATATCGAGCTTATTAACGTAATCAAGTTGTTTTAAATGCCTTTAAACGCATGTATGTGATATGTTAAGCTTCTCTGCGATCTCTCGTGTCGTACTACGCTGGTTATTTTCTATCATTGCTTTTATTTTGTCGTCATCTATTTCAGTTGGGCGTCCAGAGCGTGGTGCATCTTTGAGGTCAAAATCTCCGGAACGAAAACGACCAAACCAGTTCTGACACTGGCGTTCTGTTGATGATTTTTCACCATAAACATCATAAATCTTTTTCCGAGCTTGAACTGCGTTTTTACCTTTTCGTAAATAATAAACTAAAATGCATGTACTTGCAGTTTTGAACGTTCATTGAACGATGAAAAAAAGTTTCTTCAAAACCAAAACTTTGGGTATTTATAGAATCAGGGTGCCTCAAAAATACGAAAGTTAACAAAAAATTTTACAGTTTTTAATTCCAGGGATAGAAAACATCCCTTAATGAATTGAAAAAAGTAAAAATTGCTATTTTGTCCCCCGCATGTTCGCTTAGAGTAAAAATTTCATGTTGCTATAAATGGGTCTTCTAATGCCCGAAAGATTGAAACCTTCAAAAAATAGGGGACGAAATTGGATAAACTGCCCTTATCAAAAATAGACCCAATAAAGTGACAAAATTGCTATTGCTTCCCAAGCATGTTCGCTTAGATAAAAATTTCATGTTGTTTTGAATAGCCCTAGTCATGCCCAAAAGATCGACGGCTTCAAAAAATAGGAGACGAAATGAAGTGAACCACCCTTATTAAAAAAAGACCCGGAAAAGTGACAAAATTGCTATTTCTTCTCAAGCACGTTCGCTTAGATAAAAATTTCGGGTTGTTTTGAATAGCCCTAGTGATTCCCGAAAGATTGATCCCTTAAAAAAATATGGGACGAAATCAGAAGAATCACCCTTATCAAAAAAAGACCCAAAAAAGTGACAAAATTGCTATTTCTTTCCAAGCATGTTCGTTTAGAGCAAAAGTTCATGTTGCTATAAATGGGTCTTTTAATGCCCGACGGATTGGCACCTTCAAAAAATAGGCGACGAAATTAGACAAACCACCCTTATCAAATAAAGACTAAATATAGTGGATACATTTGTACTTCGGGGTGGACTTCCTGCATACATTTCTGTAATTTTCTAATAAGTTGCAGGATTTAAAAAATCTAATTTCTTCCAAATGTCTAAAAATAGGAAAAAACTTCATAGACTATTTTTAAGTGAACTATTTCTTATTCTAACGTTCATTTTGTATCTCACATATTATGGTTAAAAAATGGAGATTTTTATTTTACAATATTTAAAATCAAAACCAAATGTGTTTCTTATCAAAAAATGTCTTACTGTGAATTCGTAGACCTCATTCAGGCTAATATTTTTCTTTTTGAATGTTATTTTCGTATGTCAAATATTTTGCTTAAATAAAGGATTTTTTGCAATCCAAATGGAAAACATACGTTTTTTCAGAAAGTATGTCAGACAAAATTTGTAAATCCTACACTGAGAGACTTTATATTATAGTTAATCATAAAAAGGAATTATATTTTAGTATGATATCGTTTCAAACTGAGGCAAACAGGGTTCACGTATCAGAAATTAATGTAGTGGTTTTCAAGCGGCGAAGTTAATATTTTCATTTGAATAAATGGACTATGATCTACTAACTTTCTTAAAACATACCGGAATTCGAAATTCACTATATCAAATTTGCGAAGAGAAACAAAGAATATGTGAATCGGGTAACCACTGTATGAAAAATCACTCACTCCACCAAAAGGTTTGACCTTCAGAAGTGATGGCTTGGAATTAAGTACTCTTATGTCTTTTTCTAACGCGTGTAAAACAAAAGGAAAATTGAGCGACGAGCTTTGGCAATGAAAAGAAGGGAGGTTTCAGTGCAATCACACACATAAATATTATTATTATAAAGTTTTAAAGTGACATGCTTGATAACATGTCTAGTATTATATTGACCCAAATTCATAGAATTTTTGTTAATTTCTTGTTATTTCAAATAATATTGAGTAAAATTTTATATAATATAGATATTATAATAAGCTTGCAAATTCAGTGTTAAATGGATTGTCCGTGAAGCTGATATATAAATTCGTTTTCTTGAAAAATACATGCCTGCGTCCACTCATGAAAATCACCATAGACGTCTCGAAATTCTTTACTAGGTATAGGACAAGAGTCTTCTTCAAGGAGGAAAAAAACCTCTCAAGATTGCTTATATAAAAAAAAAAAAAATTCGGTCAGCAAAGCCACATGTCTCGAGTCAGTTTTTAAAACAGTTCAGATCATTCTGTGAGAGACTCCGGTAACAAAGTCTTCACTGCAAAGTTTTCAAAAATGTAAACTATGTTCGCGTTTTGCCATTGATAACCAATTTGTCATCCTTCTTAAATAATAAAATTTTCTAAAAAATCCCGGTCAGTTCGTGTGCAAATTTTTTTATGTTTTTTCATTTATCCGGTTTTTTATTCACAGTGAACTCTAAGTATTTTTTCAATTCATGACGCTGCATACTGGACTACTTCATTTTGAATTTCAAGCTACACAGAGAGAAATTCCTGGTTACAGTAACCTGATGAATACTGTTAAATTTGTCTTTGACCACATTTTCAGGTCAGAACTGAGTTTGGAAGAGTTGTACTGGTGTCCAATTTTTCTGGTTACAGGAACCAGAATTATTAATCACAGTGACCTGTGAGTTAGTCAAAGCGTTAAATGATTCTTTTTTTCTGGTTCCAATAACCACATTTTCTATTTACGAAAACCATATTTTCTGGTTTCAATAACCTTAAATTAGCTTGTTCGTGTGTGTTATAGATTATCAAATAAATATTTTATAATTAAAAATATAATTATTAAAAAACATTCCATTAAATTTTGTATAATAATTTTTATAGAATAAATGTAGTTTAAAATACTTATTTTTTTATTCAAGAAACTCATACTACTTATTTCACTATATGTTTTACAACGGAAAAGAATAATTGTGATGCCAACATAATACAACGTAGATTTAGAGATGAAGGAAGAAATTGATAAAATTCTTGAAAAGGTGATGATACATGCTTCATAGTATTTTTTTTGTGCCAGAATTATTCTCTCCCGTTGTAGAAAATGTAGTGAAATAAGCAGTATGATTTTACATTGATACAAAACAACCATTGACAACTGAACTTAATATGAAGTTAGCTGCAGACTAGCGCGTGATAAATCGAGATAAATCGAACCTTACTGCCTCGAAGCCACTACAATTTTCAGGTTCCTGTAACCAGAAATCTTTAACAAATATAACTTGAAATTGTGCTTAAAGACATTTTTAACTGCGACGTGTGGTTACTGTAATCAGAAATAGGAAATTGTATTGAATCGGGTTATTGCAACCAGTTTTCAGGTTATTGTTACGGGATCGTTTGTCACCCAGACTGTGCTTTGTAGTACTGGTGACCATATACAATTCAACCAGATTTTTCTGGTTAATTTAACCACGACTTATTTCTCTCTGTGTATGAGATAAGTTTTTGAATTCTATGATAATTCTTAATTTAATTATTTCCTATATTCTAATGTTCTACAGAAATTTTGAATTAATCTTTGAATTTATGGCACTGAAGAGGGCCCCCATATGTGGCCGCAACGTTTGCCTTTCTTTCTTTTTGTGCAGTTTTACATCTAATAGTGACATTTTTAATCAAATAAAATAAAATGAAACTGACCCTATGCCAAAATAACAAGAAATTAACAAAAATTATTATTATACCTTATTTATATTTACATCAGTGACTCCAGAACGTGGGATTTTTCGGCCCCCACCACGTTCCCATCTGGGAGAAACATATGCAAACGTGGTGGAAGGTCTGCCTGGATCAGCATGCATCTGGCCATTTCCACTAAGGTGCGATTCCTCCTCTCTGCCACTCCATTCTGTTGCGGCGTGTGTGCAACCGATAGTCTTCTTTTTATTCCGCAAAATCCTAAATAGTCGTCGAATTCCTTGTTGCAATATTCCGTCCCGTTATCGGACTGCAAGTTTTTGATTTTTCTTTCGGTCTGGTTTTCGACTAGAGCTTTATATTTCTTAAAAGCTGATAGAGCGTCGCTTTTGTGTTTTAGAAAATATACCTCTCCCCAACCAGTACAATCGTCGATAAATGTGGCAAAATATTTTGCCCCTCCCAAGGATTCACTTCTCATGGGACCGCAAAGATAGCTGTGAACGATGTCTAGTAGCTCGGTACTCGGAATAGACTTCTTTGGAAACGGGGTGCTGGTTAGTTTTCCCTTCAGACACGTCTCGCAGGTGAGTAACCTGCCGTCTTGGTGAACCTTCATCCTTACGACGTTCTCCTTCGCGATAAGCTGTTTCAGGTCCCTCTCGTTGAGGTTACCTAATCGCTGATGCCACGTTTCTAGATCTGACAGATTTGATTTCGTCACAGCCGCTGCACTTTCCGTTTTTTCTTGAACGTAATAAAGACCGTTAATTCTATCCGCGAACATTTTGGCGTTTCCGTTCGTATCAAACACTATTGCATCGTTCTTTCGAAACAGAACTTCGTACCCGTTGTCTGCGATCTTGCCTACTGATATTAAATGAGAACGTAGATCTGGCACTAGCAAAGTGTTTTCTAATTTAATTGTTTTCGAATCGTTATTCCCGCACAAGTCGATTTTTACGGAACCTTTACCTTGAATATTGGTAGTCGCGTGATTTGCGAGATTCACAGAAGAAGAATTCGAAGCAAGTAAAGTTTGGAATTTTCCTTCGAAACCACACATGTGTGAGGTACATCCACTGTCCAGGCACCATAATTGTTTGTTCGTACTCACACTCACCTTTAATGCCGATTGGAATGTCAGATCAGCTGATTCCTCGGTTGTCGTAGTGTAACACAGCTCTTCTGCTGTGTTTGCGTTCTGCTTCGTGTTTTGACGTTTCGAATAACAATCTTTCGCCTTGTGCCCTACCTTCTTGCATCGAGAACACTTATATTTGAATGGCTGGTGACTGGATTTCTCATTTCCTCCATTTTGGGAGTTCTTTGAGTTTGGATTTTCGGATTTCTTTTGAAAATGTCCTTTTCCTTCAAAAGCACTCGCATACATAGCACCTGGAACGCACTCACGAACTTTACTTCTACGCACATCGCTTTCTTCGAGTATTTTTATTTTCAAAATTTCCGGTTTCGGTAAATCATCTCTCGACTCTATAGCACATCTAAAGTTTTCATAACTCGCGGGTAAACTATACAGGAGTAAGATCGTAAGAAGATCTTCGTTCACATTCACTTCCATTTCTTCGAGTTTGTCCACAGCATCGAAGAATCGTCGGATGTGGTCACGTGTGTCTTCTCCTTCCGCCATCTTTTGTAAGGTTAGCTGTTTGAGTAAAGTTGCCTTTCTTGCCGGTCCTGTGGACTGGTAAATGGACTGCAGCTTTATCCGCACTTCTCGTGATGTCTCGCAGTTTTTAATCTGTTTAAGCTCTGAAGGGCTGATGGAAAGAATCAAGTCGGATTTGGCCTTAAGATCAGCCGCGATCCATGTTTCAGTCGCCCTTGCGGAAGCTTGGGTTGGATTTCCGTCATTTCCGAGCACGACTTCAGGCTTGACTTTAATCCCATTTACGTAGCCCCACGCGTCACTTTTTATAAGGAGAGCTTCCATTTGGAGTTTCCACGTGTCATAGTTATCTTTGTTTAACAACTCGATGCGCGTATTCACGATAGCACTCATTTTGAAGTAGAGATACGCCTTTTAACGTTCTTGCTAGAGCCAGCGTCGCTTTCCGAGAATTGCGTTGCGTACTTTTTGGTTACTGCGATAACTTTGCACTGAATTTTGTTCTAATACTGTTTTTCACTTATACATGCCTGGGCCCATAACCTATTAACGTGAAGGGTGAACACAGTGAAACAGTTATTAATTACAGAACAAAATGAACATTCGTTTATTATAATGTTACATAAAGGAGAACTGACATGTTGAGTATTCGGTAACGTACTACGCGATGCGACAGTAAACAAATAGAGCCGATCCAGTCCGAGGACCCATCGTCCCACAGGGCCGTAGATAGTCTATGTTCACGGGTGTGCATATTGTCTGGGGCAACCCTAACAGAATTTATTTTTTAAAATCAGAAACAGTGAAGTTGTGGGAAATCTTTTCTCTGAAAAAATGATTCGTGATTTATTAGCATCACATAATTTTTTTAAATTTGGTAAAAAGCGATAAGAAAAAAAGTTGGGTCACAAATAAATTTTATTAAGAAAATTATTTTTCTGTGTTTCAAATTTTTATCATGTAAAATAATCTGTTCTCTTTCAGAATAGCCCTTCAATAATAATATTGCTATTCTTGAAAGCAAAATTATCTATTTTTGCCTGAGGTCTAATTTTCGTGAATGAAAACTACCCTAAAGTTTCTTGAATTAACTTCAAATTATGTACAACCAGTACGGGACCAGCATTGGTCTGCCAGTGCTGAAAATCGTTATCATGCTCGACTTATGCCAGTACCGCACCAGCACCAAATACCAGCACCCAAAACCAGTACGGGACAAACACTGGCCTGCCAGTGCTAAAAATCGTTATCATGCTCGACATATGCCAGTTGTAAAAAGATTTTAAAACTTCTAAGCAAATTTTTTAGTCTAATTCAAAGTCAATATATGTTCAATGTTTGGAATAGAAATATTAAGTAAATGATTTTTAAGTTCTGGGAATAAACTGCTTTAATAAGACAATCTTTCTTCTTTGTGAGAAATCTCAATTTTAAAGTTAAAATTCTACGCATAGGATACAAAAACATAATATGAAAATACTTTTATTATAGAATTTTGAAATATACATGTTGACCAATTTTTAATCGAGTAAATTGGCTACTTTGAGCAAAAAATTATGTGAAAAATATTTTATCAAAAAAAAATAAGAAACATTAAATTACGGTTTAAAACCAGTGATGTGCAAAATAATTCGATTCGACTGGAGTCGGCTTTTCGACGTGATCGAATGTCGGATTTTTCGTCAACCGACTCAAGCGTGAGTCGCTTTCCGACATTTGAATACGAGCAAGCGCTGAGTCGAATGTCGGATTTTCGACAACCAATTCACACGTGAGTCGGTTTCCGGCATTCGAATACGAGCAACTGCTGAGTCGAATGTCGGATTTTCGACAACCGACTCAAACGTGAGTCGCTTTCCGACATTCGAATATGAGCAAGCGCTGAGTCGAATGTCGGATTTCCGACAAGCGACTATTGAAATGTAAATAAATACAGTAATGCTTTCTATATGTAAAGGAAAATTTGAGGTTATGAAAAACAAAAAACACTAAAATTCCACAAATAAAAAATATAAATCTCGCATATTTTTTCCTAAAACGTATAATATTTTATTGGACAAAACTGTTTAATTTTTTAAATTTTAAATTTTTTCATCAACTTTGAAACATAATCTTACGTTTAATAATAGTCATACTAATAGTTATCAACAAGCTGGCAAATAAAAAACTTTTATTATTTTCAAGCTTGTATTAGTTTTGATTTGGACTTATTTGCCTATAAAATTGCATGAAAATTGATCAATAAGTCACTATTTAATAATATCACCTCTATAAATGACTTTTATCAATTTTAACCTAAACTAGACAATATTTCTTTGTCTAACTAATTGCACGTTATTAGGCTAATTCATGTAATTGATTTAACACAAAAATATTTTCTAGTTTACGTTACAATTGATAAAAGTCAATTTTAGGGTTGAACTTTAGGGGTTGTTATTACCCCTTGGAAATATTTTTCGACCGATAAAAAAAATACGGATTGCTTGCTTTTTGATGACCACCAATATATACAATATATACCTTCAGAGTTGTAAACGTATGCAAAAGTTTTAACAGTTTTGTCCAATAAAATATTATACGTTTTAGGAAAAAAATGCGAGATTTAAATTTTTTATTTGTGGAATTTTAGTGTTTTTTTGTTTTTCATAACCTCAAATTTTCCTTTACATATAGAAAGCATTACTGTATTTATTTACATTTCAATAGTCCGTTGTCGGAAATCCGACATTCGACTCAGCGCTTGCGCGTATTCGAATGTCGGAAAGCGACTCACGTTTGAGTCGGTTGTCGGAAATCCGACATTCGACTCAGCGCTTGCGCGTATTCGAATGTCGGAAACCGACTCACGTGTGAATCGGTTGTCGAAAATCCGACATTCGCCTCAGCGCTTGCTCGAATCGAATTCAATTCGACTCATTTCTCAGCTGAGTCGAATCGAAAATTAGTCAGTTAAATTCGACTAATGCACATCACTGTTTAAAATCCACATTCATAGATTGATGGTAAAAGCAGTTTAAAGTTTTTTAATCTGACGTTTTAGTGACGTATGCACAGACTTGTAATCAGAAAAATGAGATGCTTCATAGAAAGTCAAAATTTTCTTATTACTGCAATTAATCAAATTTATGAAATAAAAACATTTTTTAATTTATGCTTTCACTCAATTCTTTAAACATTCATTAATTGAAAATTTTACTCAAAATTTAATCTTGCAGCGTTCCAATATTCCCATAATTTTACAAAATCTTATTAATCATTATTTTAGTCGAATTCTTTTCAAAATATTAAAAAAATAAGTGTAAATATTTTGATTAAATATTCAGTCAAATTTTGCATTTGACTGATCTTGTTAAATTGTTGAAATTTTTGAATACCGATAGAAGTAACTTTTAATGAAATTCTATGTCCATAAATGCTTAAAGTTTTATATAGAAATATCAACTACAACATTCTCAAATTTTATAAATCAACTACTAAATTCAGAGAGTTTTGGATTTTTTAAAAAACTGTACAAATTTCAAATATAAAGTGTACTCTGTACATTAATAAAGCAAATTTAGAAGATGGATTTTAATAAATATTCCTAAATATTATTCGAATATGATACATATCCATTTAGAAAAACTTCTTCATAGTACGTATACATTTTTCTTATTTTACGACATTTTTGCACTATGTTTGACCTTTGGGTAGGATTCAGGAAAACAATTGTAGACATACTTTCATTACTTAGTAATGCTTTTTTTTAAATTAAAGCGAAAACTTTTAAAACATTTAACAATCGGTTGCATAGATTCGGCTCTAATCTTGGACGCAATCAGAGAAATATGTTTTTTTGCTTTTTTTAGATCTAGTTTTTGCCCTATACATAAAAGAGGGAAAACACATTTGAAATATTAAAATAAAAAAGCTGGTTGATTTTTAGAGAATCCCAAATATGCTGAAATAAAACCCCTTGCCATACCACCGCGGAGGTAGAGTTTACTAGTAATAGTTCAATAAATTTTATGTACTCTAAATAAATTTTTTCTCAATTGCAGAAAACTTATTCCAAATACAAAAATTGTATCTTTAGATGTAAAGGATAATTAATTATAAAAATCGTTCGAATTTTTAATTCAAGGACTTGTAGAAACTTTTACGGCACATCGTTTTTCCTTTTGCAACAATTTTTAAAACTTCTAATTTTTCAAGTAATTGGGAAGAAGTACATTTTTAAAAAAAAATTGTTTTCTCTACTTCCACTCGCGCTAGCTTGACAAATTTTCAGAATTTTTCGATTTTATTAATATTGTATTCAGTGTACATTTTCTGAAACTATCTACAGGAGAAAAATTGTAATACTTTAGTAAAGAAAGTTTTCTGAAAAGTTGTAGCTCAATCAGATTAATAGCCAAAAAGTTACGAATGTTTTAAATCGCAAACGAACGGTATAGAGGTCAAATTGGAGACTACAACGAATAATAAGAGCAACCTTCTTTTGTTTTCTTCTAAGATATACTTTATTAACGCTTTATGCGTTATTTAAGAAGGCAAGAGTGTGGATTCATCATATTTTTATCGTAATTCTTTATTGAAAACGGCAAAAGTAAGAATATTATATTATTATTTGGTGATACGTGAGTGCTTTTACGTACGTTATTGTTTGATGCTTGTGGGTAAGTTCATTTTGTGAAACTTAATTTGTGTGCAGATTAAAAATTATTCACATTCGCTCAATTTTATCGACTTTTCATCTTATTAATTCGTTTCAAATAATTCTGTTTTCCTTCGTCGTATAATTTATTGTTTACAATGAGTAATCCGGTTGACCCAAATTCGAGTGTTTTAAGGACAGCCAGGTTCAAACGAAGGTTGACCACCGTTTGAACTCTGGTTCAAACGAATGTCAACCCGCTAGAAAAATCATGACAAATGCAAAAAACTTTCAGTTGGGATGGTTTGAGGAGTTTCCGTCGTGGAGAGAGTGGGTGGTTACATTAGCAGATGAAACAAGATTTCATTGCAAAATTTGCAATAAAACGTTGCTATGTGGCAAATCGGAAATTGAAAAGCATGAAGCATCTTTATCACACAGAAAGAAACAAGAGTTTTCAAATAAACTAGAATGTTATGGACTAGTGAGTGAAAATTGTTCTAATGTAACTGCCAATTCTTAGTGTTGATCATTGTGTAGCAAAAAAATCTGCTTCAGATTTCACAAATTCCACGATTCCGGAAAGTGTTACTTTCAAACAGAAAGTACAAGAAGCAGAGATTAGGATTAGTACATTTTTCGTAGAGCATAATTTACCATTCGCGATTTCATCAGAATTGATAGGACTTTTCCAAGATATGGAACCTTCGGTTTTAAAAGACGTTAGATTGAGCAATACTAAAATGGTCCTAGTTGTAAATAACGTCGTATGTGCTGCTGAAACTGATCGCATGGCAAATATTTTACGTAAGCAATCATTTTCAGTGTACGAAGACGAAACGACCGACAAGACTCTAGAAAAGCGGCTGTCATTAATGGTTCGATATGTGAAGCCAACGACAGTTTCTGTCAGGGTGGAATTGCTCCAGCTTATTAATGTAGATGCTTCGGATTGTTCTGCCTCTAAAATTTTTGATGCGTTCGAAAAAGCATTGTCGGGGCAGAAAATCCCTTTATCTAATATCTGTGTTTTAGCTTGTGATAATGCACAGGTGATGGTCGGCAATAGGTCCTCATTTAAAAAAAAATTAAAGGAAAAAAGTCCCCGTTTGATTGTTTTCCCGTGTGTCTCGCATTCGTCGGCAATTTCAGCAAAATATGCTTGTGCCACAATCCCAGACGTAGAGGATTTAATCAAAGATTTGCAAGCTTTTCTTAATGCTAGCTCCAAGCGAACGGCTATTTTCCGATCGATTGTTTTCGAATTAGGAAATGGCTATCGAAAAATTCCTAGTCATTCTGAAACTCGCTGGCTTGTCCGCTATCGATGCATAGATATTATAATAAAGAATTGGGAAGTTATTCTTCAGTATCTTATGGTCCTCGTATCTGAGAAGGTAGAGAAGGCCAAAGACTTGTTAGGAAAAATGCAGAATCCTTTGACACTCGCATATTTCCTATTCTTGAAATTTACTTTGAATAAGTTCAACGTATACAATGCGAAATTTCAAAGTCGCGAAACAATGGTTCAGGAACTCCAGCCATACTCGACTAAATTCTTCGTATGGATTCTTAGCAGTTATTTGAAAGAAGGTCTTCTTCAACCCAATATATTCTTACAAATCATTAGAAATGTTAACTTTGCAGATCCTAGTAATCAATAGCCGCTTGAAGACATTGCCGTTGGTAAGGAAATGCGAGAATATATCCAGCAGCAACTTACAAACAAGAAGTTGCAAATAGTAGAAGTTGGTCTCTTTCTTCGTAATTGCTTGAAATTTTATGTCACGGCAACCGAAGAAATCCGCAATCGACTTCCTTTTGATGACATCTTTTTGTCTTGCGTTGCTGTTTTCCGGCCTCAAGTAGCTTTCTATGCTGATCGAAGTGAAACTTTTCCTAGGGTCTGGAAATTTTGTCAAGATTTAGGGTCGTTTCATAGAATAAGGGTACAAAAAGAGTGGTATTCTTTACTCAAAATCAGTCAGGAACTCAAAGAAAAGTGGTCGAATTTATCTTTTGACGAAATGTGGTCTAGTATCGGTGTATCTCCGACGAGTACAGGAGAAAAACTTTTTTCAAATTTGACCTCAGTATTGAATCGTGTTCGGAGTCTTCCTCATTCAAATGCTGAGGCGGAGTGACGTTTCTCCATGTTCACGGACGAGAAAAGTCCCAAAAGAAATCGCCTAGGAAACAGGACGGTCAACTCAATTTGTGTTACTCGATCAGCCTTAAAGGCGAGAGCTGAAACAGCCAGAACAACGAGCATCACTTCGAAGCATTTGCAATTAATGACCGAAAATCTGTATGAGATGGCAGAAAGTGATAGGGAAAGTGGTTTGTCGCTCTTCGCTCACGAAGGAGAGGATTAATTCTAATGGCCAAGGCATGGCGTTAATCAATTTCAAACCCCCTTCTTACTCACAAAATAATGACATTTTATTTCTTATATCAGAGATACGTTCTTTATTCCTTTCTTCAGGTGCCTCGAGTATGGAAATTTTCTAGTTTTAATTATTATTTTGTGAGTAAGAAAACCTACTAAAATTGAGTAATATCACGCTTTGGGCATAAGTGAGAGGCAAGGGGACTCACAATAATCAAGCACTCCAAAACATCCCGAATTAATCAAACTTCTTCATTATTTGATTTAAAACACAACATTTTTGTTCGACATATAGTGGCATTCGATAGAGGCAAGCCTGAAGTACGGGCTACATTTGTAGCGTTTTTTACCACTTTGCTTCATTTTTTTCCTTTTTTCTTTTTGCTTTAAAGCAAAAACCCTTTTCGTTTCGTAGGACGTGGACTAGATCTACAGGGGATACCACGTAAAAAAACGGGCCTTAAACTCTACCTCCACGGTGGCTTGGAAAGGAGTTTTATTTCAGAATATTTGGGATTCTCTAAGAATCAACCAGCTTTTTTATTTTAATATTTCAAATGTGTTTTCTCTCTTTTATGTTTAGGGCAAAAACTAGATCTAAAAAAAGCAAAAAAACATATTTCTCTAATTGCGTCCAAGATTAGAGCGAAAGTTTTCGCTTTAATTTAAAAAGCAAGTCTTCATAGTATTTTACTAAGTAATGAAAGTATGTCTACAATTGTTTTCCTGAATCGTACCCAAAGGTCAAACATGGTGCAAAAATGTCGTAAAATAAGAAAAATGTCTACGTACTATGAAGAAGTTTTTCTAAATGGATATGTATCATATTCGAATAATATTTAGGAATATTTATTAAAATATTCATCTTCTAAATTTGCTTTATTAATGTACAGAGTGCACTTTATATTTGAAATTTGTACAGTTTTTTAAAAAATCCGAAACTTTCTGAATTTAGTAGTTGATTTATAAAATTTGAGAATGTTGTAGTTGATATTTCTATATAAAACTTTAAGCATTTATGGACATAGAATTTCATTAAAAGTTACTTCTATCGGTATTCAAAAATTTCAACAATTTAACAAGATCAGTCAAATGCAAAATTTGACAGAATATTTAATCAAAATACTTACACTTATTTTTTTAATATTTTGAAAAGAATTCGACTAAAATAATGATTAATAAGATTTTGTAAAATTATGGGAATATTGGAACGCTGCAAGATTAAATTTTGAGTAAAATTTTCAATTAATGAATGTTTAATGAATTGAGTGAAAGCATAAATTAAAAAATGTTTTTATTTCATAAATTATATTAATTGCAGTAATAAGAAAATTTTGACTTTCTATGAAGCATCTCATTTTTCTGATTGAAAGTCTGTGCATACGTCACTAAAACGTAAGATTAAAAAACTTTAAACTGCTTTTACCATCAATCTATGAATGTGGATTTTAAACCGTAATTTAATGTGTCTTATTTTTTTTGATAAAATATTTTTCACATAATTGTTTGCTTAAAGTAGCCGATTTACTCGATTAAAAATTGGTCAACTTGTATATTTCAAAATTCTATAATAAAAGTATTTTCATATTATGTTTTTGTATCCTATGGGTAGAACTTTAACTTTAAAATTGAGATTTCTCACAAAGAAGAAAGATTGTCTTATTAAAGCAGTTTATTCCCAGAACTTAAAAATCATTTACTTAATATTTCTATTCCAAACATTGAACATATATTGACTTTGAATTAGACTAAAAAATTTGCTTAGAAGTTTTAAAATCTTTTTACAACGTTACGAATTGGGCCGAATTTAGAATTACGAAATCTTTCATTAGAAAAATAAAAATTCACTCACCTGAAATAAACTTCTGTAAGAATTATAAAGATTGAAGAGATGTTTAAGTATTTGAAAAATAATGCAATTGTAAAATTGCAATATATATCAATATTTGACAAATTTTTAGCTTTCTCAATTAAAGCGTTATCCAGAAATTTTTAGTTCCTATAAAAAGATGGAATAATTATCCATTTCTTGAATGTTCATACATTAAACAAATGTCGAAATAGAGAATTGTATACAAAATATTTTCCATTAAGAAGACATAAACATAAATATAACATAAATCTTCACACAAGCGTTTGGCACCTTTGGCCCATCTAGTATCTATTATATGTCGCATGAGTAGTAAATGTTGTAATATCACATACTTTTTATGTGAATACACAGTATTTTGTCTTCATAGATTACTTTGCGCAGCTCGCATGAATTTTGAGCAGTTATTACTCGAGTTTCTAAGTTCAATTATTTGAACAGCCACAATTGCCAAACACTGGTCTCTTTCGAGTGCATGGCACCAGTTATTTCTCTCCGTGTATTGAACTAGTTGTATTAATGTATGAACTAATTTTTTCACGAGCTACATTCGAGGGGGGGGGGGGGAGTCGATAAATGAGGAAGCGTCTGTAAGGAATTGTGCCATTTACGGAACTTCTCCTGCCAGGGCCGGCTTAAGAAGACTTGGCGCCCTAGGCGAAATAAATATTTGCGCCCCTCTGATCTGCCAAAATAAATTAATCTATCACTAAGCAACCAGAAGTAATATTTTCGCGATCAATTAAATAAAAATCAAGATCTTTTATTTGAATTATCGCAAGTATTTACTATCTTAAAGCCTCTTTTTTTTATTCTCATATAATTTTAACATACAATAAAGTCATTGCACATTTAGAAAAATATAATCAATTACACATTCTTTCGTAGTAATAAAATAGCAGTGCAAATACTTGCTACAATTTTTCTTAATTAGATAATCGCAAGTTTCTTTGGTAAGATTCTTCTTATGTAATCGAAAGTTGGAATGTGCCGAATCACAAGACTATCCCGATTTTTCGCGCTTTCTGCTTGGAAAAAGATGAAATAATTTCATTCATTTCAATAGACTGAGCAATTTCATGTTCAATTGACAGAGTAGCCAGTCCAACAAGACGGTCTTCTGAAATAGTTGATCGTAAATAGGTTTTTATAAGTTTCAATTTGGAAAAACTTCGCTCAGCAGTGGCTACTGAAACGGGAAGAGTCAAGAAAATTCTGAGAGCAACAACTACATTTGGCAAGACTTCTGGAAGATCTTAATCATATATGTAATTCAATACATCCAATGGTTTTGAATTCAAAGACACTTTTCTCGCCACAGCTTGCAATTCACTACACAGTTCATTAGCATCAATATCTTTTGAATCCTTGTAAGTCAAAAAATTTTCTAGTTTCAAGCAACTTTTAAAAATTTTCTCACGTGTCTCATTTATCAAATTGTGCACATTGTAAAGAAACCGAATGCTGAATTTACTACGTTCAATTGAGAAAATCTTTCGTCGACGGAATTGATTGTCGTGTCAAGAATAGGGAAAAAAAAATTTACTTTAAACTTTTCTCTGCCATCCACAATGGGCTCATCTTCTGCTTCATACGAAAATTGTTTTTTTTTCTTTCTTAATCTAGTTGGATTACGCATTGATTGAAATTGGGTCGAAATTTCGAGTTCTTCAGCTTCTTTCAACATTTCATTAAAACCCGAATCAGACCTGCAATCTACAAGAAATGATCTGGTAATTTGCACTTTTTTTGAAGCAGCGTGCAGATCAAAGTCTTTGGATTGAAGTAATTTGCTCGTAATATTTATTTCGAAATGAATTTTGTACCATATTACAAGAGATTCGACAAATTCGAAATTTGTGATTTTTTGGACTAATCCACGAGCTTCTACACGTATCAAATTACCAGATGCCCCCGTCAGAGTATCCTTATCGACAATGTCCATCAGAGCATCATGTACATTACTTATTTGAAATCGAAGTGGTTTTAAAGCATCAATTCTACTTTCCCATCTTGTATCACTCAGTGGTTTCAAAGTAAAATTGGTCACATGACGTAATAAAACAGCCCAACGTTGGGTCGAAGCAGAAAAAAACACATAAATGCTTTGGACAGAACTGACAAAATTCACAGCCTCTAAACAACATTTAGCTGCATCATTGACCACCAGATTCAGAGAGTGATTACTGCAAGGAACAAAAAAAGCTCGTGGATTAATATCCAAAATTTTAAGTTGAACACCATTATTTTTTCCTTTCATGTTGCTTCCATTGTCATAACCTTGTCCACGCAAACTCTCTACGGGAAGTCCCAAATCTTTCAATTTACTGAGAACCTCCTTAGTCATACTGGCACCTGTCGTTTTGGTGAGTGGCAAAAATCCTAAAAAATGTTCTCTAACTTTACATTTGTCCGATGTATCAACAAATCGAACAATCACAGTCATTTGCTCAACATGACTTATATCCGGTGTGCAATCCAACATGATTGAATAATATTTTTCGAAGTGAACTAAAGCAAGGATTTTCTTCTGTACAGCCGAATGAAGCAAACTTATCAGTTCATTTTGCATGTTTTTCCCTAAGTAATGTACATGAGTTTCTTTGTCGCGAACTCTTCTAAGATGTTCATTCATAACAGGATCGAACAAACTCAAATGTTCCACGAATTTCAAAAAATTGCCATTATTCACAGTGAATAATGTTTCTTCTGTTCCTCGAAGAGTCAAATTTTGTGATCCAAGAACTCGTATCAAAGTAAACAGTCTTTCTAAAACTTGTTTCCAATACTTTTCTTCCTCCCTTATTAAATGCAAATTTTCGTTATCAATACATTTTTTTTTCCAACCTCAATTCAAATTCTTTCCATGTTTGGAAACGTGTAACGTGATCATGGCTTTTTTCATGATTTGCTAATATTGCAGATATAATTTTCCAGTCATTTGAACCCTTACTCGATAAAGTTGATCCTTTAGTTGCAGAAAACAACTTACAACAAAAAAAAAATATCGCATCTTCTGAAACTGAATATTGAAGCCATTGACGACAAATGTTTTCCCCATTGACAAGTTGCCTTTTGTAGTGAATTACAGAAAATTTACGCTGCTCTTTATTTTTGAGAAAATCGAAATCAGTTATCTGAATTGGACCATGTTCCACTAAAATCTGGCGCAAATAGTGATCACAGTTTTTCCAAGTTGCAGGGTCGGTATAATTGATAACCTCACTTGGAATCGTTTTAGATACTTCGTTGTCTGATGTTCGCATTTTTTCATTTTCTTTTCTTGGTTTTTTTTTCATTCGTCATTTCATCATTTTCCGAAGAAAGTTGTGCCTGGTTATCTTCTTTTTGAGAGGCGTCAGATTTTTCTTTTTGTTTTTCCGGAGAAACATTTTTTTCTTGAAATAGTATATTATGTGCCTCGGCACACAATGAGGGTGATTGCGTGACGAGTGACGATGTTCGCAGGAGATCGAAGCCGAGACGAATCCGAGGCGCGATCAGTCCTGCGAGCATTGTCGCGAGTCTCGCAATGTCCCGAATTGTGTGCATTGGCACATATTCTATTTTATGTGACTGTGGTGCGGATACGAGTTTTTATGCGTACATTGGAATCTAATCTAGTACTTATTGTAGTTGTTTGCTGCGCTAGTTGTACGAAGCGGGCGCAAATTGGCGACTAGTCCCGGCCATTTTGATTTTATCGGTCTTGTGTAGTAGTCAGTGCTAACGCTGTACGAAGAAGAAGAATAAGAAATAAATTGCGTTCCGCTGTAAGACTATAATGCGTATGCGCAGTTCATTTTCTACATTGTATCCCTCTGTAACGGAATATAAAACATTGCTTTACTCTCAGCTGTAATGGAAAAACGAGTTTCCGCGGCTGAGGCACATAATAGTAGATTGTGTACCAAGGGCGGCATGGTGGCGATTGTGACGAGTGCGAAGTGTACCCACCCGAGCGTATTAGCGAGGGCGGTATTCACATTAGTCACATCGCTACCATGTCGCTCGAGGTACACACGACGTTTTGTGTCCAAATTGGTGGAAAAAGTCGCGTTGCGTGCGAGTGCGTAGTTAGCCGCGGGCAGTCAAGTTTCGTGCGGTATGAACATTTTGCCCGTTGGAGCGGGCGATATGAACATTTTGCCCGTTGAAGCGGGCGGTATGAACATTATCGCCCTTTGAAGCGGGTGGTATGAACATTTCACCCGATTTTGATGCCAAGGCACAATTGACTGCATGCCGCTCTACGCACAAGCATGCAATGCGACTTTTTCCGCCCGTTTGGACACAAAATATATTTATGTAACGAAGCCTCTTGTTTTGAAAGTGAGTTTTCCTTTTCAGCTTTGCGTTTGCGATACTCGGCACCCGATAATTTTTTTCTACCGGACATATTTAATTTTCCCTATGAAATAATTAGAAAGAAAAATAGAAAAGCAAAATACAAAGAAGTTTTATGACACAGAATATAACCTCTTCGAACTTACGAAACGTAACTTACGTTTCAGGATAATTGTCTAGATACGTAGAAATCTCTCGATAATCAACAAGAGGTAGCAAAGAATAAGACTGTTACAATATTATACAAATTGTAATCTTGTAATTTACATTATTTTTTATCAATGAAAATACAAATTTATGAAAATGACAGGAAAAATGTTTCAACATAAGATATGCCAATATTGCCAATGACCATTACATAATAAAATGTGTATGCATAGATAAAGTGAATAGTATTTCATTAATTGGTCACTAGGCTTCGCTATAATTTTTGCGGTAAATTTTAAATAAGAGATGAATATTTCGAACATTTTTCATTGATTTGTCGTTATAAAAATAAAAATTTTGGCCCGATTTTGCCGCCCCATAAATTTTGCCGCCCTAGGCACTTGCCTAGTTCGCCTATATGGTAGAGCCGGCCCTGTCTCCTGCAATAGAGATGATCTGAAACACAAAAATAGAACAGATTCTTACTCTGCATATCATTACGCATGTCGTGTACTAGAATCATTCAAAAATCTTAAAAAATGAAAGAGTTGTGAGCTATTAAAGTTAAAGTACTGATTTTTGCACTTTTTTTCTTCACATTATTGTTTATAAAAAAAATTTTCCAACATTTTTTGTTGATTCTAGTACCAGACATTTTCACACTTCTGAAACACGCGTGTGCCAAATTTTATCGCGATTGCTCATATAGCGCGTCCTGGAGGAGTTCGGTAAATTTGGAAAACGTAGTTTCGAGAAAACGCTTTGGAAGTATTTGTGTCACGGTGATCGAAACCGCCGATAGCGTGATCAAAATCAGAAGGTTAAATTTTTGCATCTCCACCCTCAAAAACATTATCTAAGAAAAGACAATCCCTTTACGATAAGATTTCCCAACAAAGAAAGCGACTCCTTCGGGAATCAGTTTCCCCGCTAAGCCGAGTTCTCCGGGATTCCACAGCACTTGTTCGGCGGCCGATAACTTCTCTAATTCTACAGATTGCAACTCAAATATTTTTGAGAGAATTCTTGGAACATATATCTGTCCGATAAAGCAAAAAAGAAAAAATCAATTTTTTTGACCCAACAAGGTAGAAACCCCCCTTAAATCAAAACTTCAATCTTTTTTACAAGAACAATTTTGCATTATCATGGTCTCGTATATTTCAAAGTTTGCAGAAAAAATCATAATGATGCGAATGAATCGTAGAATTGAAAAATCGAGCCTCTTGATAGTATAAAGACAAAATTATTCATTATAAAAGAGATTCGTTAAAAAACAAAGAAGTTATTTATATAACAAAAAATACACACATTTTTTGAGAATCAATCAAAAAATAAATAAAGAGGAGAAAACATACCCTATGAGTTTTTTTTTTTACAAAAACATAGAAAACGAGGTTAATATATCAAGAACCAGACAAAATTGTTTACTACACAAAGATCTACAAATTTGAATCACAACATTGTTTTATGAGATGTTTATGTGTTTTAAATTAAAAAATACTATTTAAAATCGAAAATTCCACTTCTTTCCAGAATATGTGAATTACGAAATAAACGTGAGGATGCAAAGTTGTTCGCTTCAAAAAGCCTAAAAGTTTGTTTACAACGTACGTGCAACCTTCTCATAACGTGCTTTATAAAGTGCCGTTTACTTAAAACGTCTGAATTAGCAAAATTCCGCATTCGTGTTGTGTTAAGCATTGCTAGAAAATAAATGGAAGAATTAAACGTTCCATATTCAAAGTACCCACTGACATGAAATTGCGACAGTAATGGGAGCAAGCAATCCCTGGTGCCCCATTCTTGAAATCGTACTACCGCGTGTGTGAGTTACACTTTCCTTCGACGTGTGTAATCAAGGACGTGGTTAACAAAGACGCCAATGAAACCATAATTGCGAAGGTAGGAGTTGCCATTTATAATACAGTTTCATTAGGTATTCAGTGTCAAACATGTGTCTCAAAGCCTTTTGTTGAAGTCTGTATTTTAGTTAAAAAGAAAAAATAATACTAAAAGTTTATATATTTTTAATTATTTAGATCCCATTAAAGGTGCCTAGATTGGCGGAATCTTCAGTACCTTCCATATTTCACATTATTAACTCTCGTCAAAGTGTAATGATTAGCCACAATATTGATTGCCAGGACAAGGAAAATAACAAATCACATAAACATCGTTGATCACTTAATTGTAGACCGAAATTTGTATATACTTACTTTTTAAATTCTAAAGCTAAAGGAACTTCAGTAGTTGATCCTGTGATAACAGAAAAGTTACAGCTGAATTTGAATCATGCGAAAATTGAAAATCAATTTGTCAATAACGGTAATTAGAAGCAATTTAAAAATATTATTAATTTATTTAAACACCTAAATATGACTTTTGAATTCACTTCTTTCAGAATCTCAGGCTCAAGAAAAGCAGAGTTTAATTAATAGTAATCAGAAGAATTTTTAAAATTGTATTGTATTAATTTATTCAAATACCCAAAGATGATTTTTGAATTGATTTTGTTTCAAAATTTCAGGCTAATGAAACTGAGAATTTAATTTATGGTAATTAGAAGCATTTTAAACATCTTTCAAATTTGACGAAATTTTCTTGTGAAAAAAGGAACGCTTCCACCCCGCTGGGTATCGAGACCAGGTCCTTTCGATTGCCGGACGAAATAAACGTTCACAGTAACGTTTCATAGTAATTAATTATCTTTTCAGTTTAACATTGAGCGTAAGCTTTTTTAAATTTCTTGCGAAACAAAATTCACAGTAATTGCGAACTTTTATCTCAAATTAATTCAAGATGTATATTCTGTCAGAGATTGAGAAAATCATTACTCCAAAGGGAAAAACGGTTGAGCACAATACGAAAAGGTATTCTTCCAAATATCCCTGATTCAGTTCATCAATACAAACTGAACGCTATGAGAAAGTAATTTAATTCTCAGCGGCGTCAAGAAAATTGTTTAAAAAATCGCATTAAAATTTTAACTGTATGCATTCAGAAACAGCAAGCGGAAATTGCTAGAATTAACAAAGAATCTTTGGATAAGAAATGTTCTGAATTTATTATTTCAAATAAACAGAAGCTATTAATAAAAGAAATTGCTACTGCGTCTAAGGTACAAAATTCAAATGGACGTAGATATTCCCAAGAATGGTTAATGTTGTGTATTTTAGTGAATATAAGATCTCTATCGTATTATCCATTTGTGAGGAGAAATGAGATAATACCGTGCTCTAAAATTGTCCGCGATTATCTCAGTGTAATGGGAAACAGTTGTGGTTTTGATGAAAAGTTTTTCGAAATTCTGGCAAAGAATTTCAAAACGAAAGATAAATTTAAATGTAATGGCATCATTGTAGTAGATGAAATAAATCTAAGGAAATCAGTTTCAGTGTCATCTAAAAATCTAACGTATGAGGGAATAGCTGATTTTGGAGACAACCTACCAAAAAATGATGTAAAAGCTGAAAATTTGGAAACACATGTTCTTGTTATTACACTACCGTCGGAAATTGTGCGCACGGTGCTTGTGAGCGCTATTAAAAATCACTGCTGACTTTGAACCACGATATCTCGGTGAAAAAAAAGAGATGGGGCATTTTTTTAAAATACAGTTGGAAAGCTTATGAAATTCCACGCCTAGTGATGCTCAACAAATATTTTTTTGGCCTTCTAAAAATAATACAGCACGTGAGGAGTTAAAAAAAATTCAATATTTTCTCAAATTCTTTACCTCAACTTCAACTTCTAGCATGATGTAGGAAATTTTTTTCCAAAATCTGGAAATTGTACGACATTTAGTCTAAAATCTTATCTTTAATTTAAGCCAAGAAAACTTCAAAAATATTCATGGGTACCCGAGATATGGTTAAAAATATTCAATCGTATCTGAGTGGAATTGTAATCGACGATCACGGTTCTCGGCCGGTTTGTTGCTCGCTTTCTTCGTTGAGGCAGGACCGAATAGGCCTCGCACAAAGGTGGCGCTTAAGTACAGCTTTCTTATATGTTCTTTGATCCAAGAACGTGTTTCCTTTATTTTCTTACCTTTCATTCTTAGTTAATATTTACAATGACTATTAAAATTTTTATTAATGTTCTTGTTTATAAGAATTTTAAGAAATAAAAAATGTTTGCATATAATTGTTCTATTCGTTAAGGGGGGAAATAGGTTTAGAGGGTGGTTTTTTCAATAATTTTTATGAATTTTTTTCGAAAAACAGAAATGTATATAATTTATTTATACTTTATGAACATTTTGTATATATATTTAAGAAAATATTGTGAAATTTTTGAAACCTTTCGTTGGTAAACATGAAAGATATCAGCTGCTGCCCATGGAGCGTCACCATCAGAAGTGACAGTTTGTGTACATTCTGGAGGCCAGAGTTCTCATCTGAAATTAACAGGGATTTAAATTTACTTTAATAACATATCTCTCTTCTATGTGAACCTAACTCCACCCAAAAAAATCGAAAATTAAAATTTTTACAGGTGTGTAAACATAAAACATCGATTTTTTGGCTTTTTTTGCTACTTTTTTGGCATTTAAAAAATATTTAAAACAATAATTTTATCTCGGATTTAGGTTTACGTAGAGCGTAATTCTATAAAAAAAAGTATATGCCAATTTTTAAAGCGATCGGTTGAAAACTTTTTAAGCTAGAGTGTACACAAATTTGAAAAAAGTCTTTTCGAGAAAAACGCGTTTAAAAAAAAAATTCAAGAAAATAACAAAATCGAGACTGTAATGAGATAAATTTTCGTACTTACTGATTAATCAGCGATTCCAGCACCATATAGTAATCCTACTTCTTCTTCATAAATTTCATTTTGAGCTCGCAATTCATCTTTCCGAGTTTTCCGAGCTTCCTTTGTCTCAAAGGCGCTACGTCGATGTTGTCGGCATCCACTTAAAGACGATTGTAGCACCGGAACGAATTGAAATTTTTCATTGAAACTTTGGGAACATATTCTTCGATAGTTTTACTAACAATTTATGACATAGAAAAAAATTCGATTTTTTGAGTAATCTAAACCTATTTCCCCCCTTAATATGGGGATAATATTGGCTTTAAATAATTGTTGATAATCACAAATAACAATAAATATTTATTTAAATTTAGAACAATTAGAAATAAAAATTACTAATGAACAGAATCAAAAATACATATAAGAGGGCTCCACTTAAGCGTCACCTTTGTGCGTGGCCATTTCGATCCTGCCTCAACGAAGGAGGCGAGCAAAAAACCGGCCGAGAACCGTGATCTTCGATTAAAATTCAACTCAGATACGATTGAACATTTTAAACCGTATCTCGGGTACCCATGAATATTTTTGAAGTTTTCTTGGCTTAAATAAAAGATAATATTTTAGACTATATGTCGTATAATTTATAGATTTTGGAAAAATTTTCCCTAGGTCATGCTAAAAGTTGAAGTTGAGGTAGAGAATTTGAGAAAGTCTTGAATTTTTTTTTTTAACTCCTCACGTGCTGTATTATTTTCAGAAGGTTAAATAAATATTTGTTGAGCATCACGAGACGTGAAATTTCATAAGCTTTCCAACTGTATTTTAGAAATGCCTTATCTCTTTTTTTCACCGAGATATCGTGGTTAAAATTCAGCAGTGATTTTTAATAGCACTCACAAGCACCGTGCGCACAATTTCCGACGGTATTGTATGTACCAGTCTCTCAGTGAAAACTACTCTCAGCTAATTGCAACTTTCGCTTCAAAAATCCTGTTGCAGGCGAAGAACTATCAAAAATAATAGTAAAAGCTGTGTATTTATTAGAAAAATTTGGAGCTTTAAAACATGGTTTAATCGGGGATGGTGCCAGTACGAATCGGAAGATGCAAACGACTTTTGGTATTACAAGTCAAATTAATTCAACAAAAAGCTGGTTTACACATCCGCTCGATAATGGTAGAGAAATTTTTGCCTTTTTTAATACACCTCATTTATTCAAAAATGTTCGCAACCGATTATACAATAAACGAAGATTACGGGTACATTACTATTGTTTTGAATTAAATATTCATTATTTTAAACATGAACTATTAATTCATTAATTGAAATATTTCGTTTTCAGATACACCCTGATAAAAATGTTATCAAATGGGATTAAGTTGAAGAATTGTATTACGTGGACAGCCAGAGAATTGGTAATACAAGGATATGTCCAAAATTGACAAAAAGGCATGTAGAATTGGACAATACAGAAAAAATGCGCGTTCGCCTTGCAACTCAAGTATAAGTTTATATTTAAATATTTTTTGGAAAAAAAACTTTCATTTTTTCCTTTGACTCTTACATATTTGACTTTTCATTACTTCAACAGGTTCTAAGTAATTCCGTTGCAGTCGGCTTACAATTTTATTTATCTCATAAATGTGAGAACTTTAAAAGCTGCGAGGAAACTATTATTTTCTGTAAAAGAATGAATGACGTATTTTGATGCTTTAAACAGAAAACAAACAAATGAAGGTCTTATCGCAGATTCAAAAGATTTTAAGGTACATCGCTGACAATCTTGTCGTTTATTCATTGTTATTCAGTGTAATTATATTTATTCTATTATCCAGTTTATTAGAGAATCGCTCGAGTGGCTGAATAGTTGGGAAAATAATAAGTTGAAAGGTCTTATCTCTGGGGATGAATTTTTGTCAGATGAAACGGCACGTGGCTTAAGATTGACTATTATCTCAACGATGGATCTCTGTATATACATAACTGATAAGTACGATTTCAGGTATTTGCTTACAGGAAAAGTTAACCAGGATAATTTAGAGATAATTTTTTGTGTTTTCAAGTATTTATATAGTTTTGTTTTAAACTAATATAATTGTTTTCTGAAAGAAAAGAAATTTTTCGGTACCATTCGTCAAGCCGCTGGGAGTAACGAACATCCAACTTGTTGTAATTTCCATCAATTATATAAGTTACTATCAGTATACTGCGCAATTAAGCCACCTATTTGTGGAAATTGCACAGTAATGGAAGAAAAAGTTAAATGCATTATAACCATTGTCGGCTCTCGGTCGATCACAGAAGTGAAGGAAAAGCGCGGCTTCTCGGATGGGAGTCGTTATTGATATTTTGGATTTTTTTATATACATTCTTTTATTTTGCGTTATTCTACACCCTCTCTTATTTTTGTCTTATTTTATATTGGATCTATAACTTAATTCGTGCGGTTTGCTAAGAGATGGTGTAACTTGTTTATTATTCCATCGTTTCAATATTCCGAACATGCGTTGGAAAGCTACTGTCATTGTGCGTCTTTTTCAGTATATGTCATTTATTTGAAGCGTAAACATCAATAATTTTTTTTCACTCAAATATATCGAACGTTGTGCCTGAAAAAATGTTTTTGCGGGGAGTTCTTCTTCATTACTTTAATATGAAGAAAACTGCTGCCGAAAGTCATTGTATTTTGGTGGAAGTTTATGGTGAACATGCTCTTCCTGAGCGAACGTGCCCAAAGTGGTTTGCACGATTTAAAAGTGGTGATTTTGGCTTGGAAGACGACGAACGTCCTGGGCAGCCAAAAAAGTTTGAAGATGAAGAACTGGAAGCATTACTCGATGAAGATTGTTGCCAAATGCAAGAAGAGCTCGCAGAATCTTCGGGAGTCATTCAAGCAGCCATTTCAAAACGTTTAAAAGCAGCCGGATAGATTCAAAAGGAAGGAAATTGGGTTCCACATGAACTCAAGCCGAGAGACGTTGAAGGGCGGTTTTGCATGTCCGAAATGCTGCTGGAACGCCACAAAAAGAAGTCATTTTCGCATCGGATTGTTACTGGTGATGAAAAATGGATCCATTACGACAACTCCAAGCGCAAAAAATCATATGTGAAACCCGGCCAACCAACCAAATCAACGGTAAAGCCGAATATACATGGCGCGAAGGTAATGCTCTGTATTGGTGGGATCAGAAGGGTGTGCTATATTATGAGCTGCTAAAACCAGGTGAAACCATCAATGGAGAATGCTACCGAACACAATTAATCCGTTTGAAGAGAGCAATAGCCGAAAAACGCCCGTAATATGCGACCGGACACGAGGCAATAATTTTCCATCATGACAATGCTCGGCCCCATAATGCTATTCCGATTAAGAACTATTTGGAAAACAGTGGATGGGAAGTTTCACCCCACCCGCCTTATAGCCCAGACCTTGTCCCTTCTGACTACCATTTGTTCCGGTCGATGCAGAACGCCCTCACTAGAATACGGTTCACATCAGAACAGGGTATCAAAAATTGGCTTGATTCATTCTTGGCCGCCAAGCCGGCGCAGTTCTTTTGGCATGGAATCCACAAATTGCCAGAAAGATGGGAAAAAGTCATAGCTTCAGATGGGCAATACTTTGAATAATACTATTTTACATGGTTTTCTTAAATAAACGTTCAAATTTTGAAAAAAAAACCGCGCGAATTAAGTTATAGATCCAATATCATTTTATAATTTTTTTTATATATGGTAAACTAAATCTTAACCTGGGGAATTTGAATTTGATGACACCTGATCTCATAAAATAATAAAAAGATAAACCTTATTAGGCCGTCATATTAAGCCGGAAGATTTAGTTCGTAAAACTAAATTAATCGATTAGGAAATTTTATTTAATTTTGGCACGTTTCCTTAATCGAGCACATGCACGAAATTGCGCAACCTGTGAGAACATTTAAACCCACGAAAATATTGATATTCGTATCTTGCCGTTTGACTGCGTGTCAAGGCCGGTGAGGAGACGATGACGGGCTTTCCCTAGTGATGGGCTTTCCGGGCGCACGCGCCACGACGGCTTCTCTGTGACCTTCAAGCGCGTGAGGACGCGGTGTGGAGCGAAAGCATCAGGGGACCTTAAACAGGTTCTCTGATGCCGTATGAATGGATAAAGAGTGAATGCGGGGGGCCCCTTAATCGGGGTATCGCCCCAAATGCGCATGCGGCGGTGACTCTGAACTTTCCGCATGCCCTCTCCCGGTCACACCACAATCACATGCACGACACTGACACCCTCACACTTCAGAATGAATGGAATACGGAGTGAATGGGGCTGCGGCCGGCGCCTGGTGGATATTCCCGATAGACTAGCCAAGGGAGGAGTAGTTGCCTCTCGACCAGGGTAGGACGCGATGTCAGTACCTCACCTCTGTGGAAGTAATATGGGTAACCGTAAGTCCCTCCGGTGTTCGGCCGCGAAGGGCAAAGATCCCGTGAAACCACATGTTAATCTGGGAAAACCGCTCACGATCCTGCTGTCTGGAGCCAATGTCGGGGTTGAAATCATGGACGCTCGGGCGCAGGAATGAAGGATTACCTGGTCAATATTTCCTTATATCCGATGCTGCGTAGGATAAATCGCACACCGTCTAGCCTGAAGTCCGGGTCAGGTGTCGGGGCGGACCCGGCACCGCTTGGTCGATAGGGGTGACGTTAAACCTTTTGCATCACTATGGCGCGGGCCTATCCCGTATCCTTTTTATTAGCTTCACTAAATGTGCCGATAGGATCGACCATCCGATAAACCGCTTCTCGGTTTCGGCACACGCAATTAGGGATTTATACAGGCGGGGATAGTAGCCCTACTGTGGTAGGGCTCCCATGATGGGCGAACCGTCTTAATGAAAGAAAAGTATCTTAACATGAAGTCTAACCAATCAAAACAAGAAGGTAAGGAGAAAGAGGAGGCGCCAAAGACGCCAACATATGCTGCGGTTGTAGCGCCCACTCTGGGCACTACAGCAGCAACGAAGGAGGATGTAGCGACACATCGACGAATAATCGAAGAGTCTGAGAGGAGGAGCCAAGAGCGCATGCATGAGATGCGTGCCCTCATAAAAATTATGACAGCTGCCGTTTCGCGGCAGACATACGTCAGTAAATATGTGAAGAATGCGCTTCCACAATTGGAAGCGTTCATAGATCAACTCGAGGAGGCAAATAGGGACGGCAACGAAGCGAAGAAAAAGTTGTCGTCTTTTGCAGTCTCAACAGGAGGTATGGGAAGTAAAAGGCAGGCGTCTGCTTCCCCTTTGGCACCATCTGAGGGTGCCAAACTAGCAAAAAAGAAGAAGGAGGGGACGGCCGCAGAAAAACCGTCCTCCGAAGAATGGACCGTCGTCCAGAAGAAGACAAAGGAAAAAAAAAAGTCTTCTCAGCAGCAGGGACAGGAGAAGGAGGGTAAAGGGACGGGAAAAGCCCCACATACACCCATCATCTCAAGAAAGCCGGCACACAGGCGACCTCGGTCTGAAGCGATCGCCATGAAGCCAGCTGAGGGAAAGACCTACACGTGTTTATAAGCTTTTGAATGTGGTTCAGAGGGTTTTTGGAAACGCCGTCTTATGATATCTATTTAACGAAATGCCAACAAGCCCACAAAAACACTATTTTCAGATATCAGGAAACTCCTAAAAAGTAGAACGCGTTCTTTTATGCGCAACTGCGCAAATTTTGGGAAGAAATTTAAGTTTCTTTTATTTTTTTTTAGATTTCAAAAAATTGCGAATCGAGCATAAGGAGACGAGGATTTTTTTACACAAAACGCTCAGTCTCAAAAAGTAAAACGTGAGTTTTTTTTAATGTCCTCAATCGTTAAAATAAGACATTTTATTGAGCAAAATTTTCCCCCTTCGTGAAACCCAATGAATAACTTTAAAATCTATAAATCTTAGACAAATTAGGCAATGAAATTAGTATAAAGAAACTTGAAAATGAATGTTAGAAACCGCAAAAGAGCGAAATGTCTCAGCACGTTCGATGTCAATAATGTACGTGTGTACATTATTGTGTTATTGTGAAAGTAATATTTTTATGTTTCTTCGAATTTAGCTAGAAATTCAAACTTGAACATTTTCTTATTACTTTCTTATTTTTCTAACACTACTTTATATTATTTAAGGTAATCTTTGTAAACAAATTTTAAAAAAAGTGGATTATAAGGAATGCAAATCATGTACTGAAGCACTTACAAAGTACGACAATTATAACCCAGTGGCTCAATTAGTCGATATGAGAACGGGAGAAAGATTGACTCATCCTAACTTACATTTCTCCAAGCTAATTAATTTTATTGAACAATTTTTTCAAAAAAATGCCAGAAGTGTTGCTTTATTTGACCTTACCGTTGACGAAGTTTTGGAAAAGTATTCCTTTACCTTTCCCTGAAAGAAACATGTTGTGGACGCGCTGATACCAACTAAAAATATTGTAAGTCAAGGTAACCACTCTTGATGAGCCGTCACTAACTAGCCCAGCGGAAAAACTATGAAATTTTCCGATGGGTTCGGAGAAAAGGGAACGCGTCAACGATCTTCCATCGCCAAAGCAAATTAATTAGTTATCTATTCTGTATTCTCCTCAAATTCGTGATCTCCGTAAACTGTTAAATAATTGTAAACTTTATTTTACAAACAAAATTTATTTTTTATCCATTTTACCTCAGTTAATAAATTAAATTCAGTGAATTCGTGTATTTGACTTTTATCCCAAATCACTCATTTCAATTTTAATTATCGTTATTTACGCTTATGAAACCTTAAATTAACATTGGTCCTTCGAGCCGGATCCAATCGCGATGGATCTTACAGGGGAATAAGTGGAATATAGTAACTAAATTACGTGAAAAGACAGTTTTGTGAGTGACTTTGAACAGTGACTAAGTACTGTGATTAACACAAATTTGTAGTGAGAATCATGGGAGTCAAAAACGACGCTCAAAAGGACGACACGCAGAATTCCATAATGGATGACGTCACTGTAAACCATCTTACAGACGGAGGGAGTAACGGTACTTCGACAGCAGAGGCCCATCAGAGTAGGAGAGAGGATGGAAGGGAGCTCGAGAAAAAGCGAAAGGAGAAATTTGGGCCACCCCCGTGAACGCTATAATCCTGGTCTTCCCACCGGCAAAACAGAGACAGCCAATGATCAAAGACAGGCGGTTAGCGAAAGATTGAGGGCTAAACCCAAACCCGTACCTGAAGGTACCTCCACACCAGCTTCAAAATCGAAGTCACAGGTTCACCCCACCCCTTCACAATTGGTACGTTCCAAGCGTTCGAGTACAAGCGCGTGCGAATGAAAGCGCAAAGAAATTTAACTCCGGCAAACTGAAGTAAGAAGCTAGTAAAATTACAAGCTCAGAGAGAATTGGTTGTACTCGACGAAGAAAGCAGTCAAGACGACTTGGACGGGAACATCGCGAAAGATGGAAACGTCATTGAAGAAACTGAGAGGTCATCGTGCTTTAGTGAACAATCAGCGGGTTCAAAGGTCCGTTTGTGGATGTAGACGCGAAGGAAGCAAGAGGAGCAACGGGGAGCGACAAGTGGTGAGCGATCAAAATTACCACCTCCCCCTATTCCATGCAACATAGCGCCAGGACCCGATTCGAGATTCGACCGATACATCGCGAGACAGACAATATATAAGGACTTGCCTACCTTTAATGGGCAGGTGATTGATTGACCACTGTTTATCAGTGAATATAGACAAACGAATAGCGACTGTGGTTATTCACCGACTGAGAATATAGCGCGACATCGACACTGCCTTAGAGGAGAGGCCCCGGAGGCTGTTCAGTCAATATTAATGACAAAGAGGGCCGAAAAAATAATCGACACCTTGGAGCAACGTGTCGGTTGACCCGAATATGTCATCCAGGCGCTGATGTGCAAGGTAACGAATTTCCCTAAGGTAAGAGACGACAAGCCAGATAGTGTGATAAAGTTTGCGACCGCGGTGACTAATCTTGTTGCGACGATAGAATCGCTTGAGCGACCGGACTACCTGATTAATCCGATTCTTACTGATCAGCTGATCCAAAAGCTACCTAACGAAATGACGCATAGGTGGTGGAGAAGGGTTAATAGATAGAAACTTTCCGCGACACTTGCTGAAAATAATGATACGAGAGACAATAAGTGTGCGTATTATGATAAGGATCACGTGATCGGATTCTGTAACGCATTTGAAAAATTAGATATTGATGCACATTGGAAGTGTGCGACCTCGGAGAAAATGTGTTTTAAATGCTTAACGAACAGTCATTTAATGCACAGATGAAGATCGCCTGAAGGTCATCGTAGGAAAACCAAATGCACCCGCAGCCACTCTAACACCACTGGGTTGGACAGTGCATGGGCCTTTCGTTGCAGCAAGAGCCACCACGGAGGGTGTATAACTGATTCACACCACAGAAGAGGGGCAGGAAATCAGTCAACAATTAAAGAATTTTTGGAGCGTCGAGACATTCGGAGTAAACATGCAGGCCAAAGCCCTATATTCGAAAGAGAATGAACCGAAGAGAGCCGAGAAGCTTCGCGAACATCTTGAAGAAACCAGGCTCATAGATGAGCTTGGTTGGGCAGAGTCTGTTGGGTCGTTGGAGGACACTGTGCGGGCGGCGAGGCGGAAAGTGTTCGCAGCATGTGACCACTCCGTGTCTCGCCGCGGGCACGGGCGTACCGGGGACTCGATGTACTGATGGAACGACCAGTTGTCTGTCCTGCGTCGAAAATGCCTTACAGCGCGGCGATGATTTACTCAAACAAAAGTATTTTGATAATAATAAATTTAGTAAAAACTTTAAATCAAACTCAATATCAGAATCGAAGTTAGCAAAAGAGTGGGGTGACACCGGCAGCGGCAAAGAGACGAAAACCGAGAATCGACACTTGAGGAACAGTTTCTTGAACATCCGAAAACGTTGCAAAGCATATATCAGTGATCCCAGGACGTAGTAGCTGGTGGCCCCCACCACGCTCCCATGTGAGTGCACACATAAAGAAGCGCGCTGTGTCGGTGTGAACCCGCCACTTCCCATCTATTTTATTCTATTTATTTATTTTCATTAAATTTTTTATTTGACATACTTTATCGGAGCCGAAAAGTAAGGACAAGTTCATAACCTAGCCACATCCACAAAACTTTTCTCGCAAAATCTATTTACCCAAAATTGGCCACGGATATATCATGAAGTATATACAAATTTTTCTAAATTATTTCAGTCCATTATGTCGATAATTAGAAGAGTGTATTACTCACCATGATAACCGAACTCTACCATATAGACCCTATCAACCTGTGATTTAGAATTAACGTCATTTAAGACCAGATGGAATTTTTAATTTATATTTGAAAAAGGAACGCTTCCACTCCGCTGGATATCGAGCCCAGGACCCTTCGATTGGCGGTCAAAGGCTCTATCATCTGAGCTACGGAAATTTCACAAAACTTTTCTCGCAAAATCTATTTACGGCAATTTGACCACGGATATATCATGAACTATATACAAAATTTTCTTAATCATTTCAGTCGATTATGTCGATAATTAGAAGAGTGTATCACTCACCAGAATAACCGAACTTTACTATTTCGACCCAATGAACCTGTGATTTAGAATTAACGTCATTTAAGACCAGATGGAATTGTCAATATATATTTGAAAAAGGAACGCTTCCACTCCGCTGGGTATCGAGCCCAAGACCTTTCGATTGCCGGTCAAATGATCTATCATCTATGCTACGGAGGTGCCACAAAACTTTTCTTACAGAATCTATTTATATATCCTTTTTTTACAGAAAAAATTGTTCAAATATATATTGAAAATTCCATCTGGTCTTAAATGACGTCAATTCTAAATCACAGGTTGATAGGGGCGATATGGTAGAGTTCGATTATCATGGTGAGTGATACACTCTTCTAATTATTGACATATTCGACTGAAATGATTTAGAAAAATTTGTATATAGTTCATGATGTATCCGTGTCCAAATTGGCGTAAATAGATTTTGTGAGAAAATTTTTGTGGAACCTCCGTAGCTCAGAGGATAAAACATACGACCGGCAATCGAAAGGTACTGGGCTCGATACCCAGCGGAGTGGAAGCGTTCCTTTTTTCATAAAAAATTTCTTCAATTTATATTGGAAAATACCATCTAGTTTTAAATAACGTTAAATTAATTCTGAATCATAGGTTGATAAGGTTGATATAGTAGAGTTCCATCATCACGTACAGTGATACACTCTTCTAATGATCGACATAATCGACTGAAATGATTTAGAAAAATTTTTATATACTTCATGATATATCCGTGGCCAATTTTGGGTAAATAGATTTTAAAAGAAAAGTTTTGTGGAACCTTCGTAGCTCAGATGATAGAGCATTCGACCGGCAATTGAAGGGTCCTGGGCTCGATACCCTGCGGAGTGGAAGCTTTCCTCTTTCAAATATAAATTGAAAATTCCATCTGGTCTTAAATGACGTTAATTCTAAATCACAGGTTGATAGGGTTGATGTGGTAGAGTTCTATTATCATGGTGGGTGATACACTCTTCTAATTATTGACATATTCGACTGAAATGATTTAGAAAAATTTGTATATAGTTCATGATGTATCCGTGTCCAAATTGGCGTAAATAGATTTTGTGAGAAAATTTTTGTGGAACCTCCGTAGCTCAGATGATAGAACATACGACCGGCAATCGAAAGGTACTGGGCTCGATACCCAGCGGAGTGGAAGCGTTCCTTTTTTCATAAAAAATTTCTTCAATTTATATTGGAAAATACCATCTAGTTTTAAATAACGTTAAATTAATTCTGAATCATAGGTTGATAAGGTTGACATAGTAGAGTTCCGTCATCACGTACAGTGATACACTCTTCTAATGATCGACATAATCGACTGAAATGATTTAGAAAAATTTTTATATACTTCATGATATATCCGTGGCCAATTTTGGGTAAATAGATTTTAAAAGAAAAGTTTTGTGGAACCTTCGTAGCTCAGATGATAGAGCATTCGACCGGCAATTGAAGGGTCCTGGGCTCGATACCCTGCGGAGTGGAAGCTTTCCTCTTTCAAATATAAATTGAAAATTCCATCTGGTCTTAAATGACGTTAATTCTAAATCACAGGTTGATAGGGTTGATGTGGTAGAGTTCTATTATCATGGTGGGTGATACACTCTTCTAATTATTGACATATTCGACTGAAATGATTTAGAAAAATTTGTATATAGTTCATGATGTATCCGTGTCCAAATTGGCGTAAATAGATTTTGTGAGAAAATTTTTGTGGAACCTCCGTAGCTCAGATGATAGAACATACGACCGGCAATCGAAAGGTACTGGGCTCGATACCCAGCGGAGTGGAAGCGTTCCTTTTTTCATAAAAAATTTCTTCAATTTATATTGGAAAATACCATCTAGTTTTAAATAACGTTAAATTAATTCTGAATCATAGGTTGATAAGGTTGACATAGTAGAGTTCCGTCATCACGTACAGTGATACACTCTTCTAATGATCGACATAATCGACTGAAATGATTTAGAAAAATTTTTATATACTTCATGATATATCCGTGGCCAATTTTGGGTAAATAGATTTTGCGAGAAAAGTTTTGTGAAATTTGCGTAGCTCAGATGATAGAGCATTTGACAGCCAATCGAAGGGTCCTGGGCTCGATACTCAGCGGAGTGGAAGCGTTCCTTTTTCAAATATAAATTGAAAATTCCATCTGGTCTTAAATGACGTTAATTCTGAATCACAGGTTGATAGGGTCGATATGGTAGAGTTCGGTTATCATGGTGAGTGATACACTCTTCTAATTATCGACATAATCGACTGAAATGGTATCACTCACCATGATAACCGAACTCTACCATATCGCCTCTATCAACCTGTGATTTAGAATTGACGTCATTTAAGACCATATCGAATTTTCAATACATATTTGAATAATTTTTTCTGTAAAAAAAGGATATATAAATAGATTCTGTGAGAAAAGTTTTGTGGCACCTCCGTAGCTCAGATGATAGATCATTCGACCGGCAATCGAAAGGTCTTGGGCTCGATTCCCAGCGGAGTGGAATCGTTCCTTTTTCAAATATAAATTGAAAATTCCATCTGGTCTTAAATGACGTTAATTCTAAATCACTGGTTGATAGGGTCGATATAGTAGAGTTCGGTTATCATGGTGAGTGATACACTCTTCTAATTATCGACATAATCGACTGAAATGGTATCACTCACCATGATAACCGAACTCTACCATATCGCCTCTATCAACCTGTGATTTAGAATTGACGTCATTTAAGACCATATCGAATTTTCAATACATATTTGAATAATTTTTTCTGTAAAAAAAAGGATATATAAATAGATTCTGTGAGAAAAGTTTTGTGGCACCTCCGTAGCTCAGATGATAGATCATTCGACCGGCAATCGAAAGGTCTTGGGCTCGATTCCCAGCGGAGTGGAATCGTTCCTTTTTCAAATATAAATTGAAAATTCCATCTGGTCTTAAATGACGTTAATTCTAAATCACTGGTTGATAGGGTCGATATAGTAGAGTTCGGTTATCATGGTGAGTGATACACTCTTCTAATTATCGACATAATCGACTGAAATGGTATCACTCACCATGATAACCGAACTCTACCATATCGCCTCTATCAACCTGTGATTTAGAATTGACGTCATTTAAGACCATATCGAATTTTCAATACATATTTGAATAATTTTTTCTGTAAAAAAAGGATATATAAATAGATTCTGTGAGAAAAGTTTTGACGGAACCTCCGTAGCACAGATGATAGATCATTCGACCGGCAATCGAAAGGTCTTGGGGTCGATACCCAGCGGAGTGGAAGCGTTCCTTTTTTCATAGAAAAAATTGTTCAAATATATATTGAAAATTCCATCTGGTGTTAAATGACGTTAATTCTAAATCACAGGTCCATAGGGTCGATATAGTAGAGTTCGGTTATTCTGGTGAGTGATACACTCTTCTAATTATCGATATAATCGACTGACATGATTTGAAAAAATTTGTAAATAGTTCCTGATATATCCGTGGCCAAATTGGCGTAAATAAATTCTGTGAGAGAAAAGTTTTGACGGAACCTCCGTAGCTCAGATGATAGAGCATTCGACCGGCAATCGAAGGATCCTAGGCTCGATACCCCGCGGAGTGAAAGCGTTCCTTTTATTACAGAAAAAATTGTTCAATAAAGAACTATTTACTAATGATGATATTGTGATAAAATGATATTATGATTACCAAGTTTTCTAAAAATAATTCTAATAAGTCGAACAATGAATATTATAACCTGGAAAGCATATTTGAAAAATCCATATTATGAAAATGAACTTGCCAGAAACGTGGTGACGCGCAGCAAAAATCAAAACATTCATTCTCGGTTTTTCGTATAATTCCTTTCAGAATGTCGTCCGAGTGCTTCCGACGTTTTCCAAATAGCTTTGAAGACTCAATCCAAGTCTGACCTACTCAGTAGTGGCTTATAAGCGAGATTCCTTTCGGATTATGGCAAGCGAGAATAGCCGAGAGGCTTTAGGCGCTAGAAATGCGTTTAGTTTTGTAGATATAGGTAGAGTGAGAAGGTTCGAACCCAAAAGCGATTCTGAAACTTAATTTCAAGCGTGCACAATTATAAATAGTGTAGCATTGCGTACTCAAATATGTAAATATAAATAAGGTATAATAATAATATTTTTGTGTGTGTTTGCACTGAAACCTCCCCTCTTCTCATTGACAAAGCTCTTCGCTCAATTTTCCTTTTGTTTTACACGCGTTAGAAAAAGACATAAGACTACTTAATTCCAAGCCATCACTTCTGAAGGTCAAACCTTTTGGTGGAGTGAGTGATTTTTCATACAGTGGTTACCAGATTCACATATTCTTTGTTTCGCTTCGCAAATTTGATGTAGTGAATTTCGAATTCCGGTAAGTTTTAAGAAAGTTAGTAGAATATAGTCCACTTATTCAAATGAAAATATTAACTTCGCCGCTTGAAAACCACTACATTAATTTCTTATACGTGAAACCTGTTTGCCTCGGTTTAAAACTATATCATACTAGAATATAATTCCTTTTTATGATTAACTATAATATAGTCTCTCAGTGTAGGATTTACAAATTTTGGCTGACATAGTTTCAGAAAAAACGTATATTTTTCATTTGGATTTCAAAAAATCCTTTATTTAAGCAAAATATGTGACATACGAAAAAAACATTCAAATAGAAAAATATTAGCCTGAATAAGGTCTACGAATTCACAGTAAGACATTTTTTTGATAAAATAAACATTTTATTTTCATTTTAAATATTGAAAATATGTTGTTGAATAAATTGAATTTAGTATTCATGAATGATAATCTTCTTAGCTTTTACCAAAATATTCGCTATTATTTTGAAAACATTTCTTTATGAAGGATTAATCTAATTAACTTTATTCATTCGGCTAGTGGAAAATTTTTATGACATGTTATCGCAGTTGACAAAGTAAAGTATTTTTACTAAAAACTTTCTGTCAAGCTTATTACAATATTTGTGCAACTTTGATACATTAGTATATATAATGTCATCAATTTGATTATTCAATACATTTATTTGACATATTTACATTTTCAACCTTTAATTATATTTTCATATTTCGCGCGTTTAAGGACAGACTTTATATTATTAAAACTTTTAGCGTTAATAAATAAAATTATTACATATCTCCAGTACGGTTCATAGGTAATTTCAACATAGAATAAGGATACAAACAAGTTAAACATTTATTCTGTCGCTTTTATGAGTTATATTGCTACTTTTTGCTCGGTTTACACTAAGTTTACGCTAGGGAGAATAAGGATACAAACAAGTTAATCATTTATTCTGTCGCTTTTATGAGTTATATTGCTACTTTTCGCTAGGTTTACGCTAGGGAGAATAAGAATAGAAACAAGTTAATCATTTATTCTTTCGCTTTTATGAGTTCTATTGCTACTTTTCGCTAAGTTTGCGCTAAGTTTACGCTAGGGAGAATAAGAATACAAACAAGTTAAATATTTGTTTTGGTAAAACCTGTATTTACGTCTTTTATATTACTATCTCCTTATTTCGAGCGTGAAGAATTTTGAATTTAAAACATACCTACTTGAATGTTTTTTTTAGTCTTGGCTTCAACAATTAGTATAACTTCGTCAGCGATGTTTCTGCTTCTTCTGTCAGTGATTAGGTGAAAGATTACATCAACGGAACTTAATCTAAGCAACGACTCAGTAAAAATCTTAAATTTTCTCCTCATTGGAGAATTTGTTGTAACTTTCGTAAATATACACCAAACATTATAATACTCTTTCTTCTCCATTTCCAAGGAATTGTTGGACTTCAGATTTGTCTGAAAGATGAAGTAATCAGTAGACCTGTTTTTGACAGCTAAAGTCGACGGTCGATTCGCTTTCCAAATGATATTTTGCACTCCGAAGTTATTAATACTCGAATAGACACCATTAGTTAGAAGGCAATAAATTATTATTACGCATACCACGACAACTGTCAATTTTAAAAGAATCTTTCGTAGCAACCGCATTTAACTACACGGACATTATTAAAGCATCGTTTTACACCTTCGGGTGGTTGGTTCACAAGCGATCACATATAAAAATTGTTTTCGATTATACCAAAGTTTCAATTGCCCATAAAATCAATAGACGTCACTATATTTGAAAAGCAGTGTTAGACGAAGATTATGAAAGTAATGTGTTGGCAAAAACTGCGAGGATTGCAAGGTGCAGGATTCCTGTACATTTCCCTGAAGTGCTCTCTACCGCCTATATTTGATATATACTTTCAATTTTTGCCAACGCATTCCTTTCATAATCTTCGTCAAACACTGCTTTTTAAATATAGTGACTTCTGGTGATTTTATGGGCAACTAAAACTATGGTACAATGTATACCTACCAGCTTTCACAGCTAACTACATTCTGGGTATATCTATATACATACATGCTATAGTGCGGTCATTCGGGCGGTAGGTATACATTGTACCATAGTTTTAGTTGCCCAAAGTTTCAATTGCCCATAAAATCACCAGAAGTCACTATATTTTGAAAGCAGTGTTTGACGAAGATTATGAAAGGAATGCGATGGCAAAAATTGCAAGTATATATCAAATATAGGCGGTAGAGAGCGCTTCAGGGAAATGTACAGGAATCCTGCATCTTGCAATCCTCGCAGTTTTTGCCAACACATTCCTTTCATAAACTTCGTCTAACACTGCTTTTCAAATATAGTGACGTCTGGTGATGTTATGGGCAATTGAAACTTTGTACAACTAAAACTATGGTACAATGTATACCTACCATTCGGGCCATTACCAGGGTTGCAAAATTACGCGTAACTTGAGGCTTTCCATGTAAATTACGCAATATACGCAATTTACGTAATTAACGTCGAATACTGTAGTTAATTACACTGTAAAAAGTGTCAAGGAAAATTACATTTTTCTATTGTAATTCTTTCCTATGATATTCGTGGGAAACTTACAAATTTATTGTAAATGCCCTATGATTTCTGAATGAATTCTCCATAAATATATGAATTTTACAGTAGAAGTGTAATTTTACCACGAATATCACGGGTAATAAACATACCAGTGATAATCGTGGGAAATTTACAACGAAGTGGATAAGAAATAAAAATGTGATTTCACAATGTTGAAGTAAATTCCCAAACCGAAGCACGTAAGAAACCCAGTCCAATGTAAAATTACCATTCTGCTAGGTTTTCCACCGTGTGATGGCGCGTCTGCGCGTGACGTATAATGTAATGGCGATTTGCGACGGCCTGCGACAGCGTCTTATTTGATTTTATATTTTGACTATATTTTGATTTGATGATCCGATCCGCGGTTTTCTTAGGACATAAAGGTAAGTTTAAAACAATATAAATATCATGTTTTAGAAAGTGCGGTGATGTGCACTCTCATTTAAAACCCATGTGCTTCCAATGCGAGTGGAGATTACTGTTCAATTTGGTTATTTATAGACCACTATAAGGGTAACGGTCTATTCGTGACGGTGACACTGCAAGGTCCCGACGAAACAGCATTGTCCCGAATTTCTGTACTTGTTTTTCACTTCAAAAGAGATAGAAGGGGATACTGTGTTTTGAGGACTTTGTGTATTCAGGACAATGCTGTTCTGGGACTTTGCAGTGTTACCATTCGTGACATATATGAGGTTATGTATGGTCTCCGCAGCAAGTGTAAAAGTTACTTAAGAGATTGTAAGTTTATGTTAAGTTCAAGTTCATAATTACATTATTAATAACTTAGTAATTATTGTATTGTACTTTTATATTAATAATACACTTCAACTGCGAAAATTTAATGAAACATATGTATTTCAGCGGACTTTGAAACCAAAAACGGATTCGAAGAATGTAAGAATCTCCTTTGTGTCCATTCATTCCATCCAATTCCAATGCAAATTACAACTCAAGAGGTTGAACTGAGTTGCATATTTAATATACAAGTATATGTATATTTCTGGCCCGCTAGCGGAATCAGATTGAATTGCTCCCTGTCTTCTGAAAAACGAAGTTTCCAATTTTAATTTTCGAAACTTGTAAATTTCATTGTGCATGTTTTTTTTAGCCCTTATGAAAAAGAAGTATTAGTAAGTATTAGATCTAATACTTTTTTCGCGAATAAGTATTAGAAATCATATACTTTTTCGCAAAAATAGAATAATAAATATTATAAATATTATATATAAATATATTATATATATATATAAATATTATAAAAATAATCAAAAATAGAAATACGCTACAGCGTAAAGCTACCGTTCAGCCAGTTCGCTAGGGATTCTATGAGTCATTTACGTTCGAATTCTAGCGCGTATTCTTTCGGTAATGTTGATTCCCTTTAGTTCCTGAGAGCTATCGATTGGTTATGTCGCTTCTTTCCTTACCTACAAAACGCATTGTGAGTAAAAAGGGTTCTAGAGAGCTTGGTATTTAGTACCAAAATCAGCCACACCCTTACAATGTATTTTCTGTTCGCATCGGTCAGGCGGACAGAGGTATAAATGCACCATATGAGTCTTAAGACTGGATTCCTATTATTGTGCATTTATACCTCTGTCTACTTGACCGGTGCGAACGGAAAATACATAAGAGTAAGGGAGACAGACAGGGTAAAATTGGACGAAAGGAAAACATCTGTCTCTTTTGCTCTTATGTATTTTTATACAGAGGTATAAATGCACGAAATTCACCATTAGGGATGTGAAGGCCACGGTAGTATAGACAGGTCTGGCAACTCCCGTGGAGGGGGATGTTCCAGTGATCCCAGAACGTGGGAGCTGGCGGCCCTCACCATAGTCCCCACCAGGTCATGGCTTCTTCCTCGCTCGACTGACATAGGTTGGTTGAATGAGGAAGACACAATGAGCTCGAGGCATCTATGGTGGGGGCCGCCAGCTCCCACGTTCTGGGATCACTGAATGTAAGTCGAATTAGATGTCGGTCGCCTGTGTAGCTCAGTGGTTAGAGCAGTCGACCGGCAATCGAAAGACCTGGGCTCGGATCCCAGTGCAGTCGTAAGCGTCTTTTTCCCACAGAAAGATTTTCAAATTCTTCAAATATTTGATTTCAATTGCATTATTTGCGATATAAGAGTTTGAAATTGTCTACGAGGACACCTATCGACAACGTGTCCTATCTGATACTAGACTAGTGAACCTCCGATAATGTAGGCAGTGACAAAAGTTTTAAACTCACCTAATTAATTTGAATACACTGAATACTAAAAATCTTAAATTAATATATATATATACTTGAATTTATATTATCTATATAATTATAGAATATATATAAAATCCTTTATTATTCTATGAAAAGTATATAATATACCTATAATATATTAAATCATATATCAATTTATCAAAATTTAAATTTTTAAGGTAGTTCGTTCACGAAAATAAGACCTAAGGCAAAAATAGATTATCTTGCTTTTATGAATAGCAATATTATTATTGAAGGGCCAATTTAAAAGAGAAAAGATTATTTTCCACGGAAAAAATTTAAAACACAAAAAAATAATTTTATTAATAAATTTTAGTTTTGCCCAAACTTATTTTCTTATCGCTTCGAGTCAAATTTTAGTAAATGATGCGATTCTCATAAATCACGGTTCATTTTTTTAGGAAAAAGATTCTCTACAACATGAACGTTTCCTATTTTTGAAGTTGAATTAGTTATCATCAAATACAGATATTTGTTTATAAAAATTTTGTTTTGAAAACTTGTTTTTTTTTATAATTTCAGCCATTAAAGAATTCATTTTCAAAAATTGGAAACGATCAAGTTGTAGAGAATTCTTTTCCTAAAAAATTGAACCATGATTTATTAGAATCGCATCAATTTTTAAATTTTGACTCGAAGCGATAAGAAAATAAGTTTGGGCAAAAATAAAATTTATTAATAGAATTATGTTTTTGTGTTTAAAATTTTTTTCATGAAAAATAATCTTTTCTCTTTCAAATTAGCCCTACAATAATAATACTGCTATTCTTGAAAGCAAAATTATCTATTTTTGCTTTAGGTCTATTTTTCGTGAACGAACTACCTTAAGGAACTATTACGTCACAATTGCGTAATTACTTACTTTGATCAAAGGTTCCTGGTTTTAAGTTAGGATCGAATGATCCTCGCTTAGGGATGAGGATAAGTCAATGAAAGACACAACGATTATCAAATTAATGCAAATTGGATTTATTTAATTGATTGAAGGTCACTATACACATTTGTTAGCACAATTCATATATATAATTGTAGGCACAGGCTAGTTGGTTCGTGGGTGAGAGAGTGACAGAGAGAGAGATTCGGTACCTTTATGTTGAGGGTTAATCCACACGGTGGTGAGTACGTGGTACGCAGGATCCCCACAGGTGTAGACAAGGTGTGTGAAGGCAGAGATGAGGTGGGAGATCTTTGGCCAGTCCTTATGGAAAAGAGATTTCAATAAAATCTTCTTCTTACAAATAATGAGTCTCACAAGAAGATTCTTGTAAAGGGCAAGCCGGGTTTCCATGTGAAATCGGCCTTAAAACTAAATCAAATTGCGCATCAACCATATGGAAGGGGTTGGGAAAGAGAAGATTTTGTCAAATTTTCAGATCATTATCTGCCATTTTAAATGAGTAATGATGGATTTTACCATTTTTGTTTTTTTTTCTTTTTTTAGCTAAACTAATCATAGGAAAATTCTGAAAAAAATCAGGGTTGTTTTTTCCAATAGAAGACACATTTTAAAATTTTTGCAGATTTTTTGATGCATAATTCGCGATGCAAAAAATTGCGAAAATTTTTGCACGCAATTTTGTTCATGTTTGATTTGCGCGATCACTCTTTTGAATTATTCTATTCATTAGTTACCTATCGATGATTAAAACAGAATTTTTGCAGATTTTTGCAAGGTGTGGACGGGGGTAAAAAAAAATAAAAACCGTCAAAATACGAGTTCTTCCAACATCATACTATTAAAGCACATTTTATAATAACAGTAGACAAATGAAAAAAAAAATTTATTTTGCAATCAATCTCTAACTTGGTTTACTGCTGAAATTTTTGCAAAAATTTTGCAAAACATTAGTAAACATTAACAGTAGCGCAATGTAGTACATTGCGCTACAAAGGAATGAAATGTAAAAATTGAACTGCGCATGCGCCCACAGCCAAAGAGAAGCTCAATCCTTCTTATTCTTCTTCTTCTTCGTACAGCGTTAGCATCTTACTGGCAAAGCCTTGTACATTTTAACTGCGCATGCGTCTACTGAAATCCATTACTACTACCAGAGATGAGTTGGGAGATTGCTAAAGTAATAGAATAAGAGAATTTCACAAAAGTGGGCTGATAAACGCGCCCTCTGAACGCGTTGCGGAAAAGCTGTACTTTGCGCGTCGGTAAATAATGAAAGTTAGAAAATCCAGAAATGATTTACCATTAGAATTTCTTTGGAGGGGCAGCGGCGCACACTGCCCTTGTTTCTTCCTCGTCGCTCTTGCACGTGAGAACGGCTCGTCCCACTTCCCTTATCCTCCTCGCTGACACCGTGCAATGCTATTTTTAGATTTCACGCTTTCAGTTATCGAGTCGGAATTGAGAATTGTGTATTTCTGTCGAAACCGTGGAAAAGAGGCGCGAAGCAAACGACAATTTCAAATTTACGAAATATGTTATTTAGGAAACAAAACTTTTTTCCGATATTTTAGAAAAAATCTGCCTAAAATAAAAATCTGAAATATCGTGTGAAATTTTATAAGCATTTGAACACTTCAAAAATAAACTTTCAGTAAAATTTGATGCCAATAAATGTTCCAAATTTGAATCAATATATATTTTCCTATTCAAATTCCCATACTTCTTATCAATTTTGTACATTTAAAAACTTTTTAGTTAGAGAGATATTTTATATTAAGAAGAGATAAACATAAAATTCAAGTTTAAAATTTACATTCTCAGTTTTATGTTAGAAATATTTTTATCTCACATTTTTGTAGCCTAAGCACAGACTTTTCATTAAAAAAATGAAATGGTCTATGGAAAGGAAACATTTTCTAACAGATGTGGATAAATTAAAAAGCTAAAATATGTGTTCATTAATATAATTTTAATATAATAATAATATAATATTTTAATATAATAATTTCACATACAAATTTTTGTCTGAAGTGTTCAAATCTTGTTACAATATGACAAGATCATATGGACGAGTTCAATTTTTTTAATGAAATATTTTGTAATTTTTAATTTGTCTGTTCTTCTGAAATCGGAGGAAGATTTTAACAGTAAACAACAAATTTTCCAATGGAATTCAAGGTCAATAAATGCTTAAAGTTTTGTATTAAAATTTTAATTACAAAATTTTGAAGCTTTGTAACTATAACATTTTTTGCAATTTACTTCTTCTACATGACAATTTGTATATATATAAATTACCATCGAAAATTACAGGTTGACCTGGAGTTTCAACTTTCGTTAAAGTGATTTATTGTATAGAACGATATTACAAAAGAAATTTTAATTTAGATCTCTTTGAAGAAAATTAATAAGTATGTAAAAAAATTAAAATTTTATTTTTATTATGTCTTCATAGTGATTTGTTAACCAAATTAAAATATTTTTAGAAAGTCTTTACTGGATTCTATATGCTGGGGTTGAGCATGTTACAAAAAGTCGTGTAATTTTAAAAATGTGTATCCCCATACCAATGAAATCTTAAAGTGTGCTGTTCGATGAAATATTAGATATAATATATTTTACTTTTGAATAATCAAACCTTTTATTTATACTTATATATTGAAATTTTCATTAAAAATATGTTATGTATTCTGAAGGTTTTTTAAAAAAATCGGCCTTAAAGAACACATTGTTATCATGACACTTGCGCTTCGCGCTTGATTTTCTGTATACATTTATGTAACTTTCTAATAATTTACAAGATTACAAAAAATCTATTTTCTTCCAAATATTTAAAAAAGGAAGAGAATTCATAGACTCTTTTTGAGTAAACGATTTTTTGTATTATCGCTTATTTTGTATCTCACATATTTTGGTTCAAAAATTGAATTTTTTATTTTCAATAGTGTTTTTTTAAAACCAAAACATAAAATATACATCTTGTCAAAAAATGTCCTAAGGTAAATGCACCAGTCCTCGGACAGTTAAGACATCAGAGCGGAAAAAATAATAAACCTTTCCCTGAAATTGCTATCTATTGTTCATTTATCATAGTAGAAATATTAGGGATATCATTTTCTTCACAAAAATATACTTGATAATGGTTTTGAGTCATCAATTTTGATAATATAAAAGAATTATGATGATTGATACACGTGTGCCAGTCCCCGGACAAGTCAAATGTGATTGCGTGAGTGGCCGAAAATGCATGCTCGAGTCTCCGGACAAGATAATTATTAAAAGTACATTAATTGAAACAATATATAACACGTTTATTTTTGTTTTTAACGAACTTTTCAATACAATCAACCAATATTTGTGTTGAACAAAAATTATTTCATTATTGAATTACAACGCATACGAGCGCTAGTCATCGTTAATATCTTCGTCGATTGCTTTGGCCTTTTCTGTCTTCTTCCTCTTGGTCAGTGTTTAATTCTCAACTGCTTCTGCTTTTCGATTTTCTTGTCTTCGTTTGTCCTTTTCAGATTTTTCCTCTCTTTTTATCCTTGCTTTCGTTTCGCTTTTTCAATCTGCTTCTCTTTCTTAATCCTCTCAAACTCAGCACGCTCCTCCGTCTTTTTCTTCGCTTATTCTATTGCTTTCTCCTTCTTAATTTTTGCCAACACTGGTTTTCCTTCTTGTTGCTGTTTTCTCAGCTTTACCCTTTCTTCTTTTTCAAGCTGAATTGCGAGTTTCTTTTCCTCACGATCTCTATACCATTCCATCCAACCGTCTCCCGTTGCAGCGTAAGGTTGAGAATGTTTGTCAACTTTTTTCTTCTTATTGGTACTTGCGATAGTGAAGGGCAAACAATAGTATATTACGTGCCTAGGCACACAATGGAAATTACGAGACTCGCGACAATGCTCGCAGGAGATCGAAGCCAAGGCGTAGCCGAGACGAATCCGATGCGCGATCCGTCCTGCGAGCATTGTCGCGAGTCTCGTAGTTACCCAAAGTGTGTGCATTGGCATGTATTCTATTTTATGTGACTTCGGTGCGTATACGAGTTTTTACGCTACAGTTGAGAGTAGCGTAATGTTGTGTATTAGGATACAGAGGAATCTAATGTAAAATTGAACTACGCATGCGCCTATTACGACACACCGGAGCGTAATCTTCTTCTTATTCTTCTTCTCCTTCGTACAGCGTTGGCACCGTACTGACAAAGCATTGTACATTTGAACTGCGCATGTGTCTATTACAATACGCTACTACTACACAAAATCGAGAAATTCAAAATGGCCGGAAGTATTCGCGGAATGTCAAGTGAGATGGGCGATAATCACGTCAATTTCGACCTTTTCAGATTGGATTCGAGTGTACGCATAAAAACTCGTATATGCGCCGAAGTCACATACAATAGAATATGTGCCAATGCACGCAATTCGGGTAATTACGAGACTCGCTTAAAATGCTCGCAGCACTGATCGCGCCTCGGCTTTGATCTCCTGCGAGGATTGTCGCTCGTCGCGTAATAACCCTCATTATGCACCTAGGCACATAATATACTATTACAGCATAAAAAGTCAATAACTTTTCGATTGACGGCGACTGGCACAACACGAAAAGGTTGCGGCGCTAGTCTTGGTGATTGTATCGGAGGACTGGCACATTGGCATGTTACGTGATCCAGTGTCCGGATTGTTTTGTTTATTAACATAAGAATAATAAAATCTTTAAAGAAATAAATACATTGTATGCGAAATTTATTTTTACAAAGTATACATGCATTACTTCTTTCATATCGTAAAAATTGAGGTGTATATTTCCTTATGAAATTCAACCTGTTTCTAACGAAAACAGTAAGCGCGTAATATTTTCTGAGAAATAATTGACATTGACTTACACAATATTGATTTTTTTGAAACTATTGCTCAAGAAAACAGAATGTTTCGTGTCATCTTTACTTCTTAACTACAGCTTACTTAAAAAAAAATTTCAGTAAAATTTATTAATTATTCATTTAACAAAACTCGGAAACGATTGACTTTGTCCGGACTCTGGCACATGTCCGGGGACTAGTACATTTACCTTACTAAGAATTTGTAGACCTCATTTAGGCAAATAATTTTCCATCTCAACGTTTTTTTCGTATGTCACATATTTTGTTCAAATAATGGAATTTTTGAATTTTAATCGTATTTTTTAAAATTAAAATGAAAAATATAAGTTTTATCAGAAACTATTGGAAATATTTGTATATATTTCTAAGTTTTTCGTTCATTTTATCCAGTTTTCTATATACAGTGAATTCTACATATATTTTCCAATTCGTGTTGTTGCTTACTGGACTTCTTCATTTTGAATTTCAAGCAATGAGATAAGTTTTTGAGTTTCATTATTATCCTTATTTTAACTATCTTCTACATTTTTATCTTTTACGAAAATATTGAATTAATCTTTTAATTTATAGCAATGAAGAGGGCTCCCGCATATGTAGCCGAAACGTCTGCCTTCTCTCTTTTTTTGCGTTTTTTATCGTAAGTAGCATTGATAATATTAATAGAAGAAAATAAAAAGAGGCTGACCCAATGCCAAAAAAATGAGAAATTAACAAAAATTCTGTGAATTTTGGGTCAATATAATAGCAGACATGTCATCAAGCATGCCACTTTACAGTTATCACTCTTGTAGATCTTTATGTAGTAAACCACTTTTTATCATAACTTTTATTCGTACCTCGTATAATTTAACTGGAAAATGGATATTGACTTTTTTCAAGTTTTAATATACTGTGACTTTCTTAATTTTATTTTAATTGCAAGATATTATGAGGAAATAATTAGTAGAGCTTTACGAGAATTATCAGAAACCAGTCTTAAAATTTTTGATTTTTTCATAAAATTTTTTTCAAAAACACAAAAAATGCTCCTATTTTGACAATTTTTGTCAGATGTATTTGGTTAACGAACTTGTCCTGACTTCTTCAGCTGCGATAATGTATGCCAAAGCTCAATTCAATCCGACAATTTTTTTCTATCCAGAGTTATTGAGTATATGACCTATTACTACTGCAGACGGACAGACAGACAGACAGACAGACACTTTCGTAAAAACCGTTTTTTCTGACTCAAGGGATCTCAAAACGTAAAATTTGACGAAAATTCCGAAAATGATTTTTCGCATAAAACCAAAACATTAATTCTCATATGATGAGAATCTATAAGACATTAAATTTAGATCTTTCTTAATAATATTAATAACTCTAAAATTAATTAACATTGTGAAAAGTCTGTAGTCTCATTTCAAAGGTAAGTATTCATAGTATTTTTCTAACTAATTGAGATGTTTTTGGAATTTTTCTGCTAGATTCTGCTCTAGAGTCAAACATGGTAATGAAAAATCATCAAATTTCAAATGATGATTGTACTACAGTACATTCATTTGAAGAATTCAAAAAATATTTTGATAAAAATTTCTAAATTTATTACACTGAAAAAAATGGTTAGTAAAACCAACTACTTCGGTTTGTAAAATATGCCTCAGCTATTTTATTAGTTAGCGCAACAATTTTTACATTCTCATCATGGATGAGAAGGTATTGGTTTTATGTGAAAAATGAATTTTGACATTTTTATCAAATCTTTACGTTTTAAGACCCCCTGAGTCAGAAAAAACGGTTTTTACGAAAGTGTCTGTCTGTCTGCCTGTCTGTCCGTCTGTCTGTCCGTAGGTCGTTTGCGGCATAACTCTCGATAGAATCATCAGATTGAATTGAGCTTTGGTACACTTTATCGGAGCCGAAAAAGTAAGGACAAGTTCGTTAACCAGCCACATCCAATCAAAATTGAGGGATTGAGCACCACTTTTGTGTTTTTGAAAATAACTTTTTGAAAAAATAAAAAATTTTAACACTGGTTTTTGATAGTGCTCATAAATCTCTACAAATTATCCTGATAACATTTTTTGATTAAATCAAAATTAGAAATGTTACAGCATTTTCAAATTCGAAAGAAGTCAATATCAAAATTCCATTTTCAAGTTAAATTATACGAGATACGAAAAAACGTTATGATACAATATTATTAAACAAATAAAGACCTACAAATTTGAATTGTAACATTTTTTCATAAGATGCATATTTTTCTTTTTAATTTAAAAAAAAACTATTGAAAATCCAAAATTCAATTTTTTAACAATAATATGTAAAATAAGAAAAAAACGTAAGAATACAAAGTTGTTAGTTTCAAAAAGATCTACAAGTTTTGTCTCACACAGTTTCTGATAAAACATATATTTTTCGTTTCAATTCCAAAAAATACGATTAAAATTCAAAAATTCCATTTTTTAGACAAAATATGTGAGATACAAAAAAAAATTTGAGATGAAAAATTGTTTGGCTAAATAAGGTCTACACATTCTTATCGAGAAATTTCTCGACAGGATGTATATTTTAATTTTTTGATTTTTAATATTGAAAAAATTCGATTTTTTTCACAAAAATATGTGAGATACGAAATAAGCGTTGTTCTGCAAAATCGTTTCCTTAAATAAAGTCTACTATTGTTTTTCCTTTTTGAGATATTTGGAAGAAAATAAATTTATCAATAATCATGTAATTTATTAAAAAGTTACAAAAATGCATACAGAAAATCGAGCGCGAAGCGCGAGTGTCATGATGAGAATGTGTTCCTTAAGGCCGATAGAAAGTAAATTGAATTTCCTGTTTCACTTAAACTGAAAAAGAAACTTAGTGAATTTAAGAAAATGACTAATTTACATCATCTTTAATATCATTAAATTGGTTTGAGCGTCAGTATTAAATTATAAGAAATAAACTTAAACGTATGCGAAGAGCACAAGATCCAGGAAAGAATTTCTAAAAATATTTTGATTAGGTTAAGAAATCACTATGAAGACATACTGAAAAAAACCTTTTGAAATCGAAATCTAAATTAAAATTTCTTTTGTAATATCTTTCTATAAAATAAAACACTTTGACGAAAGTTGAAACTCCAGGTCAATCTGTAATTTCCGATGGTAGTTTATATATATATATATATATATATACGAATTGTCATGTAAAAGATGTTAAATTCCAAAAAATTTTATTCAATGTATTTTATTTTTTAGTAAAGGTTTGTCGACTTAGCTTCATATCAAGAAAAGTTTGGGGTGTAAATTCACATATAATTTATGTATTTTCTTAAATCAGCAAACACTTCATTTACATTCATCTATTGAAATTGCCATATGTCATAGGTAAAAAAAGATAATTTTGCTTCCAAAAATAGAAAAATTATTATTGAAGAGATCTTTTCAAAGAAAAGAGATTAATTTCCAAGAAAAATATTTGAAGCATAAGAAAAAATAAATTTAACAAATTTTATTTTTACCCTGACCATTTTTCTTATCGCTTCAAACCAAATTTTAAAAAAAATGATTCGATTCAAATAAATAAAGAATCGTTTTTTCAGGAAAAAGACCTAATACAACCTAGCCGTTTCCATATTTCTAAAATGAATAAGTTTTTACCAAATTCAGTAATTTTTTTACAAGAATTTTGTTTTGGAAAATTTATTTTTAATGGTTTCAGCCATTGAAGAATTTATTATAATTTCCAAAAAATGGAAATGGTTAAGTTGTAGAAATCCTTTTTCTTGCAAAAATTATCCGTGATTTCACAGAATCACATCATTTTTTAAAATTTGGCTCGAAGCGATAAGAAAACAAGTCCGGGTAAAAATAAAATTTGTTAAATGCATTATTTGTTTATGTTTTAATTTTTTTTTCTTGGAAACTAATCTCTTTTCTTCCAAATAATCTCTTCAATAATAATATTGCTATTCTTGAAAAAAAATTTATCTATTTTTGCCTGAAGTCTAATTTTTGTGGATGAACTACCTTAAATCAGCAAACACTTCATTTACATTTATTTATCGAAATTTTCATACAAAAGATGTTACTTATTAAGAAAATGTTCAAACCCTTCATTTTTGAAACTTGTATCTCATCTTGAATGATATCTTATTATAAAATATTCTCTACATAATTTAAAAAAAAAATGCTGAAATCGATATTTTTTTTCGAATCTTTAAGGATTTATTGACTTTAAATTTCATTAAAAAATCATTTTTCAAGTATTTAAATCATCTTAAAATTTCACAAAATCTTTTAGATACTTATTTCAGATGAATATTTTTCAAAGTATATAGAAAAAAAGAGTAATTTTCTTAATGTTATATTCCGTAATTTTGAATTCTGTGTCTATTTTGCGCCTCCTTTGCATGAAGTATAGAAAAATACAATTTCTGATTTTAACTGGACAACAGACAGCGTGAAATCGAAGCGAGTTAGTGGGGATACACCCTCACATATTATTGTAGCACTGCGGACCTTTAATTTTAGTTCGAAAAAGCCACGGAAAAAGCTTTACGCAATTGGGGGCGCTGCAAAAGTGATAAACAGTAGCTCTGTTTTACCCTTCAAGTAGTAGCATGAACCTTTCATTTTAGTTCCCAAGAGCATTTCGCAATAGGGCGCGCTGCGGAAAATCACTCGAAATTAAATACATTACTTTAGCAATCTCCCAACTCATCTCTGTTACTACTCAAGATCGATAAAGTCAAAATGGCCGGGACTGGTCGTGACCACGAAGTAGTATAAGGAGACCCCACTCCTATGCAGCCTTTGGAAAATTTGGACGCGTAGATTCAGATTTAGATAGTTTGCATCGTTCGTTGCGCCGCTTGCGGAAAAGCGTTGCAACACAAGTTTCAAAAATGTCGGCGCTCATAATAATGTAAGCGTGATTTGTACAAACAAAAATTACCAGTCATTGCCATACATGTGCGAGAAGTTTTAAATATATTAATAAACAAGTGCGTGCAAGATAATATGGTCTATTGTTTTACTGATGGTTGCGCATCCACGCGCTATGTTGGAAAGAAGAAAAAAGAAAAAGAAGACAGACTGGAGAAACGTCACTTCTTTTGCCCTAGCACGGTCAGTATGTTTAATTATTTTATAAATCTGTAATGTGAAGTACATTGATCTGTATCGTTTTGATTCTTTCCCCTTTCCCTTCTTCATCTTTCTTCTCTATCCTTATCCTACCTACCTGTGTGCATCGTTCTTTCATTCTCTTATTTCACAATTTAATTTCTTATATCAATTATTACATCTATCCATCCCCTTGTACATTTTCGTGTCGATACATACATACATACACCTGCACACATACACACATACACATATGAAATAATATAATTAATTTAATATAACTAAAAGAAGGCGTTGAAATAATACAATATATAATCAAAATTTTTTTTTCGACGAAACATTTTTTTGCCTTTTTACTTTGAAAATAATCGACACGTATTTTTTTTTCAATGTGATACTTGAAAATTTCGAGATATAATTTTTTTAATTTTGGCACTCGGGCAAAATTTTTTCTTTTCAACAGCTCACTGTAAAAGCAGTTTTGAATATAAAATGTAACCCTTGCCCTTGAAATGCGCGAAAGAGTACAAGCTTTCAAAAAAGTTATAGCACACATTTCGTTGTTTTTTTTGTAATAACAATATAGTACATTTTTATAAACAATTTAATTTTTTTTAAATTTGGAACTAATTTTTTTCCGATTTTTTTGTTTCTAAATCTTTGTTGAAGTTTTTTCAATATGCAAGCAAAATTTTGAAATGGAAAAATGAAAACTGTAGGTGTAACTAATTTATCAAATCTGTTCCGCGCGTTGCAACGAGCGAGCTCGCACGCTGCAACTACGCTTGAGCTTGATTAGGCATGCTCGGACTCGAAGCATGTGTGGCGGTGAATGCAGTGACCGCTGTTTTAGTTTTCTGTGAATGTTCCTCAAGTGTTCACCTATTTCAAATTAATACAGAAATGCCAAGCTCTCGATTTAAACATGTCTGCTGCAATCCGTTTGATAAAAAAAATCATAGTGGAAAATGCGAAAAAAAAATTTGCGTCTTAAGTGTATAATTTAGAGTAATTTTATCGTTAAACTTCACTCATCAATTCATCATTATAACTGATGATTCGTTTTGAAATAGTCTACGCACAAGTTTGAATGTTTTTACAACAAAAATCTTCCATCTCCATTTCATTTGCTTCTATTTTGCATTGTGTACAAGAAACATCATCCGGTTTGAAAATTTTCAATTTTTCAAGTATCGAGGACGAAACGCGAAGCAAATTTTTTTTTTTGCTTTTTTCCACTATGATTTTTTTTATTAAACGGATTGCAGCAGACATGTTTAAATGGAGAGCTTGGCATTTCTGTATTAATTAGAAATAGGTGAACACTTGAGGAACATTCTCAGAAAACTAAAGCAGCGGTCACTGCATTCACTGACACACGTGCTTCGAGTACGAGCATGACTAAGCAAGCTTAAGCATATTTGCAGCGTGCGAGCTCGCTCGTTGCAATGCGCGGGACAGATTTGATAAATTAATTACACCTACAGTTTTCATTTTTCCATTTCAAAATTTTGCTTGCATATTGAAAAAACTTCAACAAAGATTCAGAAACAAAAAAATCGGAAAAAAATTAGTTCCAAATTTAAAAAAAATTAAATTGTTTATTAAAATGTACTATATTGTTATTACAAAAAAAACAACGAAATGTGTGCTATAACTTTTTTGAAAGCTTGTACTCTTTCGCGCATTTCAAGTGCAAGGGTTACATTCTATATTCAAAACTGCTTTTACAGTGAGCTGTTGAAAAGAAAAAATTTTGCCCGAGTGCCAAAATTAAAAAAAATATATCTCGAAATTTTTAAGTATCATATTGAGAAAAAAAACGTTTCGATTATTTTCGAAGTAAAAAGGCAAAAAAAAGTGTTTCGTCGAAAAAAAAATTTTGACTGTAAATCTCCCATGAAATGACCCATATATATATGCATACCCATATAGCATTATAATAGTATATATATATATATATACCCCTTCATAAGTGTAAGGATATTTTTAGGTTCCCGAATGTTTTATATATATAATTTTTAGATTTTAAAATGTTTTACAATTTCCTAGGTCCTTGAACCGACCTCTTGACTGCTTATGCTGAGCGCGCAAAAACGCTCAGGTTACGAGGAGCGCAAATGAACTTTCCGTCGTTCTTTTAAATCAAGTGAAATATCATTCAAATAGTTCACTTGATTTATTGTACATTTTATTTATTCTTCATTCACGGTTTACTCGTAACAAACCACACCGGAATATTATGCTTTCGTCCCCGAGAGCAGGGGTGGTTCAAGGGATGCTTCCAAAATATGACTTGATTTTATATGTAGCTTAAATCACATATACACCTAATCATACACCTAGTATATGAGGGTGTATTCATACCTGAATCTCTATACAAAATACTGCTCTTTCCTTTAATTGTCATAAAAAACAAACTAAAAGAAACAAAAATGGAATCACGGAATTAGTTCTTTATTTTTCAAATAATTTTGATATACTATGAGCATGGGGGAGTTTTATTTCATGGTGTCTAGGTTAAGTATGGCATAACCCAAACAAGAGAGAGATACACGTGTATGCACTTATGTGTATACGCACATATACGCATACACACACATATGCATTACACGCCATTATTGGTCCATGGTAGGTGTCCCGCGTCAGGTTATTTTTATTAACCTTCGTGCGTAAAAAAAAAATATCAACTCCCTTATCTTTCGATTGCAGCGGAGAAGGAACCACATCAAAGAGGTCTTCGTCCCGGTTCCGGATGGATTGGGCACTTCCGCCGGTAGCCGTGGCGCGCTCATTTACATGTCTCTCTCTCTCCCCCCTTTTTTTTATTTTTTTATTTTTATATATACTCTTAATTTCTTAATCTTAGTCAAATTATTGCAATAAACGATCATTTTTGTATATATTAAGTCTGTTCGATGCGCTGACAGGGAGAGGAAGGTGACTGGATTATTTAGTTGCCCAAGCACAGGCACTTAAAATTGAAGCCTTATTATTATTTTTTTTTTTCCTTTTCCTGTCGGCACATCTCTCTCCTTATTCCGAGATTCCATTTTTTTTCTCTTATTTTTAAGCCTAGCACATAAGTTTTAGTCCTAAGTGCTTTGCTGCAGCAACCGAACGGTTACCTTTGCCTTAGAAGTGTCGAGTGTCGCAGCTCTGCTATTGGGGGCAGGTGCGTGCGTAGCACTGGCGACGGGTTGCTGTTCCACTCTGGCTTCTGCCTGATGAACATCTGCTGTCTTCCTTGCTGCTTGTCCGTCGTTTGGATCGATGGCTGTTTGGGTTTTAACCTTGCTTCTTCGTGGCGGGCAGGATTTCCAAGTTGTCATTACTGCTATTAGTTTGACACGGCACAGATAGGTCAATAAGCCTATCGAGATGAGACCCAACCCAACATAGGAGCCATAGGTCAGGACGGTTTGCTTGTCCCTACCCTGCTCTTAGGAGCTGATCTCGTTGAGCTGATCTTCGAGCTTGCTTAGCGTCTCATCATTTTCCTTACATCGACCATTTTCAGCCGGACTTCCCTCGGGCGGTTCCTGTTGAGGTTCCGGTGACGCCATGAGCTGCTTGTGTTGAAGCAAGGCCGGCGACAATTTAGATAAATTCAAGTGAAGGTGTGGTTCATAGGTGACCACTGACGTTTGTGCTCTGGAGCCTGGTGATGGTAGGCTCAATCCGCTAGTCCGCACGATTCCCACTCCACTCAGCTGCACTGTCTGGGGTTTTCTAGACGGACACGTTATCTTGACCGTTGTGGTCGCTAAGACAGAGTACATCCAGCCGTTCAATGTTTCTAGGATTTTGAAGTAAGGACGTTTCTTATAGGAGACCTGGACTTCGCATAGTCGGAACGACTCAACCGTCCGATTGTTTAACAAGGAGCTTTCACAGGATGCATACGTTGATGCTTCGTACACAGGTGAGTTATTTGGACACATGTAAAATTCCTTTAATTTCTTGCATTGTACCATCCCTCCTTCCTCCATCAAGAGGTAAGTCCGTTGCGAGTTCTCTATGGCTATATGGGTAAACTCGGAGCGCACGTACGCCCTTCCTGAGCCATTCTTCAAGACCGGCTGCACCACTGGTACCGAGTGTATCCGGTACAGGTTGTAATCGTCCTTTTCCAGCAGGGGAATGTCCAAGTGTATCCTAAGAGTCTTATTTTTGTAGTTTGTTGTTGTCTTGAGGTTCGGCATAGGAACCGCGATGCACTATTTGTTGAAGTTGTCCTGCATGGTGAGAATGTGGCGATTCCCGTGAGGAGTTGTGGGTAGTTTTCCGACGGTGTCAAGGGACACTTTGTCAAATGGCTCGGCCGGAGTGTCGGTAATGAGCATGGGCTCTCGGGTCCGAGTACGCACGAGTTTTTGTTCGAAACAACTTTTGCAGCCTCGGATAAACTCCGTGATCTGATCTCGCAATCCGGGCCAAGTATATCGCTCCCTGATTCTTCTATAGATTTTAGTTATGCCCTTGTGGCCTCCTATGAGACTGCAGTGGTATTCTTCAATTATCTTGGGCCTCAATTCGGGAGGTGGGACTTGAATTTTTCCGTGGCAAAGAGTGACAGTTATGTTACCACCCCGGAATACCTTGGATAAAATGTCCGTCATTTTATTCTAAGGTAAAGGGCCCAGGAGGTCTCCTGAGTTTGCCTTTTGAACCGTTGTTTGCTTGTCCCGTTTTAGGGCCGGTTGGAGGTTCTTCAGTCCCCGTGTCACATCCTTCCAGTCAATTTCGTCGAAGTGTCGTTTCTTCACTACGATCGAATAAGTCTTGTATTGACCGTGCGGAGTGACTAGGACTTGCCCTAGTTTAGGTCGATTTTCCCAGGTGTCTTGGAGGTCAAGGCGCTCGGTAGCCACAAGCAGCTTCGAAATAGCGTTTTTTCGCTCGCAGTCCTCAGAAAGAAAGTGTGCGTAATTTTCTCGTCGATAATTCAGTGGTTCGGTCCACTCGTGCCTGATATTGGGCACACTTGTACAATTAAAAACGGGTTTTCATTCCTCCGGTTCTTCTTCCGGTGATGAGGGCGAGGGTGGATCGACATAAGGGATGGTTACATCGATGGTCGAAGTAGGGGTCAAACTAGGTCCAGCAGTGGCTGTTTCGGACGTCTCCGAACGCTGTTATCGTCGTGGCTTAAACTCCAGGCCCCTTCTGGAGGGACTTTCGTCCTCCCTTTCCCTCTCCTCAATGGCTGAGAAGGGTGTTGACCTTGCTTTTGGGGTGACTGAGGGAGCCGGGGTTGGGAATAATGATCTCCTAGGTGGTGGTCTCCCAATGATTGGGGAATCAGTATCTTCCGGTAGATCTTTGAATCTTACCGTAGCTCTTCCAGCCACCCCGGAATATTTTTAGGGGAGTCAACGAGAGTTTCCTGTGGGTCTTCTGGTTTGTCGGTCGAGCCGGATACCTTGCTTTCGTATTGCTTGAGGAAGTCTTGAACTCTTTTGGGGAAAGCGTCATCGTCAAACTCTCCGCAAGGGTCAAGGGCCTTCAGGTTTTCTAGTAGTTGTTTATCTTCGTCGCCCTCTGAGACATGGGTACATACAGGTAAATCCTCTGTATCCATGCCCTCATGATCCCAGTGGAGCGAGTCAGGATTGACGCCGGATATATTCAATCCCTTCTTCTCGATGGATTTCTCGAATTGAGAGAATGATTTTTGTAAATCTTTCTTGAGAGCTTCCATGTTGACTTCGTTATCATCGTCGCTCTCGTCACTGCCTATAGGCAAGGGCGGGACGTCGACGATTACCCTTGATGGTCCGCTCGGGTTATTAGTGTCTTCTATAGGCTCGGGGTTAGGTGTTGCTCCTCCATCTATTCCTTCACGGGCGAGCCTATCAGCTGCTCCATTTCCTTCGATGCCGTTGTGCCCTGGGACATGATTTCAAATCACCTCTATGGGTTCGAGTGCTCTTTTTAGTTTCTCGAACTCGGTTCGGTTTTTCACCGGCTTGTTCTCAGCAGTTTTCCAATCGTTCTTTTCCCATGTCGGAATCCACTCTGTCGCGCTGCTGACTAGGTATTTGGAATCGGTATTAATTCTTAATTTCTTGATTCCAGCGTCCTGAGCTCTTCGAGCAGCCTAGACGGCGGCCTCAATTTCGGCAGCATTGTTTGTTTGTCGGCCTCTGGCCGGCCGGGATACATTCAGCGGGTTTTCAGGGCCGAATTTTGACTCCGATACCGGCTCTGGGTTCGCCTTTCCCGTTGTAGCTGCAAGCGCCATCAACGAAGACGTCAACGTAGGGTTCCTGGATAGGAGGAAACCAAGGACTCGGAGCACGGATACATGGAGGTGTACTTTTCGGCGGGGATCCGCCCTTCGTGCCTTCAATGCGCAGCTCGAGGCTGGGAAGGACACTGTGCGACTTTCTGTACACAGGAGGATCGGAGTCTTCGCTACTGTCGTCGCTGGAAGATCGTTCGCTTTCTGAAGAGGATTCTTGACTATCTGTAAGTGCTTTTGGGGGTTCCCTTGCTCCTCGACGCCGGGAGACCCTCTTTGCGATACAACTTTCGTTCAGACTCGAGTCTACTTGACCTAACGGTGGCGTGTAAGGGTTATCGGAACTCGTTCTTGGCACCGTGGATGGCGACCCAGGAGGCCTCCCTCTTCGTTTGGGAATAGCAGCTATGGATTCGACTTCCTTTTGCGTTGTAGCCGCGGTGGTTTTAGATTTGGTGGGTTTAAACGCGGTTGTCTTCGTGATTGAAGGTTTACCTTTCGTTATTGACGGGTTTGGATCAACGGCGATTTCCTTTTTCGCTTTAGTCATTTTCGTAGGGCGCGGGACACGACCGGAAGTACTGGGTGCTATTTGCAGGGGTCTCAGTCTGGCCTGTTGAGTGACCGACCTAGTTACAGGTTTCGATCTCTCCGCCTCAACCTTGTTGCGTATGACCAGCACTTGCTTGCGAGTTCCAGTTGGGCTGTCCCCGCCTGTTCTTGTTATTTCGGAGTTGCTTTTCCTCTGGGACGTGGAGTTGGATCGACTCATTACCTCGGAATTATCGGAGTCCTCAGAGAATTCAGTTGAGTATGTCGAATCCGTGTCTGTGGCTGGATTTCCGGAGAGAGCCTCAACTCCTCGATTTAATTTTCCCTGTTTGTATTCAAATTTGTATTGGTAGTCCTGAAGCCGCAACCTCCAACGTAGAAGTCGTGCTCCGGGGTTATCAACGTAAGTTATCCAGTGGATTGGCTCGTAGTCGCAAGCTAATATGAATTCTCGGCCGTACAGATACGGTCGGAAGTTCATCACAGCATATAACACGGCAAGGCACTCTTTCTCTGCCTTGGCGTATTTTTGCTCGCAGGCGTTCATTGTTTTGGAAAAGTACGTACGGGCATATCCACTCCGTCTTTGTCTTGCGTCAATATTGCTCCGATCGCATGGTCAGAAGCATCGGTGGTGAGTTTGAGGGTCTTCTGAAAATCTGGATACAGGAGAATAGGTGTCCTGTAGAGGTACCTTCGGAGCTTCCTGAAGCTTCTTCTTTGGCTGCATTCCCATTCCCATTTCACGTCTTTCTTGAGGAGATCAGATAGTGGCTTTGCTATTTTTGCATAATCCTTGATAAATCTTCGGTAGTACCCGGAGAGCCCGAAAAATTGTCGGACCGCTCGGACGGTGGTGGGTCGAGGAAATTATCTAATTGCATTAATTTTTGCCGGATTAGGTTTCACCCCGTCACGCCCGATAATGTGCCCCAAGTAAGCTACTTCTGTCCTGAAGAAGTCGCACTTATCCGGTTGCAACTTTAGATTAGCATCCCGCAGGCGATCAAAAAGTCTTCTGGCCTTTTTGTCGTGTTCGTCAAGACTTTCTGCATAAACTACAATGTCGTCTAGGTAGACGAATACTTCTGTACCATGCATTCCTTTCAATACCGTATCCATAAGACGCTGGAAGGTAGCGGGCGCGTTTTTGATCCCCATAGGCATGCGAAGGTATTCAAAGTGTCCTTGGGGTGATGAAAATGCTGTTTTCGCCCGATCTTCAGGGTGTGTTTCGACTTGGTGGAAACCACTTGCGAGGTTGAACACCGAGAAATATTGGGCATTCCCAAGCTGGTCGAAAATGTCCGAAATGTTGGGCGGTGGATAGGCGTCTCCTATCACTTTTTCATTAAGAGCTCGGAAGTCTATTACAACCCTCCACTTTCTTTCGCCAGATGCGTCGAGCTTTTTAGGGACAATTAAAAGTGGTGAGTTATAGGGAGACTTGGGGCTACCTATGATGCCACTTTTATACTGTTTTTCTATCTGGTCATGTATCTGTTCAGTAGCCTCGTGGGGTGACCTATATTGTTTCTTAATGATGATTTTGTCGTCGATGGTCGGGATTCGGTGCTGGATCAGATGGGTGGAGGAGAGCTTCCCACCATTTAGATAGAAGATGTCAGCATAATCCTCCGCCCAATGGTACACATAGTCCTTTTCTTCTGGTGTTAAGTGTGATACATGCAAAATTTGTATCACTTTTAGGACGCGATCGGAGTACTTTTCGCCCAGCTCTTCCTGAGGATATTCCTGCAAGTCTTCCGTTTCTGAATCCGAGAACTCTTCACCAGGGAATTCACAGAAATCAAAGGGAATGATTTGTTTAGGTGGGACACTAAGTTCCATATCTTGTTCCGTGGTGTTGATGGCCAGGACATGACATTTGCCGTCTTGAGCGGTGACGGCCGCTTCGCCTATATACATATACCTTCTGGTGTGTCAATCCTTGGCGGGTATCCTTGGTAGACATCCGAATTAGATACGTCTATTGCGATCAGTTGCCTAGTTCTTACGAGATGGGGAGTTTGTTATCTATAACATGGAACTCCACGGGATTCTTAAAAATAGTAATCTTCACGGTACCGATTGTTCTCACGGGGTCATTGGTTATGCCCGTGATGAGAATGGAATTCAGGGGCTCTATAAGTATTTCCTGACGCAGAACGTGAAGTTTTACGAGATTCACGTCGGAACCTGGGTCGACCAGGAAGGTGGCTGTAGGGCCTCGGAATTCAGGTGCAGTCAACTTAACTACTGGTGAGTCTTCTTGGCCGCGTCCCGTTCGAAGGACCCTACGGAGTTCTCCTGAAAGTGAACCGACTTGGGACGCTCTTGTTGGGTTGAGTGACTCGTCACAGCGTCCGAGCGACGAGTCGCTTGGAAGTTTAAAGCTCCTGAGAGTCCTGGAGAGGTCGATCTAGGAGGGGTCATGCTTCCTGCCGTTTTACCTTGAACTTGCCATGATGCATTGCCAGGTACCCTTGGAGTCTTTTCAACGGGTAGATACTTCATCATTGCGGGATGAGAGGGGTAAGGGTAGTGAGGCGAATAGGGATAATTGGGTGGATAGTGAGGAAAGGTGTATGGGTATTGGGATTGATAATTGGCTTGATAGGGAGGATAAGGTGGGGGGTATTCGCTATACATTTGTGGGTACGTTGAGTCCGGTGCCATGTTGGGTCTATGACTTGGCGTTATCGTGGTTGCGGTCTTTTCTTTCAAACTCGGCTTCTCGAACTTGACCTGCCGTGTTCTCTGGGCCGTGAGATATGATAGGAGGACGCGGCGTTCCTAGCTTTGTCCGTATATTTCTGTCTTTCTTCCGCGTGAAGGGCGTGCTCGAACGCCTCGCTGAGATCCTTTGGATTTCGAGTATCAACAAAAATGGATGTGTCATCAGGGAGACCCCTAATGAAGGCGTCTGAAGCACAGTCGATTACTGGCTTCATCATAATTGCGCTTTCTTTGGTCTGTCCGTACGTGCTCGTATATTTTTCTTCTATCGCGTGTCTAGCGCCACTCAAAAGGCCCTGCACGCGATCGTTATAATCGCTCACGGTTTCTGATTGCTTCATCCGCAGGTTGACGATAGACTCGAAGTACCATTGGTACTTTTTCGTCGGCGCGAATCTTTTCTTCGGGTGCGCAATTTGGTCTTTTACCCTAGAGAATTGTTTATCGCGAACGCTTTCACGAGCAACGCCCTTTAGTTTGGCCAACACGGCCTTGATGAAGCCGGGTTCTGTGGCCTCTGTCACGAATACCGCTCCGTTGGAGATATCTTATAGGAATTCTTTTAGAGGTGGATTTTTACCGTCGAAGTAGGGGATGTGATATGTACTCTGCTGCAGAGTCATGCACTCTAGTACCGACGCCATTGCCGCGCTTTATTTAAATTGAGGTAGGGCGCGGGAGTCGGAATATTTGCTGGGTCTCCGGTTAGTGAATCTGAGACGCTTTGATTCAAGGGCATTTGAGTGTCTGGTTCGGGTTCCGTTCCCACGTCGTTCCTACCATGGTCATCCCCATGTTGGAATGTGTTTCGATCCACGTTCCTAGGCATATTGTGGCGGCGTGAAATCTATGGGCTTAATGTATATGTGAGACCACCCCGGAATATATTGTAATCTAATGGTACTGATACGGCCTCCTAGGTTAAGTATGCGAACATGCCGTAATTGCGAACCTTGCTTGTATAATTTGCCTAATTAAGCTAGATTAAGACCACACCGGAATATTGTAATACTTACTATTACATTCATGTATATATATATATGTGATACGATAATTTATAGTCTACGTCTCAAATTGTAAGACAGGAATAAGGGCTATAACAGAGAACGCTGGCAGCCCCGCGCAGGTTGTTTACTTATGACTCTGGTCACGCTGTTGCGTTTGCTGGTAATTATGGGTACCTGAATATTTGTTCTAACTGTGCAGGAATGCTCCAAGTTTCTATGATTATAAGCTCATTATACCTGGATAGGGAAGTAAAACCTTGCAATCGAAATTTGAAAATACAACTGCAATTTTGGCCAGTGTAAGGCTTTACGTTTTTAATTTTCTAGTTCTTTAAGCCCAGACTGAAGTTCGGAGCCGCTAACGATCCTGTTCCTTTCTATGTGCTGCGATCTTATTGTTTCCGCGTCGCTTAGAACCTCCGTCTCCGAGTCAGAAGATAAGTTGATTATGGACGAGTCGGATTCTGAGCTCAGATCTATTATAGGTTCTTCTAGTTTCGGATCAGATTTTTCTAAAAGTTGGGGTTTGCAAGCTTTCTCGCTTAGTTCCTTAGGGGAGTATTTTTGTCCGTAAACTTCTCCGAACGTTAGAGATGTAGCTGGAGCCGTTAGTGAGGTTGCCCTTTCAAGCGTTTTCTTAGCAATTATACTCGTCGCTCATTCAAAAGGTGATTCGAAAAGATCCGAGAACTCCTCGTAATTTTTAACTTCTCGAATCCGGTTTGTGTCTCCGGATTCGATTAGCTGTGTTACTTGTCCTCGGAATTCAGCGAATCGCTTTCTTTGACGCAAGCCTCTTCCCCCTCGTGGGCGTCTTCGACGAGAGATGTCAATAGTAACCGGTAGATGTGACATAGGGTTAGTGGGAAAAAGTAGGCGAAGTTTTTCTCTCTCTCTTTGTGAATGTAAATTTGAACGAAGTCAAGTATAGTGTTTAATTTAGTTTCGTCGGCTCTGAACGCATGAGAAAGGAAAATAAATTGAGGTTACTTGAGTTCTAATAATTGCCTCGAGACAAAAACCGACCAGGGTTTGAGTCTCGATACAGTTATAACTTTTCGGATTAGTAAGGCTGGACTCGAGTACGAATTCCTTACTAGCCTAGACGTCTCAAAGGTAGGATAGATGTGGACAAAGTGTTTTGCGAAGTTTCAATTCCTTCGACGAATTATCGCGCGAACAGAATTGAAACTGTCAAAACTGGTACCTCCTGCGGAGCTATCGCGGCAGTTCACCAGTTTTGCACAAAAAACTTGCAAGGAATGTTCAAATTGAGAGGTTACAGTTCCTTCGGCGGATTATCGCGGGAATGGAACTGAAGCCGTCGAAACCGGTACCCCCTGCGGAGCTATCGCGGCAGTTCGCTAGTTTCGCTCAATTTAAGAGTTTAGAAAGGATAATTATAGACAAGGTATTTTGCGAGGTTTCAATTCCTTCGGCGGATTATCGCGGGAACAGATTTTAAACTGCCAAAACTGGTACCCCCGGCGGAGCTATCGGTGCGGTTCACCAGTTTTGCACAAAACACTTGTAAGGAATATTCAAATTGAGAGGTTTCAGTTCCTTCGGCGGATTATCGTGGGAATAGAACTGAAATTTTCAAAACTGGAACCCCCTGCGGAGCTATCGCGGCGGTTCACCAGTTTTGCTCAATTTGGGAATGTTTATAGGATTTATATTTTGAAATGATTGTTCTTATGCGTTAAGTCGGTTTAATATAGCTCATATGATAAAGTTTTCTGTGGAGAGAAAAACTTTCCACTGTTATGTTATTCTGAGTGGTAGCAACAATGGATTTAAGTTTCAAAATATAATTGCCTCATAACCGGGATCATAAAGGTCTCAGCTATGTGCAATTAAATTTACTCAAATTAACCCAGTCTGACTCAAGCACAATATCCGGGTTAATTCGGAAAAATAATGAATTTTGTGAATAAAATAAAACTGAAGATTTAGTCACTGAAGTTAGCCTCAAGGTCAAACCCTTCAGTGACTTTGCAGTTTTTATTTTATTCTGAAATAAGGTAACAAAAGTTTGTCATAAAATAAAGCTAATTCCGAGTCACACAAGTTAGCCTCAAGGTCAAACCCTTGAGTGACTCAATTGCTTTTATTTTATTTTAAGATGAAATATGAGTTAGAAATAATAATGAATATGTTTGGAAAAATGTTCTCTAGGTTACGAATAAAATAAAGCTGGTGATTTTGTCGCTCAAGTTAGCCACAATGTCATACTCTTGATCGACACCGCAGCTTTATTTTGTTCTACTTAGAAGGTGATGATATGGAAGAATTTGGAAAAATTTGAAATAATAACAAAAATCACTTGATAGAATTATAAGAAAAACGAAAAAGTCACTTGATAGAATTATAAGAAAAACCAAACAAATCACTTGATAGAATAATAAGGAAAACCAATAAGTCACTTGATAGTGAAGCTAAGGGGAATTTTAACACGTAGGGAAAATCCCACCGCTGCCACGAACAGTTTGTTACGTACGGATGGTAGGTGTCGGAAATAAATAATTAAATATTATAAATAATAAATTAACATTTATTTAAAAGATGACAAGGTGTACGCGGAGGTCGTCCAAACTGTAGGACACTTTCGTGTCCTTTTTTTATTTTTTTAAGTGGGATCGCTTCCCGGTGTTTTTCCTAATTTTGACTCGCTACCGAAAGAAATATTTTTAAGAATGCCGAAAATTATTTTTATAATGGTTTCTACACAGTGAATTTCGATTGTAAGGTTGTACACATATTTACTATAAACAAAAGGGTTTTAAAATTGCACGATACAGTTTACCAATCGATGTTCTTAGTTCTACCAGTTGGTAGGATAAGGGCTGGAGAAGAAGGCTGCCTGCGAATTCACCCTTAATTTTCCTGACCCAGCTGGGCTTAAAAAAAAAACTTTGTTAGGCGTGACTAAAACTAGTCACTCTTGTTTGTCCTTTTCACCGGTTGCACGTGGTTGGAACAAGCACACACGCACGAACTTTCGACACTGGCCTTATTGATTTTATTAAAACTAAAATATGGATGGTTTCGATCCAGAACGAAAACAGTGCTGTTAAATTTAATTTTATAAGTCGTAGATCAATATTAGAATCTCAAGTCGACCTTTTGGATTTTTAATTTAGGATCTGATACCTTAACAATTTTCCATATTTCCAGAATACATTTTATACAGGGTGTCCTCATATTCTCTTTATCTTTTTCAAAGGATCTCGTTCAAATTCATCAATTTCTGTCCTTCTAGGTCACATTTGTTTTAAATTATTGAATTATTAGTTAAAATTTACGTTGTTTTACGAGCTATAACCTTCGTATGTAAGAAGTTCTTCAAATTCCCTATATCTTGTATATAAAAATGTAATGTCTATACTGTGAGTATAAATTGTAAGTTAGATTCATTCAGAATTGTGCGGAACCTTGAAAACATTAATCTTAAATTTTAACGAAACTCCTTTTTTCTAAAATGTGCGTGTATATTAGAAGTGTATATTTTTTCCACACGGTTAAAGTAATAGTGCAATTTATGTATTGACTGTAATTTAACTAATTCATTTGTGATGATCGCACCTGTGCACTCATCTTTATTGCGGAAGGAGAATAAACTAAAGGTAAAGGCGTGTTCGCAAGTCATGATTTCACTTTCTTATTTTGGCAACAATTTATGGTCACGTGACAATTTCAAATGTAAATTGTCAATCAAATTCTTAATTTAAATGGCAGAATTGTTCATCTACTGAGTAGACTTTAAAAATAAGTTAATTTTAAGGATTTGTATTTTTGAGACTACGGGTCTAGTCTGGATTATTTCATAATCTTGAAGCTTTCCTTTTTCAAATATATTTAAATCCAAAGACTGGTATCTCGCCTCGTAAAGTACTTAGTTTTAAGATTTATAACTGTATTCCAGAGAAAAACCTTTCTTTAGCATTTCTGTTCTAGAATCTGTGAACCATTTCTGATGACTAGACACTTTAAAGCTAAACACTTTTCCCTGAAAATTATCACATAAAATTCAAAAGCGCATGTTGTTCAACTTGCAGAGTAAATTAAAAGTAAACTCTTGACATTTTTATAACCAAACTTACGAAAACCATGCTTTAGAATGTCTCGTCAGAAATTTGAACCAGAAATGCCTATAACAATAAAAGATTGAAAGGACTCGGCGACGGGTCATGTGTGAAAGGGCTAGCTGGACCTCGAGTTCAAGTACGGTCTAATTTATGTGACTGGACCGTCTCCACGGGTGGTGCACTAGTTTCAGAAAATGTGCCAAGAAGGGACCGTAAGCGTAGTCGCCCACGTGATTCAAATTGGGGTAACTAAGAACCAATTAAAGAAAGTTTACTAATTCTGGGGGATGAATTCTACCAATGAATTCATAAGTAAACGCCCAAAAGGCCAAGGTTCTAGCGTGGGAAAATAATCAAAGAGAGGACCAGGGAGCAGTTTTCACACATAACGGCAGTCAGTGAGATTTCGTATTTTCGTTTGTAAAAGTCATTTTTTCCATCATATCGAATTGATAGAATCTTTTTAAACTTTAGATACTTAAATTGTTCACTATTTTCTTTATAAAATATTTAATAAAACGCTAATATCCTAAATAGCTTAGGTATTCCATGATTGTTTCTGTCGTTGTCTTGATTCGCCTATGCTGAACTATAGAGTTTAGCATGTTTTCCGTATCGTCTAAACTCAACCTGGCTTGCTGTAATTCGACGTTATCAATTATTTTGGGTATTTGAATGAGCCTATTTTTGAGACTATCTAAATCGCTGGCAAAATATTGAATGTCGTACGTGACGTTAAAATACTCAAAAGTGTTATACTTGAAGGTGGCTTGATCGTTTTTGAAAAAAATTACAGACTGCTCTGAAACTTAGAGATTATCTTAATAAAATATGCTAGATTCATTTGGAAAAAAGACATACCGTGGTTGACGATGTCATTGCCGAAAAAATCGCTACCGAAAAAATGTCAGTTTAACACGTAGTCTTATGGGATTCCTCGTCAAAATCGGCGAAACTCCGGAAAAAATCACAAGTCCCCATAAATCAAATATATACTACCCTACCGAAAATCTAGACGATCCTAGACTCATTCTAGACACATTTTTGTCTAGCCTGAATCTAGCAGAATTTTATGGCGGTCACCTTGTCTAGAGATCGTCTAGAATTCATCTAGTGCAGTCTAGTGAGGTTTACCTGTAGCCAGGTATCCCGTTTGTGACCAAAAGCTTTAATATTCTCTATTGTATACCTAATAACAGCCTATTAGATTTCATACTACTTGAGTACTTTATCCCCACTGCGCATTTTCCTGTTAGGTAGCGTAAAGATCTCCTAACCGCATCCATAGGACTTCACCAGCGGGGTTCCTTTGTCCGTATTGAGGATTAAAATACAAAATAATTTTTTATTCAATTTTGCAACTAGCAATTTATAAATATTATATTCAAAGACTGCGAATTTTGACAAATTCAACAATATGTTATTTGCTAAAAAAAGTTGAAATACATAAATAAGTGTTCAATTTAATATAGTGCGTTCATACAGAAAATTTCTGGTCGTCAGTGAAAAACAATTCAAAATACCAAAAATAAAAAAATTAAAAAATTCTGGAACATTAAAATTCAAGATTGCAAACTTTTGAATATAAACATGTTTTTAATTTGTGTAGTGATCAATACCAAATTGCAAATTAAAACAGTCAAACTGGTTTAACACTTACTCGCTACTTCCAAATTTGAAAAATTGAAAATAAAAATAGTAAACATTCATTGATCAGCTTATCAAGGTTCAAATTTTCAATAACGTTTGAATAATAATAAATATTAAATAAGTTCTGTTTCAAAAGTTTCAAAATTAGGTATCATCTGTAAGAGGTAAAATATCAAATTAGAGACCTTCAATATTAGTCAATTCGAAATTGTAATTGTGATTGTAAATCAGTAATATACTATATATTTACATCTACACTATTTGAAAACTCTTTTTGATGCTCTTAGATTTTTAAGCTCTAGAATAAAACTTATTATTTTTTGCGTTATATTGATAATAGTAGATCCCTATTAGTTATATATACCGCTCAAGCAAAAAGAGACCTCTATTGAGATATCGTGAAATCTCTCCTCGTAAGCTACCTCTGTAGGTAATAACAGTTACCTGTTCCTTTTAACGTAACCGTTATATATTTAAACTATAATTAAATATATGTGACAACATAAATATTTAACTTGTTTGTATTCTTATTCGACTTTGAAATTAACGTTAAAAGGTAATAGATATATGCAATAATTTTATTTATTAATGCTATGAATTTAAAAAAAATAATGTCTGTTCTTGAACTCTGCTAAAGGCGACTTCAAGCGCAATGCTCAAGCATTTGGTGCGCAAAATTTGGAAATATAATTAAAAATTAAATAATGTAAATTTGCCAAATAAATGTATTAAGTAATGAATTTGATCAAATGAAATATGGTAATGTTAAGATAAAATATTGAATTGCATGAATATTATATTGTAGTAAATTTGACGGAAAGTCATATTAATAAAAATATTTTACTTTATCGACTACGGTGATATATCATAAAAAAATTTGCTGGCCGAATGAATAGAAATCATAAATTATACAAGTCTTTCATAAAAAAATGTTTTAAAAATAATAAGAAATACTTCAATAAAAGCTCATAAGATTATCATTTATGAACTCTGAATTTAATTTATCCAACAACATATTAGCGTTTATTTAAGGGAGTATGGTGGACAAGACTATTAAAAATGAGAATTACTTGTAATTTTGACAGAACGCATATTATACCTTTTGAACTATGGTTCAAATTTCGTGACTCTTCGGAACCTCAAACCCGAGAAATTAATTATTGATAATAACATGTGATCTTATGGGAAAATGCTGTTTTTGTAGATTATAAAGATATTTAAAAATTATTTTAAAATTATTTAAAAATGGGAAAATTATGAAAAAATCCCACGTATCTCAGAGTTTTTTTCATAATTTTCCCATTTTTAAATAATCCTTAAAAAACAGCATTTTCCGATAAGATCACATGTTATTTTCAATAATTAATTTCTCGGGTTTGAGGTTCTGAAGGGTCACCAAATTTGAACCATAGTTCAAGTAAGCTATAATACTCGTTCTGTCAAAATTACAAGTAATTCTCATTTTTAATAGTCTTATCCACCATACTCCCTTAAAGTTAAGGTTCTATACAACTTGAACTTTCTATTCTGATTGATAATATTCAAAATTTAATAATATTGTATTAAAAATGATTAAATTTTATAACAAATGTAATATAAATATTAAAAAGGTTTAATTACTGACATGAATTTCTTAAAAATTAATTTATAATATCATTATAGGCATTAATTTTTCTATACTAACATTGGCCTTTTGCAATTTCTGCGAAAAAAGATTACAGAAAGATAATAGTGGGTCATTTGAATTCAACAGAAACTTACGTTTAGAAACATCTTTCAAACATTTCAAAAATGATTATTAATGTCAGACTTATCATTAATGTTTACAAACATCTTAAATTTAATTTTGCTGTGACATCAATTTATGGAATTGACATATTGCTTTCGACTTACAGTTGTCTAACGCAGAATTTCAACTGCTTTCGGCTTAGAGTCTTTTTCTAAAACGTATTTTTGTTCTGTAAAATGATTCTTCTATAATTGAGGCTTCGGATTCCATAAGCGACAGAACGCGTGGGCTAGTAGGCAAAAGAGAGGATACCGCAATGCGCGAACTTTTTTCATGTAAATAAAAAATTCGGAAAAATGATCAAAAAAACATGGTGGTACATGTTAAATGTCATTCCGCATATTTTTTCTCCTATAGATTTTTGTTTCAGAACTCTAGTTTTTTTTATAATCGAAGAAAACCGTACTTTTTGAATGTACGAAATCAATCGATTTTTTACAATTAACTCGCTGTTTTTCGTACAAATTTGTCCGGAATAGTCTGAAATTTTATCAACAGACTCAAAAAACCCTAGAGCTTCAGATGGTTCTGTTCAACATAACATAATTCTCAATTTGTTAATAATTTTTATTATAACAGTTGCGGCTGGAAAAATTCTCATTTTTCATCTTCAAAGAAAAAAAGTATGCAAGGAAGTTTAGAGTTAAGAGAACTTTCAGCGAGAAAGTTGTTCAGCAGGCTTTGAGGCCGTTTTTTAATATATTTTGAGATTTTTTAATACAAAACTGCAGTCAGGATAGGAATTTCTTTAACTGCGTCCAAGCGTACCGATACCGTCAAGAGATATTTCGATCGAACGCGGAGAAAAAGAGATGCACCCATGCCGAGATTTGTGAAAATTTAATCAAAAGTTAAGTAAAGCTGGGAAAAAGTGACTTTTTGAGAAAATGAAATTTTTTTTGCGTATTCATTCAATAACGAATTATAAAGTTTAATCAACTGTCTTAGAGTCAACTCAACACATTCTGAAGCTTTTCTTTGTTTTATTCTTTTTAAGTTAATTCATGATTTACCTTAGAAGAGGAAACATGTAATTAATCGCTAACAACTCTCTAAACCTGAATCAGTAAAATAGTCACTGATTATATCAGTGAAAATATATCAACTGATGAATCAGTGCCCTGCTTTGATTTCACTGAGGAATCAGGTGAACATAACTTTTGAATTCGCGAATTCAAAACTTTCATCTATACACTTTACTGATTTATCGTCCCTTAAAAATAATAATAATTGCGTAATTTCGTTTTAGTGTTGTTTAGCCTAAAATAAACGAGTTCATCGCTCGTTAAAATATATTGCTGGTTTTATTACTCCCACCTGAAGCTTTCACTGATTCAATAAGTAAGTTCAATCTATTTCACTGATTCATCAGCCTAATTTCACTGATTCTCAGTGAAAGACTTATAGCTGCTGCCATCAGTTAATAGTCACTGCGAATCAGTGGCCGTTCACTGATTTAGGTTTAGAGAGAACGGTAACTTATTACATTAAATAAGTTAAAAATTTTCATTTTCACGAACATTTCGGGTATTTATTTTACAAAATGTATTAGTCCTCAAAAATTCGACAAATTTTGAGCTAATGTTCAATATGTAACTACCAAACCTGTACACTGAGAAAAAAATTCTATTGAATCAAAAGCATTTCTTTCCAAAAGCATGTATACTATTAATTCTTAAAAATATACTGCAAGAAGCAGTAAATATGTTACTAATTCTATAGCATATTGATTTGAATTCATGGTATACATACTTTTGGAAAGAAATGCTTTTGATTCAATAGCATTTTTTTCTCAGGGTAATAACGATTATTTTGACTTATATTTAATGATAAATGGTCAAACTTTGTTATATTATTGCCAATATAAAGTGTATATGGGTCATTTCATGGGAGATTTACAGTCAAAATTTTTTTTTCGACGAAACATTTTTTTGCCTTTTTACATCGAAAATAATCGACACGTATATTTTTTTTTCAATGTGATACTTGAAAATTTCGAGATATAATTTTTTTAAGTTTGGCACTCAGGAAAAATTTTTTTTTTTCAACAGCTCACTGTAAAAGCAGTTTTGAATATAAAATGTAACCCTTGCACTTGAAATGCGCAAAAGAGTACAAGCTTTCAAAAAAGTTATAGCACACATTTCGTTGTTTTTTTGTAATAACAATATAGTACATTTTTATAAACAATTAAATTTTCTTTAAATTTGGAACTAATTTTTTCCGATTTTTTTGTTTCTAAATCTTTGTTAAAGTTTTTTCAATATGCAGGCAAAATTTTGGAATGGAAAAATGAAAACTGTAGGTGTAATTAATTTATCAAATCTGTCCCGCGCGTTGCAACGAGCGAGCTCGCACGCTGCAACTACGCTTAAGCTTGATTAGGCATGCTCGGACTCGAAGCACGTGTGGCAGTGAATGCAGTGACTGCTGTTTTAGTTTTCTGTGAATGTTCCTCAAGTGTTCACCTATCTCAAATTAATACAGAAATGCCAAGCTCTCGATTTAAACATGTCTGCTGCAATCCGTTTAATAAAAAAAATCATAGTGGAAAAAAGCAAAAAAAAAAAAATTTGCGGCGCGTTTCATCCTCGATACTTAAAAAATTGAAAATTTTTAAACCGGATGATGTTTCTTGTACACAATGGAGAATAGAAGCAAATGAAATGGAGATGGAAGATGTTTGTTGTAAGTACATTCAAACTTGTGCGTAGACTATTTCAAAACGAATCATTAGTTATAATGATGAATTGATGAGTGAAGTATTACGATAAAATTACTCTAAATGATGCACTTAAGACGCAAATTTTTTTCTTTGCTTTTTTCCACTATGATTTTTTTTATTAAACGGATTGCAGCAGACATGTTTAAATCGAGAGCTTGGCATTTCTGTATTAATTTGAAATAGGTGAACACTTGAGGAACATTCACAGAAAAATAAAACAGCGGTCACTGCATTCACTGCCACACGTGCTTCGAGTCCGAGCATGCTTAATCAAGATTTATCGTAGTTGCAGTGTGCGAGCTCGCTCGTTGCAACTCGCGGGACAGATTTTATGAATTTATTTCACCTATAGTTTTCATTTTTCCATTCCAAAATTTCGCCTGCATATTGAAAAAACTTCAACAAAGATTTAGAAACAAAAAAATCGGAAAAAAATTAGTTCCAAATTAAAAAAAATTTAATTGTTTATAAAAATGTACTATATTGTTATTACAAAAAAAACAACGAAATGTGTGCTATAACTTTTTTGAAAGCTTGTACTCTTTCGCGCATTTCAAGTGCAAGGGTTACATTTTATATTCAAAACTGCTTTTACTGTGAGCTGTTGAAAAATAAAAAATTTTCCCGAGTGACAAACTTAAAAAAATATCCGCTGTTGTTTAAACACTAAATTTTCAGAATGGTATTTCTCCTGTACATAGTGAGATAAATTAGTTAATTTTATATAAAATTTTTCACATTCTTCCATGACATTATGCAACGAAATTTTTTGGTATAAAGTGAAATTTGGAAAATTAAAATTTTTTTCTATGGTATAAATTAAGCACAGGGAAATTTTGGAAAAGAGTATAACATTATGTACGTAAGGATAGATTCTATCTTGGAATTTCTTCCGACTAAAATACTTTAAAAAGGATTGAAAAATTGATATATTTTTACAATGAGCTAGAAACTTTAAAAAATGCGTTGTATCATACTAAACTTTTCCCCAATTTTATTGTGTATATGGACAATGAGATTGGTTATTCAGAATGTACACGAAATGATCACTGATTAAAAACTTCAGAGTTCTCCATAAAATATTTCCTTAGTATAAAACAAATTTTAGAGATAACATTGCTTTTGAATTAATCACTTTGAGAAAAAAGGTATACAATTCTGCCTAGCTTTGTGTGCGAAATTGTACATCGAAATTTCTTTGGTATATAGAAGAATTTGCAATAAATTAACATTTTGGGATATACATTTTAGAATCTACCCTAGAATACTTCTTCTTTTAACGTTTTTTTACGTTTTTATTGAAAATTTTCCTATCTAACGAATATCCAAAAATGTTAATAAATAAAAATGAAATATTTACTGGCACTTACATATTTAGGCAAAAATTGTTAATTTTTTTTATTTCCAACTTCTTTTTCAAAAATATTTTTCTGTTGCTATTCAGAGATTTGCTTTATGTGGAAGAAATATTTACTTTGAATTGATTCCAAAGTTTCTTTATCAACTTGTAGAAAAGAAATGATAATTACTCAAATCTTTTTATTAAAGAAATTCTATGTTAGCAACCTTTTCTCTATATTTTTTAGATTCAAAATAAATCATTGGTAAGGCTCCGGTCAGTGCCGAAATGTCTGATTATATAAAACTTTGAGTTTTTATTAACCTTGGACCCAAAAGCCAATTATAAACATCAACATATATCTTCAATTATTAATTAAGGGTCAATGCAAGTACAAAATATGAACAAAAACTAATATTCTACCAGTAACAGGTTCCGAGCTATGGCCTTTTGAAATTTTCTGTTAGCTTTAAAGGTGTCTAATGGCCTTAAAAATAATATTTAAAAAAGAATAAGAGTAACCAAGGTAGGTAAGCGAAAACGAAACATGTGATGCAGGCAGTGCTGTATTTGAGTTAGATGCCATACAAAGACCATGTCCTAGTGTGCGATATAGATATAGTTAAGGGCAACATAGGCGCTTAGGATATTTTATTTAATATTACAAAAAAGGCCTGCTATTTCTCATTTTGCTTTTTTTCGAATATCTATGAAGCAATAAAAATTGAGGACAAAAAACATAAGCCGGGCCCGGACCCAGACGACCGAAGAAATATCCGGCACTGACCTTTAGGTCTTTCAGGTATCTCTAATAGCTAAAAGAAAAGAGAGGTCTCTTTTCTTACTTTCCGGAAGGCTTATTACGAATTCTTTGTGTTCCATAGCCTTGGCCAGATTTTATACCCTAAAATTTGTGACTGAGATCAAATGTCAATCCTGATTTTTAAAACGGTTTCAAAAATCACGTTGAATTTTTCGATTCCAATTTAAATTAAGATTTAATCGAATTTTTCAAAGCCGACTAATTTATATTGAGTTGAATTTTATTACGATTTGCATAAAATGAATAAAAAGTTAAAAACAAATGAGAAACAATTTTTACATATGAAATTTTTTTAAAAAATCTTAATTATTATTTCCAGCCAAGAAGTTTAATGAACAAATCTAGCGTTAATTAATAAGTAGAAAGATATTAATTTTTCTACATGTAACTACCCCATGATAACTGTAATTTCGCCAGTGCCACTCTTCATTCATAAACCTTATTATATTCTTCTACTTAATTTAATTCATAAGCATGTAACTGACCCTTACAACTCGTGCCAGCAGCAGCGACAGGAAACCTTTTAAATCTGCAAAAGAACATCGATCCGTATACCTGGAACGCTGTGCTTAGTAGGTAGAAAGTATTAGTTTTATGTGAAAAATGACTCGAAATTTTCATCAAATTTTCACGCTTTGAGTCCCCCTAAGTTAGAAAAAACGGTTTTTACGAAAGTGTCTGTCCGTATTAGTAGTAGTAGGTCGTATACTCGATATGCCTCTCGATAGAATTACTGGATTGAATTGAGCATTAGCATACTTTATAGAAGCCGATAAAGTAAAGACAAGTTCGTTAACCAGTCAAACCCGACCAAAATTGTTAAAATAAGAGCATTTTTTGTGTTTTTGTAAAAAATTTTGAAAAAATCAAAAATTCTAATACCGGTTTCTGACAATGCTCAATTATGTGTATTAATTATCCTTATAATATTTTTCGATTGAACTAAAATTAGAAAAGTTACAGTATATGTTAAAACTTGAAAAAAGTCAATATCTGAATTCCATTTCTTAATTAAATTATACGAGATACGAAAAAAGGTTACCTTACAGAATTATTTAATACAAAAATATCTACAAATCTGGGTCGCTATATTTTTTATAAGATGTATTTTTATTTTTATTTTAAAAAAAAATACTATTGAAAAACGAAAATTAAATTTTTTAATATAATATAATATAATTTATTTCTATAAAAATACAAAAGGTAGAACTTAAAAACTTAAGGTAGTTCCTTCACAAAAATTATACCTCAGGCAAAAATAGATAATTTTGCTTTCAAAAATAGTAATATTATTACTGAAGGGCTAATTTGAAAGAAAAAAATTTATTATCCATAAAAAAATTTGAAATGCAGAAATATAATGCATTTAACAAAGGGCATAGCCGGGTTTCCATGTTGAAAGTGCCCCCAAACCAAATGAAGCTTTGCATTAACCATATCAAAATACTCGACAAGAAATGAGTTTTCAGAAATTTGTAGGTCCGCAGCCGCCATATTTAATGAGGAATGACAGATATTGCAATTTTTGTTTTTTTACTTTTACAGCAAAACTATTTATTCTAAAATTCTGAAAAAATTCACACTGCTACTTGCCATTACTATGCATCATTATAAATTTTTTTCAAATTTTCAGATGCGAAATTCGCGGTTAAAAAAATTTCAAAATTTTTGCATGCGATTTTTTCGCATTAAAATTCACGGTTCAATTCTGATTTTTCTCTAAATATTAGTCATTAACAAAGGTCTTTAACATAATTTTTTCAAATTTTTGCGGGGGGTGGACGGGGGTTAAAAAAATTAATTATTGCATCCATTATGCACGACTACTATGCGTTCATAAAATGTTAACCCCTCTACAAAAGTTGGAATAAATAAGAAACAAAAATTCAGTGCACTGTAATAGTATATTAATTGTGAAAATTTTTTCCATTCGTGGTTCTTCACACGAAAATTAATTTAAAAGTTATGGGCAAATAAAGGTTTAAAAACATGGTTATGGGCATGAATTTCACATCAATGAACTACGCATGCTGCATCTTTTTGAAAAATAAGTCAAAATATGTGAAAAAAATCAGATGGCATCTTCGAAATGTTATTTGAAGGTAAGCATTATGAAAATACAGAAATTTTATTATTTTCGCTATGTGGTTAATTATAGAGGAAGGTGCAACCTTAGGTTCTAACAGAGCGACAAAGCTTGAAATATGTCAAAAGATTCAAATAATTGTTAGATATACAGAATAAAGTATTAAATATTAGGTATTAGTGGCAAGCCCAGAGTCTCGCCGAAATGCTATACAAAATTTCTACTAAATGTCAGGGATCTAAGTAAAGTGTAAAAAAAGTTCAAAGATATCGGTTACTTCATTATAATATTACAAATACATATTACTTACTATTTACATTTTTTCATGATCTTTCTTTGCATTGAAAATTTATTTTAAGCGTGAAAAAAATTAGATTCTGAAACGAATGCGGTAGCCAACAAGAATTATAATGGCTTAGAAGTAAGTTTTTAACTCTGAAATTTTGCTTGGTGAAAATTAAAATTCAATTTAAGTATTGAGTTCAGAAAATTATTGAAGATGTATGTGATATTAATAGTCGGCTTTAGGGTCCAAGGTTAATAAAAACTCAAAGTTTTACATAATCAAACGTTTCGGCTCTGATCGGATCCCTCATCAGTGATTTATTTTAAATCTAAAAAATAAAGAAAAAAGATTGCTAATCTAGGATTTCTTTAATAACAAATTTTAAGTAATTTATATTTATTTTCTACAAGTTGATAAAGAAATTTTGAAATTACTTCAAAGTAAATATTTCTTTCTTATAAAGCAAATTTTTGAATAACATCAGAAAGAAATTGAAAAGAACTTTATGAAAATTAACAATTTTCTGTTTAAGTTTGCAAGTGTCAGTAAATATTTCTTTGGTATGAAACAAATTCGAAATGACATCGCTTCAGAATAAAATACTCAAAAAACTTGAAGAAGCTAACAGTTTTGGCTTGAATATCTAAGTATAAAATTTTGCCTACATTCTTCCATGAAATTATGCAACAAAACTTCTTTGGTATAAAGTGAAATTTGGAAAATAAACATTTTTTCTTTGGTATAAATTAAGCAGAGGGGACTTTTGGAAAATAATATATTATTATGTACGTGAGGATAAATTCTGCCTTGTAATTTCTTCCGATTAAAATACTTTTGAAAAGATTGAAAAATTGATAATTTTTTACAATGAGCTAGAAAGTTTAAAAAATGCGTTGTATCATACTAAACTTTTTTCCCAATTTCATTGTGGGTATGGACAATGAGATTGATTATTCAAAATGTACACGAATTGTATATAAGTTTTCATATAATATTATACATAAAGTTTTCTTTAGTTTGAGTCTAAATATAAAATACCTGTGTAAATATTTCTTTAGTGTAAAGCGATTGAGAATAATATTGCTTTCGAATAAAATACTTTGAAAAAAACATTTTTTGAATAAACTGACAATTTGACTTATATATTTAGGTGTAAAAATTTTTTTGAAAAACTGTGCACTGAGAAAAGAATGCTATTGAATCTATAACATTTCTGCCGAAATCATGTATATTAATGATTCAAGAAAATACGCCAATAAAACTGATACATATATGCTACCAATTCTATAACATATTTAACATAATACGTCACACAGTGTATGGGGGGGGGGGGTACCTGTAAACTGTGACGTGTGTGACATGTTGGGAGGGGGGTCTGCCCTCTGCGTTACGTCACACATTAAATGTGTACACACGAAATTTGAAAAAATGTTCTGAAAAAATTATCTACAATAATAATCGATATAGCTTTTTTTTTTACTGGATTTTGTACGCGTTAACGAAAAATGTTTTATAAAATTAAGAGGTGTGACGTGACATCGACGGGGGGCGAAGGTTTGTGACCATGTGTGACATCGGGTGGTGGGGGGGGGGGGGGGTTAAAATATAGCTAAAAATCGTGTGACGTATTATGTGAACGCCCCCTTAGTATAAAGTAGAGTTTGGAAAACATTAACATTTTTTGTGGTATACAGTAATTTTTGCAAACAAGCTGAGTTGAAAAAACTGGAAAAATTGCGTAGCATCATGCTGAAGATTACATATTGTAAATTTTGGAAAGAAATTAAGTTGGATGTTGCAAGTGTACATGAAATGTGTCCAAATTTACATATAATGTAACACAAAGTCTTTTTGGTAGAAGGCTAATTATGAAATACTCATCAAGCCCGAATCAGTGGACAATGGATCACTGAATAAAATAGTAAAGATTTCTTACCGTCCTATGTTAGCAACCTGTTTTCTGTACACGGAAAAGTTTTAAAAGACGAAGTCGCAGAAAATTTCTGTGACTTTTTTATTAAATAACAGAAGAAGTTAATTAAATGGTAGAAAAAATTGAACACTATTTGATGAAAGTTACTGAAATTTTCTGCGACTGCGTCTTTTAAAATTCCGTGTCCAAGAGTCTTCAAAAGTAACAAACTTTAAGCGACTAAATCTTTCCGTGTATTTTTTAGATTCAAAATTAATCACTGATGAGGGCTCCGATTAGCGGAAACGTCTGATTATGTAAAACTTTGAGTTTTTATTAACCTTGGACCCTAAAGCTATCAACATCAACATATATCTTCAATTATTAATTAAGGGTCAATTCAAGTCCAGTATATGAATAGCAGAAAATTTTGGTTGTCTTTTTAGAATAAATAGTTAACTTTTATGTTTCTTATGCTTTCTTCCAAATGAGAAAAAATCGACCTTGGGGATCTTTTCTTTTCAGTGAAATATGACAAAAATATACTTGAGCCAGGATTTTGTGTCATTTTTCTTATAAATTCAAACAGTAGGAAAAAATCAGGCTATGATTTCAAACAAATTTTCAATGTTCAAGAAATTTAATATTATCCATATAGGTATAGTTTATAGTTTTATACTATTTATCCTTTACTTCTTTATTAATACAAAAGATTCAGAACCGAGAGACCACCCGCAGTGCCCTTAACAGGTAACATTTACTTTTCACTTCTTTCAAGCAGCTTGAATCTTGGGGAAATCCCAACATATGGGATGAGAAAATATCATGGAAAGAGCCATAAAAAAGGACAGCATAAAGATGGACGCTTAAAATGAGAATCCTTTTTCGAAAATATACCTAATCTAGAACAAAGATGACGGTCAGTATTCTTTTATGAACGAAGACGTTCAAACGCACAACACAGTGTTCCGTTTCAATTTTACTTCGCACAAGGAAGGTTAAATTGTAAACAGAGCAAGTTGTGACATAAATTTTTTGAAATGAAAATTAAATTTCTGCGAGTGCGGTATATAGTGGATGGGGTCGAACGCATAGTCCCTACAAAAATGTGAAACATTTTGTAGAACGTAAGTGGGAGAAAACAGTGTTCAAAGTGTTACGGGAAAGTGCCAATGGAAAATCAAGCATGTACTACCCTGCCCGGATTTTGAAGATTGCAGGTAAGATTAAGTTAATATTTCTAAATATTCATTATATATGTAAAAAAGTTTTAAGAGCCCTTTTGATTCCAATAAAAGTTATATTTTATATGGAAAATGAATATATATTTTCCAGAATATGTGAAATACGAAAAAACGTAAGGATGCAAAACTGTTTGCTTTAGTAAGGCCTACAAATTTTGTTTCACAGAGTTTTTTTTTTTAGAAAATTGACAAGAATTTTAGTATTAAATTACAAGAAATAACTCAAGTCAATTTTATAATATACTCTCTAAATCTGAATCAGTCAAATTTTCACTGATTGAATCAGTGATTTGCCTTCCCACTGATTCATCGGTGAAAAAATATTTTTCACTGTTAAATCAGTTAATCTTCACTGATTCATCAGTGAAAAAAATATTTTTCACTGTCAAATCAGTCGAATTTCACTGAAAACCAGTAGATTTTGACTGATTAAAATTTAGAGAGTATATTATATAAGATATAATACATACAGTAGGGTTTCCCCGTTATAAGGAAACATTGAAAAACATCCCATTTGAGTAAAATACGTCTAAAAGTTTTTGAAATACGTAACATTTTTTACATGTCAATTTCTAATATACAGGTCAATTTTCATACTGAAATTTTCATGTGAAATATGTCACGTATTTTAAACGTTTTTTCAAAAGTATTTTATTATTATGATATTTGTCAAAATTTTACTTCATACCATAGAAATCTCAAAGTGTTAATTCGTATAGAAAGATTAGATATATTCTCTAAATCTGAATCAGTCAAATTTTCACTGACTTAATCAGTGAAAATTTAACTTATAAATAAAAAATACTCATCTACAAAAAAATTAAGTATAGTAAAAGCTAAAAAAGAGGTTACTGTGAATCAGTCAAATTTCATGGATCCATTCAGTGAATATTTGACTGATTCACAGTGAGCTCTTTTTTAGCTGTTTAAATCAGTCAAATTTCACCTAATAATCAGTAGATTTTGACTGGTTCAGGTGTAGGGAGTAATTTATTTATTCAAATTTCAAAGAATTTGAATACTTTTTCAAACTCAACTAATTCATTTGGAAATTTATTTATTCTTTTGGATAATGAAAAGTTTGAAATTTACACTTTATATATTGAAATTACAACATAAGATTTGCTTTACTAAGAAGTAAATTTAAACAATATTCATTTGGAACAAAATACTTTGAGAAAGCTTTTAAAATACTTAACTTCTTTCACATGAGTATTTTAATTTATACACTGAGAAAAATATATCTGAATTTTGCCTGTTTTTTATAGGAATTCTACCTCAGAGGGTAGTGAGAAGAGGAAAATTTGCTAGTTGAAAAGAAGTATATACTATTGCGAAAGTGAAATAAGAGGATAAAAAATGAAAGTATTTACTTTTTTTTTATAGGAAAGTTGTTATTCAAATTTTGACGGAAATAGTACACGCAGAAAAAAGATCAGTGGTGAAAATTTACAGGAAGTTCCTGGTACTTATTTGGACAACATGACTTTTTAGTAAATTTTACAAGAAGTTGAGTTCAATCAACAGATTTTCTGTACAATTCACTTAGCGTACAGTACAGTCAACTTAACTCGGATTTTTTCAGTATTCAGTAGATTTTACTGGACGCTGAGTGAAACGTACAGAAAATCTGTTAATTGAACTCAACTTCTGGTAAAATTTACTGAAAAGTCATGTTGTCCAAATAAGTACCGAACTTCAGTAAATTTTACTGATCTTTTCCCTGCGTGTACCTTACTTAAAGAAAATATGTACAGTAACTGAATCTAAAAAAAAGTCCGATAAATTATGGGACTTTCTATGATCCGTCAGATTTCCGATAA